>JAPFFA010000007.1:48976971-48988038 GCA_026153275.1 Sciades herzbergii | reverse complement strand
ACTTCCACATCATTGCATTCCGTTTTTATTTACAATTTGTACTTTGTCCCAACTTTTTTGGAATCGGGGTTGTACTTTGACTGGCTGTAGCCATCGGTCATTAACGTGCCCTTTGCTTCACATACTGCTGTTGACTGAATGAAGAGGCTGCTTTCAGTTCAAACACTTTTGTTCCCCCCTGTACTCTCGAATAGCCATTAACTGATGGTAAAGTGCACTTTTTTTGGCCCTCTCACCCTCGGACTAATGCCACCGACTGAGCGTATTGAGTGGGTATTGTCTTTAACTGGCTGTTTAGCTAATGTGAATGGAGACCTGCTGAGCTGCAGTTGACCACCTACTATTGAGTCCGTCTCTCTCGGCCTGCGCCATTACACAGATTTTATCTCTTTCACATCGTCAGCGTTTGTGTAGCGCCCGTGCCGCAGGTTGCGTGGCATTTTGTGTGAAGGTAGAAAATTGGATTTGCCCTCTGGCTTGCTTTGTGTCCAAATTGACTACGCATTCGGACCGCCAGCGTTAAGAATATCTGCGATTTGTTCAGGGGTTTTCGGTCGTTTGGGTGTAAAGCTATTATACATTTCAAACAAATCTTTATAGCACTGGAAGTACAGGCGTGTATCAGTGGTTCCGGTATTGACTTTGAAAGTCAGAGCACATCGTTTGACATTGGTAGTGCGCTTTAATGTAAACAAAAGAAGTGCTCTTGTGCCTGAAGCAAAGCAATTACAGTTTTTGAAATTAGTTTCACTCACTGTGTCTGCGGCGTTTCATACTGCAGCTCATCCTGTCAGACTGCATTTGACTTGAGCGGTGGGGGAAACCACGTGGCCTTCGGTGCTGGCACGCTTGCCATAATTAAGTTCAAGCAGCGGCTGGAAGAAAGGAGGCTGCTGTTTTTAATGAGGAAGGAGCGAAGTGAGGAGAGAAAGAACCACAGTGTTTTGTCCTAATTCAATATCCCACATTCCCTCTTTTTCCCTGGGCTCCCCCTTAACATGTTTACTGCTTGGTTAGTCAAATAAGAAGCCATGGATTTCATCTCCAGGTCCGGGCTAATAGGGTTGGGCCGCATATAACACATCGCTGTGCTTGAAGAAGGCAGTATTTGCAGCTTGTGGTGGTTCCAAAGAAAGTGCAGCAATAATATCCATATTAAGGAAAGTCTTATAAAAGACCCAATTCTCAGACGTTTATTTGTTCAAGTCATACCAGCATTTCTTTTGTACGTATCTCAAGCAGAATTCAAAATGCGCCACGGCGTTGATAACGTGATCTACTTTTGAAACCCACGCGGAGGAGCGACTCCTTACTTCGATTAACATCATCATTCATATTTGTCTCTGTCTTATCACATCCCTCACACCACGTTCAAACTTCGTCTGTTCACGTGACTTGTTTTTTGGACTGAAATGCTCAGACAGCCAATCAGAACGCATAAAGCCCATCTGCTCCTTTTGAACGTTTGGGTTATTTGGAAGCTTAAGTCAAGTCACACTTGTTTCCTGACCATCAGGAACAGGACAATATTTACCTGCTTGTGACATTTTTCACCCCAGTAACTCGGCGACAGAGTTCAGTGTGACTGGGAGGGGCTAATCTGCTGTAAGAGAAAGCTAAAGCCTGACCTGTTGCGACTTGGCTGAACGGGGGTAAGCCTTATTTGTACTTGCTCTTAATCCCAATGTCGTTTGGTGCGTCGCTTGTGCTATCTGTCTGCTGCAATACCAACCTGAACCGTGGAAACAGTGTAGTGCCATGTGGCACTCTGTCTGCAACTGACTGAACTATAAGATTGCATCTCGAATTGCATACTTAGATATTACTCGATCGTTATCGAGTATTAATGCTCAGGGTCTTTCTATTACAGTTAGTGTTTGAAGAAACTCTGGAGCCGCTTAAAGCCTGCTTTGAGTACCAGTCTTCTGGATCTTCTAGATTAGTCGTAAATATTTTTGCGTGTATGGTGAGGGTTTTAGATTTGAGACGCAGATCATGACAGCAATCACGCGGACAGCGGAAAGTTTTAAAGAAGAACGGATCTGGCCTGCTGTGTATGAAATCACTAAATGTTACTGTTCAGTTTGGAAACGAGACGGACTCTGATGGTTTGGCTTTCCTGTGCCATCTACTGGATGCCAGATGTACATAAGAAACACAAGTGAGGATGCGAAAAGTGCCGTTTGTGTAACTAACAGATGTGTGCCCGCGTGTTAGCATGGGCAAAGTATATTCGAACCTTTAATCTGCTGTGAAGTGATTGGGTGGGGCTAATCCACTGTAAAGCAGTTGGGTGTGGCTAATATGCCTGCAATTAGATGGCACGGTTAAGTTGCTGTAAAGCAAGTGGGCGTGGTCAAGCTGCTGTTTCGTGAGTGGGTAATCTGTTGTAAAGTGAATGGGCGTGGCTAAGCCATTGGAAAGTGAATGGGCGTGGCTAAGCCACTGTCAAGTGAACAGAGGTGGACAAAGTACCCAACCTCATTACTTAAGCCAAAGCACAGATCCCGCTGGTCAAATGTTACTCCGATACAAGTGAAAGTTGTCCAGTCAAATTTTTACTCAAGTTAAAGTACTGAAGTACTTGCTTTTAAAAATACTTAAGTATTAAAAGTACATTTTCTGTCAACGCATCATTATTATTGCCACAACGCTTACAAAACCTAACGCCGTTACCAAAGACAGAAATGTGAATTCACAAAATGAACGCGTGCTGTGCCATCATGGTGGTTTAACGTTAAGCTAGCTAGTCAGTGAAGCGCCATCTGACATACTAGCGAACTCTTTAAACTCGAAATCATATTGGGTCGCTAATGCTACTGGAAAAGAAGGACTTCTAGATTGTTTATTTGGCAAGATTGTGCTAAAATATATTTCTGAAAGCACTTCCGATAAGTTAACGTTATTCATCTTAGCGTAACTCCGTTTTTACATGCTAAGTGTCCAAGTTAACTAGCTATGTGTTAACGTTCGCCGTGGACAAGGCTACGGCAATTTGGCGGGCAAATCCGTAGAAAGTCATTTGACTAACCGGACTGCATAGCTATTGCAACGTTATCGCTAGCTCTAAAAGCACAGACGACTTCGTTGCAAGCTTTCTCTCGGAATAAAACGTTTATATCCCTCAATATGCTCCCGCAGGCTGGGTGGCGAGTTTTTGATGTGGTTTGTTTTCGGCAAACATTTAAAACGAAATGAATCTTTAGTCCTTTCAGAAAACTGAAACATGGGTTCAAGGAAGGAATGCGTGCATTCTCCAGAAGAACCACCTCTTTTCATTCTGCCTTCAACCGATCGTGTTAAATAACGCTGCGGAGAAATCACTGAGCTTGATTTTATACAGTCTATGGACGTGACGTGACCCGAGTGATTATTGATAGACTGTCTCAGTGTCACCTGCAAAAAAACCCAATCGTGTTTTAGGAAAAAAACATCCACTTTCAAAGCCGCTTCATAGTAACGAGGACCTTGATAGAAATGTAATGGAGTGAAAAGTACGATATTTGCCTTTCAAATGGAGTGAAGTTAAAGTCATAAGTTTCAAAAAAAATAAAAAATACTCAAGGACAGATACTCAAAGTGTACTTAAGTACAGTAATGTCCTTCGTTACTGTCAACGTCTGAAAGTGAATGGGCGTGGCTAAGCCGGTGTAAAGTGAATGGGAAACCCACATTTTGTGCTGGTTTTGCAGCTTGAAAGGGTCTTATGGACCGAGGAGAAACTGGACTGTGACTTTTTAGTTCAGAGTGCTGAGAAACACACGTTTCCGTGCTCGATGCCCTTGAGACTGTGTGTGAGAACAATAAACCAGGTCTCACCTGTCAGCTAATTAATTGCTGTTTTAATTCATTAAGGGATGCTAAACATCTCTTAACAGCAGTGTATGTTTTGATCGGTGAAGTGCGTGAGTACATTTTCATTATGGTCTTGCTCTGAAAAGGCAGAGAAGCAGAATAGCCCATCGTCAGGCACTTGTGAGAATCCTCCCTGCGAGTAGCTGCAGGGTCAGGCTTCTCAGAGGCTCAAGTGAACATGGAATGAAGTGGAATTGTACGTGCACTTCAGAGTTGCACTCGGTCAACTGCAAAGGCATGTCTGTGTTTGCGGCTGACAAGTTTTTTGAGTGGGGAGAGAGGCAGACGCTGAACAGTCCTTCTCAACAGATCACCGTATCGAAAACACACCAAGCACTGTTCCCGTCAGATCAACAGCGTATGTGTATGTACTGTATTGTTCCAAACATTTGGGTAACTTAGCGCATGGAATTATTCAGCACAAAAGCTAAAAATGTGGCGTTTGATTTCTTGATTCCCAAAGCAATCTTGTTGACAGCTTTGTGTGCTCTTGGTACAATCTGTACCATCCTCTTAAAGGAGCTACCAGGGAAGCTTGTCCAATAGTTTCAGCTCATGCTGAGACTGGTAACCAATTTTCTGCCTGATTTGGGAGATTTATTTTGAAATCTTATGAGCCAAGTCCTACGAAGGTATCATCGGTATTATTTATATTCGTCATGTCGACAGTTTTCGGCATTTTACTACCGCTCACTGTGGGACAGCAAGGGGTGTAACAGCGGGATAATTGGGATTGATGTATTGATTTAAAAGGCAACAATTTGAAATCGATCAAGACAGCTGTCATAAGTCAATTAGTGTTTGATTACAACGGAGTATGAATTGAATATTATCAAAAAAAAAAAAAAGGACATACAATAGTTTGTAGTTTTAAACTGATGCGCAAGTCGGCTAGCAAGGCAGTTTGCCCAAAACTCAGTCCGATACTTTAAGTAATTCTTCTCTACGTCGTCATTATACGAGAATTAACTTGAATGTTATAGTCATGTTGTCTGTTGTTGCCCAAATGAGGATGGGTTCCCTTTTGGGTCTGGTTCCTCTCCAGGTTTCTTCCTCGTGTCGTCTGAGGGAGTTTTTCGTCGCCACAGGCGTGCTCGTTGGGGATAGATTAGGGATAAAATTAGCTCGTGTTTTAAGTCGTTCAAATTCCGTAAAGCTGCTTTGCGACAGTGTTCATTGTTAAAAGCGCTATACAAATAGACTTAAATCAAGCCAGATCATATAGTTGTGTATTCAGTGTTCATCAAATTATTGTCTTATAAATTGAAAACACATATATTTAGAAGCTTGCATTTTACACCCCTAGTTATAGCAGTGACTCCAGAACAACCCATTACCCTAGTTCAGTTTCACATCTCATAATTGTAACCAGTAGAAAAGGGGAGGTTGGTGATTACCTTTAAATATACGTCTCCAAATCAGAAAAAGTTCGGACGGTAAAGCATTTACCACTTTATAATATTGCCATTCCTTCTCATAACACTTAAGATGATTAGAACCTGAAGACACCAAGTGATGAAGTGTTTCAGGTGTTATTTAGTCCCATTCTTCCTGGAAACAGGTCTTAAGGTGTGCAAAAGTACAGGGTCGTTGATGTAATATTTTTCGCTTCAAAATTCTCCACACATTCTCTGTTGGCGACAGAGGGGACACGCCCTCTCATCCCACAGCCACGCCTTTGTAATGTGTGCAGAATGTGGTTCACATTGTCTTGTTGAAATCTCCCTGGAAAAGATGTCGTCTTGAAGGAAGCATATGTTGCTCCAAAATCTCACTGTACTTTTCTGCATTAATGTTCCATCACAGAAGTGTAAGTTACCTGTGCCAAGGGCACTGACACAACCCCAACCCCATACCATGACACACCCTGGCTTTTGAACTTGTAACAGTCTGGACGGTCCTTTTTGTCTTTGGTCTGGAGTACACGGTGTCCATTTCTTCCAAAAAAAGACCTGGAATAATATAATCTGACCACAATACACGTTTCCACTGTGTGACGGTCCATCCCAGATGTCTCCGAGCCCAGAGAAGTCAGCTGCGCTTCCAAACACAGTTCACATAAGGCTTCTTTTTGCACAGTAAAGTTTTAACTGGTGTTTGTGGATGTAACTCTGTATTGTTGCTTGACAAAGGTTAGCCAAAGTAATCCCGAGCCCACGTTGTAAATGAATGACGGTTCTTGATGCAGTGCTGTCTGAAGTCTCAGAGATCACAGGTGCTCAACTTAGGCTTGGGCCCTTGCACTTTACGCACTGAGATTCCTCCAGATTCCTTGAATCGTTTCATGATATGCACCATGAAGGGTGAAATATCCAAATCCCTTTGTATTTTTCTTCAAGGAACATTGCTTTTAAACATTTCAATAATTTAAGCGTGTTGCAGACCTGAAACTCAGGAATAGATGCATATTAACAAATGAACTGAAGTTGACCAGACATAACATGAAATATCTTGGGTTCAGTATACTGTCTGCAATGAAATACAAGTCAAAGTAAATTTAGAAATCACTGCATTTTATTTATTTATTTATTTTAAACCATCCTAACTTTTTTTTTTTTTTTCTTTTTCCCTGATTTGGGGTTGTATAAACTATATAAAACGGCATGACTACCTATAGAAACCACATCAACAACGAAAGGATTGATTTACTTAGAATTCATCAAATTACTGGAAAAGACAAAGTGTAGTTTTTTAATCCCTCTGTTTTCAAAACACTTCCTTTCGCTTTGAAAAAAAAAAAAAAAATCTCCATCCATACAAACAGGGAAAACGACTTGAAAACGCTCACATAAGCAGGCCCGCTGTTTCGGTGGTGATAGTGTTTCATAAGCTGCTGTGCCAAAATGGCTTTAGAATAATGTTCGATCAGGAAAGCAAAACATTGAGAAACGCCAACAACCAGATTTCATTCATTCATCTTCAGTAACTGCTTTCTCCTGGTTAGCTGACAAATGAGAGAAACAGCTGAGGTCATCATACACTCCTCATGGACATGAATGTCATGGCAATGTTGGGCTTTCAGTCATTTCTTTGAGATGTTCTTTTCTGTGGCAGATTCTTTGTACAACATGCGTTATTCATAGAAAGGGGAAAAAAAAAAACCAAGCATTTGGTGCCCAAGTTTTAATTTATTTGAGTGTTCTGAAATCAGCATCGGGTCAAAATTATACATAGAGCTTCAAAAAAATATCCATACACCCCTTTCGATTATTAATTCAGTGGTGCTGAGAGTTCCAGAATGTCTTTTCGCTTGCCAAGGCCTCTTAAGCTCCTGTTAGTGATCATGACTGACTACAGCTGGTTGCTTCATTGTGCCAACATAAAAAGGGTTTGTTTATACAAGTTATTGGGAGGTGTAGCTACCAAGCCAAGGCCTGGAAGAAGATCCAAACTGTCACCCTCAGCTGAAAGGAAATTGGTTCAGATGGTCAGGAACCACCAACTCACGGACCTGTCATGATCTGGAAGCTGCGGAAACACCAGTGTCACTGTCTACAGTCACTGCCATTCAAGAAAGAAGCCCCTCCTCCAAAATCCACACCTTCAAGTTCGACTAAAGTTTGCAGCTGACCACATGGACAACGAAAACCCCTTTTGGAGCGTAGTTTTATTGGCAGATGAAACAAAGTTTGAGCTGGTTGGCCACAATGACCAGAGGTATATTTAGAGGAGAAAAGGTGAGGCATTCAACCCCGACAACGCTGTACCAATTGTCAAACAAATTGGTAGAATCATGAAGAAGAAGGAGGACTACCTCAGAATTCTTCAGCATATCCTCAAACCATTAGCTAGACGGTTGAAACTTGGACACAATCCAACAGGACAATGACCCCAAATACATCAAAGCTGGTTGTGTAATGTACTGTATAAAGCAGGATAATATTAAAGGTGCTGGCTGCAAAGTTAAATTCTGGGCAAAAATGTTCTATTTCTATTGCTGTTGGAGTTTCGAGATGTTTCGCTGCTGCGCACACCATGCGTCCTGTGTGTAAATGTTTTGCCGAGATAAAACGTGTCCCGCATTTTATGATTCCGGAGATTGCCGAAGCAAGTGAGCAATAATCTCACGCGACCACCGTGGGGCGCGTTTGACCTACTTTTAACCAGAATAAGTCAGCGTGGGCAAACATGGCGGACTCTGCTGTCCCGGAAAAGAAAAGGAAAATATGAAGGCGAATCAGCTACAAAGCACGCCAGAAAAGCGATGGAAACCAAAAGGTCGTCCGCAAGAATTTTCATGAAGGGACAGATCGACCACTGGAATCGACTGAAGGACGAAACAGGCACGAAAGCTGATAAAGAATTTGCAGCACTCGTCTTGGATTGGTGAATCCGAGTATGGAGTCATACACCTAACGTATGATCTTACAGAGAAACAAAAACACAAAAGCAGTAAGAGAGAAGAGAGATATTCGTCTTGGTTTCGCGGATCTATTCAACCACAAATTACATCCCCGCGACTCAAAATTCTCCGAGCTCGATACAGAGTTGCAATGTTTTTCCGCGTGTCGCCATCTCGGTGTGATGCAGTTCCGTAGTTATGCAAATTAGTTAAAGCTCCTCCTTCACTTTCGACTGTTTCTGTAGGACCTTACTGTTTACCTCAAGAGGGAGGATATTCGGTCCCAAAACGGAGAAAAAGCGACCCTCAGGACATCAAAAATGATCACGTGTCGTCCATATAATATTCTTGCGAGAGACAGGAAAATGCCATACGGAATGGGAAGAGGGGAAAAAAAAAAGGTTCAGATGACGTTGCTATCAAAAATATATGTGGACTGTGTTTAAAGCATGGTCCAAGCCAGGAACCTTGCAAAGTAAATTGAGCTCTACCACTTCTGCCAAGAAGAGTGGTCAAATATCCAACCATAATTCTGCCAGAAGCTTACTGATGGCTACCAAAAGCATCTGGTTAAAGAGAAACTTGCTAAAGGACATTTAACCAAATATATCTGTGGTATGTATAATTCTGACCCTGATTTGATGTCCGAAAACCCCAAACGAATTAAAACCTGTGCACCAAATGTATGTTTTCTCTCTCTCTCTCTCTCTCTCTCTCTCTCTAAGACGTATGTTGTATAATCATCATTCTCCCCAGAAAAAGAACAGTTGGAAGAAAGCCCAGTGTTGCCATGACATTTTATGCACATGACCATATGTGAACTTCCGACCTCAGTTCTCAGAAATATCCATGTATTTGTGAACAGAGCCTGAGATGAAGCTAAAAGCTGCACTTAATAACAGGAGTGTTAGCAGATATCCTCCAGACAGGAGCTGTGCCATAATCACCAGCACAAGTGTGATTGGAGCTGTCGTCTGACTTGAGTGACGATGGGTAGCGATTTCCTCTGAACAGTCGGTCGTCTGCGTTGTTTCTAGACCCATCTCTGTCTCTCTTTGAGTAAACAGATTCAGCATGTTAAAAAGTGCGCACAGATTTCTACGCACGTGACTTGGTATTCTTAATTAATTTATTGAGTTAGTTTTTACATAACTGACTCCCTTTCCAGCAATTGGCTCCTTTTTATTAAATACAGCCTGAGCCCAATTCCCCTCCAAACCCACACACACACACGCACCCTTTGGTGAGGTTTATCGAAGCCACTTGACCACTCCAGTGTAATGGCCTCAAAGCCATTCCACTCTACTGATGCTTGAGGCAAGTGTGGCCATCACTGTGAGCACCACAGCACTGACCATGTTGGCCAGATCAGACCCCACTACTACTCACAGCCGGCTGGATAAGAGCCACTCTGGGAAGTGCGTCTGGACTGATGAAACGGCAAGCACGTATTGCTGCCATCTCCATTCCAAAAGCCTAGCCAGGGACCTGAAAACATGTTTATTACTGTGAGATTTTTGTTAAAGTGGGAATGAGGAACTAATTTGGTTGAAAAGAAAGAGTAGGATTTGTTTCAGGTCAGCACATCGCTGCGTAAGAGTTATCGATGGATTTACGAAGGCGTTATAAATACTGAATGCCTTTGAGAGTGATTTATAAAGACCTCGTAAATACTGAATGCTAACGTTTAACTTTGCAGCTGTCTCCTGATGAACACCTTGACGTCTTTTGTCTTTAATCCTGACCCTCTTGAACGTTGTGTTACCAGAGCGTTTGTTTCGTTTCTCTTCCCTCTTGTATTAATATTGATAACGTCTGTGCTTTCACACTTGAGCGTTCTCTTCTGTCTCCTAATTCGAATGAAAATGCTGAAAGAGAGGGGCGAGTGCAAGGCCCAGCCACAGAGCTGGAGACAGGAAAGCTGCTTTAAAGTGATTTACAGGCATCTTTCCCAGCACCTTCTAGCTGCCTATGGATTTACTGCAACAGTGGGAGACTGTGGTCATAACTGAGCTGCAGGGAAGAAGTGCCGTTGATGTTTTCGAATAGGTTCTGTTACATCCATACGAGAATGGAGGTCTGGATTTCTTTAAGCCATGTCGTAAACATCTACCTCGAGACTTTCACTCGTGCAGTCGGCTATAAGAGAAGGATGAGCAAACGATATCGAAGCGCATGACTGGAATAAGGGGCCTTGATAAGATGCATTCATGATGTACAAGCCCAAGTCCAAAAAAGTTGGGACGCTGTGTAAACTGTAGATAAAGTCAGAATGCGATAATTTGCAAAACATGGAAGCCCTATTTTTCATTGAACATACGTAGTACAAAGACAACATTTCACATGTTGAAACTGAGAAATTTCATTGTTTTTTGAAATATATGTTCATTTTGAATTTGATGTCAGCAACACATTTCAAAAAAGTTGGGACGGGCATATTTACCACTGTGTTGCATCACATCTACTTTTAACAACACCCGGTAAACGTTTGGGAACTGAGGAGACCAATTGCTGTAGTTTTGAAAGAGAAATGTCGTCCCATTCTTGCCTGATGTACAATTTCAGCTGCTCAACAGTTCGGGGTCTCCTTTGTCTTATTTTGCACTTCATAATGCACCAAATGTTTTAAATGGGAGGCAGGCCAGTTTAGCACCTGGACTCTTTTACTATGGAGCCATGCAGTTTTAATATGTGCAGAAAGCGGTTTGGCCTTGTCTTGCTGAACGAAGGAAGGTCTTCCCTGAAAAAGATTTTGTCTGGATGGCAGCAAATTGCTCTGAAACGTGTGTATCGTTCAGCATTAATGATGCCTTCCCAGATGTACAAGCTGCCCATGTCATGTGCATCACAGATGCTGGCTTTTGAACTGT
>JAPFFA010000007.1:48788353-48798361 GCA_026153275.1 Sciades herzbergii | reverse complement strand
TACTTCACACTCCCTGACAAAGAGAAGCACATTCACCTGTTCATACGTCATGTTCAGGAACAAACTAATGTTAATGGAGCTAAAACAGCCATCATCAAATAGTGCAGTTAGAGTCTGGTTCTCGGACTTGGATCAATAGTGGACTCAACTTGAAATTTTTTTAATGACTTGGACTTGACTCGGACTTGAACACTGGGGACTCAAGACTGGATTCGGACTCGTCTACAACACTGTTGTGCGCTCTGATTGGCTACTCTACTACTACGATATCAGCTCATATACAGTGAGTAGAGAAAAGCAAAATTGGCAGAGCGTGTTGCTGAACCAACCGAGGATGAAATAAAAACTGTACCTGAAAACGAAACCCCAAAAAATACAAATAAAGCAACAAACTATGGAATGAAATTATTTGATGGGAAGAACATATCTTTTTTTTTATTTTTCAAGAATTATTATTATTATAGCATTTTTCACAAATTGCTCCTGTCATTTCACTGGTTTGTTTACATTCTAAGTGGAAATGATTTTGTTGGACATTTTGTATAAAGTTTTTATTTATTGAATTTGCAAAGAAATAAAAAATGAAAATACTCTGTTTCTCAAAATGCAGTGAACGTGGATAGAATAAAACAGTTATTCCATTCAGTCTCATCCAACTCGGTGCTACGTGCCTCGTCAGGTATCAGCTCATGTACAACTCGATTTCATGGAATAACTGTTAATTATACTACTTATATATGTGTCTCCTGGTGTCCTGATGTACTTATTGTCTTGTATTGCACCACATTACGTAATCATTCATTTATTCTTTCATTCATCTTCATTCTGCTCAGCCTCATGGTGGCTCTGGAGCCTTTCCCAGGAACCCTAGGCCCCAAGTGGGACACACCCAGACTATCATAAGACAGAATGCACACACACGCACACACACACACACACATTCATACCCTCATCCACACCTAGCCCTTTGAGAAGTGAGAGCTAATATATATGGGGATAACAGCCATGTTCTTTTTGACATGCCTTCTTCTTGAAGTGTCAGGTAAAGCCCCTCATTAACACACCGGGAGTATTCAACAAGTGCTGATAGTTGAGCTGGAAAAAGATCAGAGTCGAAGCCCTACTGTTTCTGTGGCTCTCTCTGGCATACGAATGACGACTTCTGACAAACTGCAAATCGAAACACTCCAGCAGCTACTCGGCTCACGCCTGCAGTTTATAGATACGTGTTTAATATTTACGAGACATAATTTGCCCAGAGTCTCGGATTAGTGCACTATGCTTCAGGAGTGCAAGAGGAAAAAGGAGGCAGGAACAAATATTGAAGGCTGATATCAGAAAGACACGTTCCAGACATCTCGAGCAAATTTGTGGCTGCGCTGAAAGACTTGGTATAGATGGAGCTTAATGAGGGGGAATTAAGATGGAGAGAGCTGTAGGCTACACGGCTAGTTTTCAGAAAAATAAGTCGAGCTGATATCTGATCTCGTATGCAAAATCCCTCCATGTCGTTTCCAAATCCCTGTCTTTCCAAGGCGTTATGTAAAATGAGGCAGGGTTATTAAAATGTATTGCCAGGCCCGACTCCTGTAGCACTCAGTTGTCAAAGATGCTTTGTAACAAGTATTTCCAGCTACTGCCCTTAAATACATTATCAGCGCTACAGCATGTTATGAGCTTCTTATGATGTGGTACAGGGAACTTACGGAGCAATAACACACGTGTGTCATGTTCCCCCGTCTTATACTGCATTTAAGGCTGCAGTTCTCCCCAGCATATTAATCATACAGTCACAGCGGTTCATACACAAGACATTCCTCACACATACAAAGCACATGCAGTCCAACAGAGCAGAGACGGAGGCAAATAAATCCAACCAAAGCTCCCCAATTATATCTGAGTCACAGGTCATGAGAGGTGAACATGTATGCTAATTATATTCCAAGTTATGTAAAATGGTTGCATTGTGAGCGAATCCGAGATCGGTTAGCCATTCAGGTTTTAATGGGTGCCTAATTGCTCCTTTCCCGTTAGTCGTAGACTATTCATGTGAAATTAGCCTGTGATTCAGAGTGTGCATAAGCTCGAAGGAGCAGCTTTGATGTGCTGTTTCTGACTACTGTGGCAAGTGGCAGCTCTAATTTAGAGAAAACAGCACTCCGAGACTGTTCTGACAGTGAGGGGTGATTAAAAATAATGTGAAAAAGAAAAATGTAAATTAACCAGTTTTCTAGATTAGAAATGTAACAGTTGTAATATCTGAGTAGATGCCATCTGTTACTGAAAACAATGGGGATGTTTATTAGTCTTAATAGTTTTCACAACCAAGATCTCAGCGACCTCGTATAGATAGAGATATTAAATGAAAAGAATGGTTTGAATAAAACTAGAGTCAGGGTGGGAAGAGAACTAAACCATACTCATTAGTGTTATTTTTATTATTACTGTACCATTTAAAAAAAAAAAAAAATCCCAGGAACTTTGGGCGTCAAAAAGTCAGAGTCCCTCCCATGCCAGGAGTTGGTCTTCCCAGTACTAACCAGGTCTTGAGGCACATGGGTGTGGTGCTGATCTCCGTTTCGATAGCCCTCGGCCTCTTGCCTATTATATAGCTAGGGTTAGAGTGAGGGGCTAGTCCTCTAGGAACCGTGAGAGTTTGACTCCCTACTCATATCTGTATTGCAATGTGCCTCACCAGATGGCAGTAGGTACCATTTTTATGATGGTCTTCGATACGAGTTGGCCTAGTGGCTAGCATGACTGGGAGATCCAATGGAGAATATGGCTTACGATATTGGATATTGGATGGCTTCGTTAAATACAGAAGATTTTGAGAGAATTTTAAAAGAGAAAGACGCGTTGAACACCTGAAAGGAATGTATAATAATAATAATGGCTTTTTTTTTCATGGTATATCAGATATGTGACCGTGAGTTGGCCTTGTGGTTGGTGTGTCTGCCTCTTGACTGGGAGATCATGAGTTCTACTCGTGGTTGGGTCATACCAAAGCCCATCATAAAAATGGCACCTACTACCATCTGGCAAGGCATGCTGCAATACAGATGCGGTGAGGAAGTCAAACTCTTGCGGTTACCAGAGGATTAGCCCCTCACTGTAACCCTAGCTGTATAGGTGAGAGGCCAAGAGCTACTGAAACGGAGATCGGCACCACACCCATATGCCTCAAAGACCTGGACAGGAGATTGCCTGGGAAGACCAGATTCTGGTGTGAGCAGGACTTTTTTTTTTTACTTTGATACGACCCAACCGCGAGTAAAACTTGTGATCTCCTGGTCAAGATGTGGACATGCTAACCACTAGGCCAGCTCGCGGTCAGCTTTGGATGTAAGGCAGGAGAATTCACAGCGGATAGGACGCCAGTCCAAGACACGTCACCGTACAACCATGCACATTGACACCTAGGGTAATTAAGTGTAGCTGGAATGTAAGATGTCACTCAGTAACCTGAATTCAGGACGGATTATCAACAGTGTTGTTAGTGGAAGGAGAAGGGTGTATGTGTGGGCAGGGATGAGCACACATACACACTGTTGTCTCGAATATAACACATAAAACTGTAAATCATTTAAATGTCATGACACCTGTGAGGGGGTGGTGAGGAGGCAGAAGGTTTGGCCTGGGACAAAAAAAGCATTGTTTCACACACATCCCTTTTAACATCTGTTAAAGTCTTATAGTTTCCAAACCACTAAAGGGTGTAAGAGATGTGGATCAAATCAGCACTGTTCCTTTGTTTAATCCAGACAATAGACCCTTGAGCTGCTTGAAGAATTGTTGGTAAACTTTTTATAAGCCAACAGTGGAGCCTGACATTCTGAACAAGGGAAACAATAAGTCAGGTCTTTCATATTAAATTTTTTAGTGAAGTTAATAAAACGTTGATTTTTTTTTTTTTTTCAGTTCTAGCTTGATGACATGAGGAGAAAGAATGGCAGCATAAAACGTGAGGACTGGATGACTGCAGAGATTTGAAGAGAGTCAAAACAATCTCTCAATGTAGCACATTTGAAAGGAAGATGGAACAGAGAAGTCTAGTTAATGTGTCACGAGCAAAGCTGAACTAGCTTGGAGGAAAATCTCATCAAGGTAACGTTTTCATTGCTTTTTTTTTTTAAATTGCTTCAATTGCTTTTAAGCTTCACTGGCATTCTGATTATCTGCTGAAGCACGTTTTGGAACAGTCTCAGTCAAAATGTTAAAAAATAAAATATCTAGTTCCTTAGTTTTGTGCGTGTGTGTAAGGGGTAGTGAATGTTCATGTTCAGTAACTAGTGTACAGTGGGAGAGTGTACTCTCTCCTCCCTGCAGGACACCACCATCTTTCTGACATTTCTGCATTTATTTATTTTATTTATTACTAAAATCCCTTTTCATTTGATGGTTTTCTGTGTGTTTGTGTGCAAGAGTGTGTGTAGTTTCAAGAGGTAACATGAGTTGTTTATGAAAGTCAGAGCCAAGTGCCCTTTCTCCTGTTGCTAACCGATCTTGTCATGTGACATTACTGTACATATGGTCAATCTGTCCTGAGGCAAGGTGTGTGTGTGTGCATGCTCTGAAATGTGTCTTGAGAGGTATGCAGATGCCATGTGTCCCTGCCATCCTCCTCTCTTTGTAGTTCAGGTCAAAGCAGGCCATGGCAAACACACCAGCACTGAGCTGAACACTAACAGCTCTTCAACATGGCAGCAGATGCCTGACGTGACGGTCAAGGTAATATAAACATTTGAGCTTTGATCATAGCTCAGTTCTCGTTTCATTTTATCTTTAGTACCAGTCCTTACAATACAGTACCAGTATACCTTTTTGCTCTTTGGTTATTCAGTGCTTCAAGCCCTGAGGACAGTAATGACAACTGTACAGTAAAGCTGCAACTGAAAGAACAGTTCAGGCCATATCTTGGCAACCCTTTGTGCCATGTTATGTATAGTATACGGGACGTGTCACCAAAAATGAGTCCAGTGTATCTAATTTTCCTGTAAATACATTACTTAATCTATAATGTATCCTTTACCAAAATATTATACTGTAAAACCTATAAATATGACTTTGTAGCAGTTCTTTGAGCGATTCTTAACATAATATGGATTACTACAGTTGTGGAATAGGGCTATTTACTGTATTATTATTTACTATTTCCTGTTTGATCTCAAGCACATTAAGAAGGCAAGAAACTCGTCCTCTAATTAACTTTTGACAAGACACAGCTGGTAAAGGAGAACTGAAGTCATTTTTAAACTTTTTATTTCTTAATTAACGTCTTATTCAATTACGTTTTCGGTTTTAGTAACCTTATATCATGACTCATATTGGCAACTATCCATCCATCCATCCATCCATCCATCCATATTATTATTATTATTATTATTAATGCTTGATAGGAATCTTTGGGAGTGTATAGATCTATCTGAAAACTTGTATGAAATGCAGCATGGTAATTCAGTATTATTGTGTTGTCATAATTAATATTATTGCTATTTTCAGTGGCTGATAATGTTCTTATTTTTTTATCCATATATAAGTCAGAGTAATTAACACCATTCATTCTGAAGCAGATTTTATTTTTCAGATGCTTGTTATTTTTCTGATCCTTCTGGAAGCCAATTTTTTTTTCTTTTCTCACATAGACCATGTTGATTAATTTTTAATAGACATCTGTCACTTACCTTCTTAGAGCCCTGTTGATATGAGGCTAGTGTGATATCAGGCCATACTCCAGTCTTAATGGGGTTGCTGTTTCAGAAGTGTGATAATACACCCTCCCCTGAAGGTATCTGTATGTGCATTTGTTGTCAAGTGACGATTTTGTTGATCTTGTATTTCTTTATGGTCATTGATACGACATCTGAGATTTCAGCATCGTCATTATGGGAGGTAATAAAGGCATAGCTAAGAGTTCAGATGATTTCATACAGTGCACATGAGGAAAAGCTGACAAAATATGACAGAAATGATCTACATCAACCAAACAAATGTCAGTTTGATAGAACCTAAGTACAGGTTCTCTTTCTAAGGCAGATAATGAGGTACTATAAAAGCAACATTACAGAAGTATATATTGTGGCAGCAGGGGCATGGCCAAGCATCGGTTTGTGAATGGAGGGCAGGGCCAGGGAAGGTGAGTGGCAAAGTCAATGCACCTGTGTCTAATTAATGTGTGTCTGTGTTGCAGTGACAGAGGATAGAAAAGGAGAGAGAGAGAGCAGAGAGAAGGAAGCTCTCCTGACCAGAACATGTGTGTGTGTGTGACTGGGAGAGTGTGAGTGTGTGACACTGAAAAGCAGAAAATAAAAGAAAATAAAGAGTGTGCGTGAACATCAATTCCCACCTGCCGTGCTTCTGTACTCCTCCCTCATCAGGGAACTGTTACAGTGGTGCTGAAACCTGGAAGTACAGAAGGGAACCACCACATGGAGTCCTCCTCATTCCAAGAGCTCATCCATGCCCTCATTCCAGCCCAGCAGAACCAGCGTCAAGCGCTGATTGCCCTCTGGAAGGAACAGGAGCAATGCTTTGAAGCCTTGATACTGGCCCAGCAGGAAGATTTCCAGGCATTCCGGCATTTGCTCGCGTTGGCAGGGGCTTCGACCAGCACCACGGCGGACCCTCACACCACCCTCATGAAGATGGGCCCACAGGATGATCCGGAAGCTTTTCTCGCTCTTTTCGAGCAAGTAGCCAAAACGTGGGGGTGGCCGTTCGAGCAGCGCACAGCGCGCCTCCTTCCGCTTCTGACTGGCAAGGCACAGCTCACAGTGCTGCAGCTCCCTGCTGACAGCCAGCTCAGGTACGCCAACCTGAAGAAAGCCATCCTACAACATGTCAGCCACTCCCCAGAACAACATCGCCAGCGCTTCTGGACGCTAACGCTGGAGGAGGTTGGCTGGCCGTTCTCACACTGCCAGCAACTCCGGGACGCCTGCTGGTGGCTGAGGGCAGAAGACCGCGACGTCGACGGGATCATCGATCTGGTGGCACTGGAACAGTTCATCTCTCAACTTCCAGAAGGAACAGCGGAATGGGTCCAGTGTTATTGCCCAGTGTCACTAGAATGAGCCATCAAGTTGGCAGAGGACCATCTGGAGGTGGTTCCGATGGCAGGTGGATGAGGTGCCTCTCCTCATGTTCTTTCTCTCTCTCCTTCTCCCCCCTATCTCACCCTGTTCCCCCACCGCGGAGGTGGTGGCCAGCTCCTCTCCAGCCGGCCTGTCACACCCGTAGAGTCCTCCCATTTCCCTCTTCCATGTCTGTGTCTTCTCCCCCTCAGGTGAGTGATGCCCATAACCCTGGTGCAGAGGGAAAGCCTGGGCCAGTGTGCTGGTGTGGCAGGGAGCCGGAGCATCTCCCGAGCCAGGGCTCCGCAACAGAGGTGGGAGCTGTGATCTGTATCCCCGATACACCAGAGACCGCCCTGATTGGGCCGGAATGTATCGCATACCGGTAAGCGTTCAAGGGGATACATATCACATGTTGGTGGATTCCATTTGTAATCAGACCTCAATCCACCAAAGCCTGGTGCAAGGCGAGGCATTGGGGAGAGCACAAGTGGTGAAGGTGTTGTATGTGCTCGGTGATGTTCACAATTATCCTCTAGTGTCTGTCCATATTCTATTTCGGGGGCAAAAGCATAGAGTTAAGGCGGCGGTTAATCCTCGTCTCACCCACTCACTGATTTTGGGAACAGATTGGCCAGGGTTTCAAACTTTATTGGAATACGTAGTAGGGAGTGGGCCCTGCCATAAAATGTCACAGGGGGATCATGGTGTGGCATTGACTGGAGAAGCTGTCACAGTCCACACCATCACTGCATCAGGACGATATGAGGAGTGAGGAGCAGCCCTCCCCTCCTCCTGCCCTTGGGGATTCCCTCAAGTGTTTCCCTTCAGAGCAGTCACGTGACGAGACTCTGCGGCATGCATTTGACCAAGTGAGAGTAATCGATGGTCAGACTCTCCAGCCAAATGCGGCACCCATCTTCCCTCACTTCACAATTATTAAAGATAGACTGTATCGAGTGACGCAGGACACGCAAACCGGTGAACAAATAACCCAGTTGTTAATCCCTAAGAGCTGTAGGGAACTTGTCTTCCATGCGGCTCACTTTAATCCCATGGCTGGACATTTAGGGCAGGATAAAACACTAGCTCAAATAATGGCCCGGTTCTATTGGCCAGGGATTCGTGAGGACATTTGTCAGTGGTGTGCGGCGTCCTGTGAATGCCAATCCTGTGGCCACTCCAAAAGCGCCTTTGCGCCCTCTCTCTTTAATCGAGACCCCGTCTGAAAGATTTGGTATGGATCTCGTTGGGCCATTAGATCGGTCAGCACGAAGATATCGCTTTATTTTAGTTCTGGTGGACTATGCAATGCGATATCCGTAAGTGGTGCGTCTCCACAATATCTCAGCATGCAGTATTGTGGAAGTGCTCTTCCATATTATCTCCCGGGTCGGGATTCTGAAAGGAATCCTGACAGACCAAGGCACTTCGTTTATGTCACACACACTGCACGAGCTGTATAGGTTACTGGGGATTAAATCCATCCACACCAGCGTTTATCACCCACAAACGGATCGTTTGGTAGAGAGGTTCAATCAAACACTTAAAAATCTAATTCAGAAATTTGTAAGTGAAGACGCACGTAACTGGGATAAATGGCTCGAGCCCCTGTTATTTGCAGTACGAGAGGTCCCGCAAGCCTCCACGGTATTTTCCCCGTTTGAATTATTATATGGGCAAAAGTCACGTGGCATCTTGGATGTGCTATGGGAAAATTGGGAGGAGGGACCTTTGCCTAGTAAAAACGAAATTCAATACGTTCTCGATCTGCGTGCAACACTCCACACACTCATTCACTTAACCCAGGAGAATTTGCGGCAGGCACAAGAACGTCAAGCCTGGCTGTACGACAGGGGCACGCACCTTAGAGAGTTCACTCCAGGAGATGGAGTACTCATATTATTGCCCATGTCGAGTTCTAAATTAGTTGCCAAGTGGCAAGGGCCCTTCAAGGTCACACGGCGAGTACCTATTAAAGCATTGGAATGAGGGGGTACCTATGGCGTTGGCGTCGGTAGTTCCGGAGGAGGAGGAGCTGGGGCCAGAGGTAAAAATAACCAAAACCACAACCCGAACTGCTCCGGTCCCTTGTGGAGACCACCTCTCACTGGCCCAACTCACAGAGGTAGCCAAGTTGCAGGAGGAATTTTCTGACATGTTCTCACCCCTTCCTGGCCGCACCCACCTCTTAGAAGACCACACTGAAATGCCCTCAGGGGTGGTGGTGCGTAGCCGTCCATACCACTTACCCAAACACAAAGGTGGTTCGGGATGAACTCAAGGCCATGCTCAATATGAGCATAATCGAGGAGTCACACAGTGACTGGAGTAGCCCGGTGGTCCTGGTACCCAAGGCCGATGGGTCAGTCTGGTTCTGTGTGGACCATCAAAAAGTCAGCATGGTGTTTAAATTTGATGCATACCCAATGCCTCGCATTGATGAGTTGCTCGATTGGTTAGGCATGGCTTGCTTTTATTTGACACTGGATTTAATGAAGGGATATTGGCAGAGCCCCTTGACTCCTCTATCCCGAAAGAAAATGCCTTTTTCCACACCGTTTGGATTACACCAGTTTGTCACACTTCCTTTTGGGTTATTTGGGGCTCCTGCTATGTTCCAGCGGCTCATGGACAAGATCCTCTCCCACCACACCGCCATTGAGGCAGCCTATTTAAACGATATAATTATATACAGCAGTGACTGGCCGCGGTACATAGAACACCTTAGGGCTCTCCTAGAGTCGCTGAGGCAGGCGGGTCTCACAGCCAACCCAAAAAAGTGTGCAATTGGGCGGGTGGAAGTACTGTATCTAGGTTTCCACTTGGGTCATGGGCAGGTGCGTCCCCAAATTGACAAGACAGCAGCGATTGCGGCCTGCCCGAGGCCTAAGACCAAAAAGGGGGTGAGACAGTTCCTGGGGCTGGCTGGCTA
>JAPFFA010000007.1:48082346-48095198 GCA_026153275.1 Sciades herzbergii | reverse complement strand
ATTTTCCCTGACACCCAATTATTTTTGTTTAGTGGACTGAAAGCTACTGAATTCGAATCATAGACTTCCAATTTTATAAGGTTTTTTTTTTTTTAATAGAACAATTAATGAGTTTAGGGCCACGTGGCCCTAAATTCTCTGCTATTTTTTCCTGCTTCATCAAGACGCAATACAAGATACATGACGTAGTATCACATGGTGGGCTTTCCCCATTCGTGCAAGGCATTGTTGGATACAAATTTGAAACAGGAGAGAAAAATGCAGGACGTGAGTGTGGGAATGAAACGTGAAAAACCAACTACAGTAATGGAAAGCGAGAAGAAAATGCATTGTTATACACAAAGGAAAGGAAACACAGGACCAAACTAATAAATATCGGCGGTCAGTGAGCACCTCAGTATGATCAGCTATTCGTTTAGTGACAGAATGATGTAACTGTCAGTGCACAGTCAAGGTAAACCTGCGCATGCGCGCACACACGGACTTCCTCTGTCTGCTTGACTGCGCAAAGCAAGCGATTTCATGCACATTATTTGCTCGGGAATCCCCTCAAATTAAATAACTTCCCAGCCACAGAATGGCCTGATATTTTTTGAGATATTACAGAAATAAACATATATCACAATGACCACATTTCAGAGGGAACTATCATAAATTTCACAGATTTTATCAAATTGAAAGGCCGTCTCACTTTAAGCTTTGTTTTATTGGCAAATAATTTTGCTCATTTTCAGCATTTCGTATTTCTACGAAGAAGCTAAAAGTGAAAAGTTTGAAATGAGTAAAATATCTAGAAATAGCTTCAATAATCTTATATTTGGTTTGTCTTATAGATGTCACTACAGTGTAGAGGAGAGACGATTTCATTCTGAGCCTCATGCAATCCAGAAAGCATTCATATCAGAGGATATGACAATAAAATACAGTTTTTTCCTCCGTTTTTTCTCTCTGTTAAACAAATCTCAACTCTGACCAGAGTATGATCTATTGCAAGTCTAATGATGAATGCCTTTCAGCACCATTAGTAGTTAAGGTTATAGTGCACAGAGCAGAGGAGCTCGAGCAAATATTGATGAGGACTAACAGCGGCTTGCTTCTCCAAACACCTGCGTTGTACGAGGAGGGAAGAAAACCAGTGTTTACTGTAAGATCGATGGAAGAACACAAAACCTCAAAAGCCTGTGAAAAACAAGCAGGCTGCTGGAGAGCAATTTTAAGCCTCAAGATGAAAAGCAGATTGGCAAGCGCCACATCGTAAATCCCGTCTAGCGCCTGTTCGATGTGTCCAGGAGTCGCAATAAAACTATCTGAACACAATACAGTATAGTCTGAAAAGCAAAACCACAAGAGCTTGAGATGTCTTGACCTGGCAAATTAAGCACTTTTGTATTCCCTGCTTCAAGGACCAGGCTTTGTGGTCTTGCATCATGGTGGTCTCTCTCTCTTTCTTTTTATACAGGATTATCTATGCACTTCCTTGCGTTCTACAGTGTAGTTATAATACACGGAATTTTTGTCACAGGTCGTAGAGATGATGCGCCGTCTCAGTCGTAATGAAACAAGTATTCCAGTTCAAAATGATGTATCACTCAAGTCACAGCTCAATAAATCATTCATCCATACACAAATCCTGTCCTTCTATCTACCGCACACTGTTGGACACACTGGCCAGCTTCCGATTGATTCCCTTCTTCGAGCAGGGATACAGAGACGGCTAAAGACGATCGTATCATGTTATGAGTTAATAATAACCTGCCGATTTGCAGCGCAGCTCAAACCCTGGCAGACTGGCACGAGCAAGATGATGGCGCTATACAACTCACTAAATAATTCAGCGGCGCGACTTAGATTTCCAGAATTGTCATACATAATACATGCAGCTCGACAAATGTCCTGTGTATTATATGCTTTTTTTGGAGCATGCTAATTAATCGGGTGAGTGTGCGGTAAAAGTGGTGAGAAGTTTTTTTTTTGTTTTGTTTTTTCCTATAGTCTTCATGCGTGCTACATTTTTCGCCACACAGTGCACACAATGAAAAGAAGCAGGAGGCAGGGAAGAAGAGAAGGAGAGAAAAAAATAGGATAGATTTTCATCCATTCTTTTATATACAAAAACAAAACTAGGCTAATCTCAAACCATCTCGAATTTGTATATAAATCGTCACGTGAGTCATAGTTTCAGCATGTGACAAATAAATGGGGTATGAAAGCAGGAGGGTGTGTGTGTATGTGTGTTTAGTCTAAAAAGGTATTATAAAAGCTTATGTACAAATGAGGACACACACTCACACCTTTTCCCCTTGTGCTCACAGACCATGTAATGAAGGATTTCAGAGCATTCTGACACCCAGCACTCGTGTCTGATTGGCTAAACCTGCTGATTTATTAATGAGCAAGTAAATATAGCTCAGGATCAGCGTACATCATTTTACGTGTATGTTGTAGCCTCTCATACACACACTCTCGCTCTCTCTCTCACATACACAAATATATACAGTGTTAACAAGGCAAATAAAACCTACAGATCAGAAGAAAACAAATTCCAATGGAATAAAAACAACTTGAGGTGCAGGTTTAAAGCACGCTCTAATGCCTATAATGTAACTCTCCGAAACACATTGATCTCGCATATGTGTATCAGAAAGCTGACATCAATAATTTACTGTAGCACAGCATCTGGAAATAAGAACAATACACCAGGGCAGGAAAATGAGGCTGTTTTAATGCACAGACAAATGGAGGAGATGGAAAGCTGAGAGATGGAAACACACACACACACATAGTGAGAGAGAGAGAGAGAGAGAGAGAGAGAGAGAGAGAGAGCAAGGGATGAGCACTATGGCAAGACATAATATTACAGTTGCTAAAGACATTTAGATAATCAAAACACAGTGAAACATTAATTCAGCGGTGCCACATTAAAGAGGCTATTTCTAACAAATAGAAATCCACTGTTGACAAAATACCATTTGAAAAGGAACTATTAATACAGAATGGGGAAAAAAGAGTTATCATGAGTTGCCATCATTTTCCATCCATCCATCATCTATGCCATTTATCCTACTGAGGGTCGCGGGTGAGCTGGAGCCAATCCCAGCTGACTCTGAGCGAGAGGCGGAATACAACCTGGACAGGTCTCCAGTCTATCACAGGGCTAACACATACCCCTTTTCAACGGGTTCTTGAACCGGTTCTGTTCAGGATTGTTTGAACCTTGGTGCCCAGTTTGATCGGAACCATTGTAATCAAGGATGCGTCATGAATGGAGGGCGTTGCTGAATTCACAACAGGAGCAAACAGTAGTCGCAAGATGGCAGAGCGCATTGATTACCTGCGAGCTTTTGTTCTGTTATTGCAGATATTTGTTTTTATTCCATTTTTTCTGCCGATGTATCCTTTTCTGTTGTGTTCTCCTTTCCAAACTAATGACACGCCTTCAACTTTTCAGGTTCTGAACCAATTCATTTTTGGTCAAAATGCACTGAACGGTTCAAAATTTGGCGCTGGAACCAGAACGGAACCTGTTCCCTGCTGGTCGAAAAGTGGTAACAAAGACACAGACAGTCATTCACATTTCACACTCATGAACAATGTAAAGGAGCCAGTTGACCTAATCTGTATGTCTTTGGAGTGTGGGAGGAAACCAGAGCACCCGGAGGAAACCCACGCAGGCACAAGGTGACCCAGCAGGTTCGAACCCAGAATCTGCTTGCTGTGAGGTGATGGTGCTATCGACTGTATTGTGCATTTCTTATTTATCTCTTTCCTTAATCTCTTTTTCTCCCTCTTTTCCATACACAAGGCTCTAACCTCAGATTGTGTCCTTTGTCTAAAACTCAGTGCAAGGGACGAATAATCAAGCAAACAAACAAACAAAACAACATATTTTGCTTTGGCTGGTCAGTGAAGTGCAGCTACAATTTCTATACTATATTGAGTTGCTGAAAAAGCTCCAAGTGTGGAAAGTGCTTCTGGAAGAAAAAAAAAAAGAGGGGTACACAGGAAAGGCCGGGGGGGAAGGCCTTCGAATGGTAAGGACAAACAGTTGGCTGTCGTACACATATAAAGGAAGCGCTGTGACTAAATCATGCCTGGAATACACAATGCACAATGCCACCACCAAGCCAAAACAAAAAAATAATGAAATAAATAAAGGGGAAAAATCCCCCCCGGCATTGCCTTTCTGCAGCGTTTGCTCGGCCTCCGGTCTCCATGCAAGGACATATCTATTAGCATGCATGACTACACTCACGCTCCCTCACTTGTGCCCAGAATTATATAGAGATACAGAGAACACATGAACTGACACACGCAGAAAGAGAGAGAGAGAGAGAAACGGAGGGTGAGCATTTAGTAGACACATATCAAATCTTCAAGCTGTAGTCGTTTGTCGCTTCTCCCACATGCCACTGAGTACCTAACAACAAATTTTACTGCGCTATGTGACAAAAACAAGATCACAAGAACCTTATCTCGTTCACCAATTACATCTGCTGTAGTAAAAAGTAAATCTGCTGTCGTCTCTCACACTCCTTTCACACTTTATCCTCTATAAGAAAGCATTCAAACCAGCCCTTTCCTCATATTAACAGCCCTCCATATCCAAACTAATTAAATGATTGCTTGCTTGTTTTCTGTCTGCCTCTGTCATCCTTCACTGACCTTTTCTTGCAGGAGAAACCAGAAAACATCAGCTATCAGAGCACAGAAAGCAGATTTTATCAGCATCAGGAGTAAACATATCACCTTACACTCGCTAGTCAAAGCACAGATGGATTTATGATTCATAACAATGGAGAAATTGGGCATTGGACTGATGCAATTCCGATTAGCAACATAAGTCCATGTTGAATAACTAGATGAAAATTCTATTCCGATTCAATTCCACCCAAACCAAATTGTTCATTCCTTGAGCCATCCCTGAGACTTTCTAGGCAGACTGTCGCCACCTAGAGGAGACTTTTATAACCATGTTCCCTCAAGTATTGCACACATGGCTCAGCTTACACATATTTCAGTGCTCCGAAGCCGGATATATGAACACAATGTACCCGTTATTACATTTGCTATCTGTCATGTGATACATAAAAACCCATTAAGACCAAGTGAGATTATTCATTTCCATAACCCGTACATGCACGAAGAACTCCACAATAGATAATCCTCTCCCGGCTTTAATTCCAGCTCCGAACAGCATGTGGAAAAGGATCATTTTCAAGGAAAGGTAAGAAAAAAAAAAAACCATGAACCACTTTTAAACAAATTAGTGAAATCCCTTGTTCTTGGCTTGGAGGGATTGCATGGATAATTCTTTTTAACCTTGATTCGTCAGTAAGTAATATGCCCGGGTGCCTGCAGCGCAATTAAATGCTATTACTCATCCTCCATCCTGCTATCATGGAGCTCCTGCACTGCCAGACGAATTACATGATGGTTCAGCTCGCCAAGAGATTGACCCAGTGGCACCCTCTTAGCACGTACACACACTTTTGCTTATTCTAAGTAAGCTCCAGTCATGGTTTGGCCAGCTGTTACCAACCCTGGACCTCCAGTCATAAAATATCATAAAAAAGTCTCCAGGCCTTATGCGAGCTGCTTAAGGTGCCCTTTTTCAGGAATGTGTGTGTGTGTGTGTGTGTGTGTGTGTGTGTGTGTATTCATGCTGGGCATTCTGTCGGCCAGTCCGAGCACTAATGACAGAACTGCAGAGTAAACTTCGATCAATTTAAGGAAGTTTAAAGTTTTTCTTTTTGACATGTTTCCTATAACAACACTTCTCAGATCTATGACACCACCCTCCAGCTCCGTCTTTGCCGGGCTCTGATTGTTTTATGGTTTCAGTAACAGGATCTGTGCTCTGCACCGTCCATCATTTTAGTGTATTTTTTTAAAGAAAGAAAGCACGCGGATTGATGTATGGAGGAAACTCGATCATGCCCATCCAGCAACCAGAATAGAATACAAAAAAGCATGTGCGATGTTTTCAGCTTGTTTGTTTTATTTTGCAGAGTGAAGAGGTGCTATGAGAGGTACCTGGTTGTTGTTGATGATGAATTGCAGCTCACTCAGGCGCTGACAATTATTCTGCTTATTATTAGTCCCATCATAAACGGTCGCACACATTCTGACCTACAGCCTGCACTCTATGCACACAATGATCGACTGGAACGCCCACACACCGCTTGAACACAAAACCAGCACCTCTTTCACAACACTTTCACTGTAAATACACAGATGCATAAATGCACAAATTATCAGCTGCTGAAATACCCCCAACATCAAGCTCATTCACATATGTACCTACTCATTTCACTTACACTTGACATGCCCTGATTAACACAACCCCATTCAGACATTAGCGTGCTTCTACATATGAGGTGAGTTAAAGGAGACTTCGCTGAATGTCACACTGAATATGTTTAAACTATAACTCCAGCACATCAAAACATCATCAGGTGAGCGCAAAAACTACTGAAAAGTGTTAAAAATGTGGAAAAAGTCCACAGCCCAGGTACTTGTAGCTAGCTGTAATCTCACAAGACCTACACATGGCATGGCATAGCTGTGCTTAAAACAAACTTTAGCCTTGTTTGACATGACACATTTCAAATGCCTTTAACCTGACTTCGCATTAACAGAGACACAGGCTTGGTCAAAATGCTGCACACAAAGACGCATTAGTAAGGAATGAAGAAATCCTCCAAAGCTCTTTATTTCCCTCTACAAAAAGCACAAGTCTATAGTTGAGTCGTTGCAGACTAGGGTGAAGGTGCACAAGGTTTAAACTGCAGAGATTGGTGAAAAAAAAAATCAATGTTAAAAAGTAAAATTAGACAACCAGATAAATGAGGACAGACAATAAGCTAGAAATTGATGAAAGCTCTATTCATTTGCCAAGACTGTTGGAGCACCCTTCATAAACAAAAGCAGTAAAGCATTAATCATATAATGAATGCAAGACACCAAGCCTTTCTATTTATCAGTGTCTCACTTATACCTATAAATGCAACTAAACAATACCTGTGTAATAATTATGTTATCTGTTATCTTCACCAAAACGTATGACCTGAAACAATATGGGCAAAGCTGGATGTCAAAGATGGATAGAGAGATGGGCTTTGCAGTACATAAAGGACAGGAGTGAGTAATAGTACATATCAGCACCGTCCCCCCTTCCTACCTCCCCTTCCTATTTTTCCCCTCTTCCCCGCCCTTCATGCCAGCTGCTCTGCATACAGACACGTATTCACCTAAACAGATAGAGCAAGACAGAGAGAGAGAGAGAGAGAGAGAGAGAGAGAGAGAGAGAGAGCAAACGCAGGAGGCACAGGATGATCAGAAAAGCGAAAGAACATAAACAGCCTTGCATACCTGAATTATCGACATTCTGTTAACTGGTGTCTCTGTGGTGCTAGTCACAGGCCCTGTGAAACTCGTATGGCAACCCACATGTCCTTGGGGAACACTGAGGTTGTTGGCTGTTGGTTTCAGGTACATGACCTCGGACCTGGGTGAGCTGAGAGGAAGGCGTGTCTGGTAATCGAAGTACATTGGCGAGGTGGCCAGCGAGGGGCTGCTCACTACATTCATCACGTTCATGGTGTCACGTTCCTCCACCTCGCTCTGCACCAGCATGATGTCATTCTTGTTGATTTTCTTCTTTTTGCCCTTGCCCAGCTGTGGGTGTGAATACTCTGCGATGCGGCAGTTGTAGGTGCGGATCTCCTTGTTCTCACGCTTGCACTTGATGGCGACTGCAATCATGGCTGCCAGCAGCATGACGGAAATGACGCTGAGTGTAACAATCAAAGGAAGTGAAACGTCCCAGCTGTGATGTTCAGCGTTGATCCGCGGCTCGCCCTCTGGCAGGGGTCCTGAATATGCCTTCACCACGAGCTTGGCCATGGCAGAGAGTGTAGGCTTTCCATGGTCCGTCACTTTGATGATGAGCTCCACCACAGAAGACACGTCTTCCCACAGTGGCTGAGCTGTCCGCACCTCTCCTGTCACAGAATCAATCTCAAACAGGTGCTCCTCGTTGCCATCCGAGATCTCGTAGGCGAGGCGGCCGCTCTCACCAAAGTCGTTGTCCACTGCTCTCACAGTTGTAATAACATGGCCTACGCCAACATTGCGTGGGACGTGGATCTCTGCTGTATCATTTTGCAACAGTGGCAGCACAATGACTGGGATGTTGTCGTTGACATCAAGCACACTCACACGTACTGTAGTGTTACTCTCCAGATGGGGATTACCTGAGTCCTTAGCCTGGACTTTGAAATCGAAATACTTGGTCTGCTCGTAATTGAAACTCCTTAGGGCATAAATGGCTCCATCGGTTGGTTTGATGTTCACGTATGTGGTAATGGATTCCTCACTCACATTTGATGGAAGAAGGGAATAGGAAACAGTACCATTTTGGCCCAAATCTGGGTCATGAGCCAGAACTGAGCCAAGATATTCTCCTGGGATGTTGTTTTCAGGCACCTGAAGGAGGTAGACCATCTTTGTGAATCGTGGGGCGTTATCATTCTCATCCAGAATTTTGACCGTAAAAGACTTTGTGGCGTTCAGCGGAGGGTTACCACTGTCTTTGGCCATGATTGTAATATTGTATTCATCCTTCACTTCTCGATCCAACGGTCTATCTGTCACCACCGTGTAGAAATTGTCAGAGTTCTCTTCAAGTCTGAATGGCACATTGCCTAAAATCCTACACTGGAGCTGCCCATTGCGGCCAGAGTCCTTGTCTATCACTCTCACCAGAGCAATGACAGTCCCTGGGGTTGCTGCTTCACTAATTGCCCCCTGCCGAACCGCCACAAAGCTTATTGATGGCCAATTGTCATTCCTGTCAAGCACTTTAACGGTGACTTTACAATGGCCAGGAACAGGATTCGGACCTTGATCCTTTGCCTGCACATCAATTTCTATAATTGGGTTTTCCTCGTAGTCAATTTTCCCCTGAATCTTTATGACACCCGTTTTGGGGTCTATTGAGAACAATTCTTTGATTCTATCTGAGCCATAAAAACTCAAAGAATAGGTAACCTGCCCGTTACTTCCTTCATCGGGGTCAGTAGCGTTTAAATCTATCAATACTGTGCCTTGTGGAGTATTCTCAGGAACTTCCACAACGTAAGAGGACTGCTCAAAAACGGGGCTATTGTCATTTGAATCAATTACTTTCACATTGATTTGCATTGTACCTGACTTTGGATACTCCCCTCCATCTGTGGCAGTTATGATTAGAGTATGATGGCTGCGCTCCTCTCTGTCTAAAGACCTCTGGACAACCAGCTCAGGAAATTTAGTTCCATCACCTCTGGATTTCACATCCAGAGAAAATATGCTGTAATCATCTCGTGTGATTTGATATGTTTTAAGGCCGTTTTCCCGCGTGTCGGGATCGTAGGCAGCAGCTAGGGGAAAGCGGGTGCCAGGGGCAGCATTCTCTGAAATATCAATGTCGATCTGATCAGAAGGAAAACTGGGCGCATTGTCATTTATGTCCTGTATGTCCACCTTAATCATGTAGATCTCTTTGTCATTGGCAAACACTTCCATAGAGAGCTGGCACTTAGGGTTTCGTTTGCACAGTGTTTCTCTATCAATCCTCTGCTTGATAAAGAGCAGCCCACTCTCAGGGTCCACATCGATGAGGTGTGGAGCTGAATTTTCCAGTACCCTGAAGTTGGATTTTTTGCCCTGCTCTCTCAACTCCAGCCCTGCATCTTTGGCAATGTTTCCAATCACACCCTGGTTCTTTTCCTCTGAAATGGTAAAGTTCAAGTTTTTCAATGTCAGGGCTTGTGCCCACAAGAGCAGGAAAGACAAAGCAGAGAGGTGCATTCCTCTCGACACGAGCGCCATGGTTCCAGATGCGCTTTACGCTTGCGACCTGTTGATCCGTCCAGCAATCTGACAATTCACACCTGCTGGTACAAGTCTGTTCATGGTGAAACAATGCCCAAAGACATTGCACGCTCTTTTGCTCCGTTCAAGCAATCTCTCCGACGTTTCCACAAGCAGCGTTGCGGCTCAACATCTAATTGATATTCTGCTGAAAGCCTGCGCGCTCTGGATCACCACCACCACCCGGCTTCCACGACCGAACAGCCTTTCTGTGATTCCTGATTGCTCTCTCCTGCAAAACACATAGAACAGAAAAGTGTTTGGAGGAAAAGGAGTAGTGTTTCTTGCAAATCGTGCATTACTGTCAGGGAAATGATTCCTGAATAATTGAATATTTCATAATCAAACTGCTCTCTCTCTCTCTCTCTGGTGCTTTTTTTTTTTAATGCGGCTTTTTCTTCCCCCAACCTCCTCAAGCGCATCTGATGCGTAATATCCCTCATTCCTCAGCCAACTACGTGAACAGCTTGTAAATCACGTAACCTTGAAAGGCGTCGGACGCTTTACAGCTCAGCACAGCTGGATGTGTTTATTTATCATGCTTTAGCAAGGCGTAGGAGTCGGATTTCACAATGCACACGAGGTGAACTACAGGCTACAAATACACACCTGAGCTGAGCTCACACTTCATACATACTAATAATGCTTCTTCTTCTTTTTTTTTTATATATATATCAGAACTGTGGCCCCATCTGTACCTGTCCGTCTTGAGGCAACACTATGAATACAGATGCGTTAAAAGAAATCGCCCGCTTCACTCACACGCGCGCTCACCATTTCTACTCTATGGTATCATATTTTATATTTAGGACCCCAAATAATCTGTTGCATGGGTTGTGACAGAGCAGGCAGCACGCACAAGTCCTGCTCTGGGTTTGACGTGCACATGACTGACTCTCTCTCTCTTTTATCTTATCACATGGAACATGAACAGATTTGAAATGCACGCTTACCCAGCACACAGCGCTCTCCTGTCCTGTCCTGTCCAAAAAAAAAAAAAAAGCCAACAACAACAACAACAAGAATAACACCAAAAGCAAGGTTACATCCTTTTATTATGCGTGCGCTTCTGAAAATGCCAAGGAAAGCCACAGAAAGGTCCAGCGTGCGCTACAGAGCGTGGATGGTGATGTGGATGCAAAGTGCTCCAGCAGCGCGCGCGCGCGCTTGTGCGTATGCGTGCGTGCGTGTGCGAGTCCTCTCCGCGTCTTTCCCCCTATTAGGATGCAGTGAGTCCTCTCTGCTTGCGGCTGCAGCATGCAGTGAGTCACCGGGCTTCCAGTGAAGAATCTTTATGACTGCCTTGTGGCCCCAGCCACGAAATATAGATCCGCAAAGCCAAGGGCGTCTGCGCTGTGATGAAGCCTGTGGCACGGCGCATCGCCCTGAGATCTGCGCGTCCTTGCTTCCTAAACACGGACACGTCCAGGCAAAATGAAACCAAACACACACAAGAAAATAATAATCAAGAATGATAGATATCGATACAAAAGTGCGGGCCCTGTTGAACAGATCCCAGTCGTGTTAGGAACAGTGCGGTTTTAATTTCTCGCCCGGTTTTGCCGGTGCCATCCGTTCATCAGCTCTCTCTGACTAAACTCACTCTTTCTCACTGTGCGTTAAAGGTCGTTGCTGATCTCCTGCCAGCCAATACGTGAATGCAGGGGACGTGGCTTCAGGGAGTGCTGTCCAATGGAATCACGCGCTCGAGGTTTGGAGGAGGAGTTAGGCGACCGGTGCACCAAGTGGGACGTCCCTCCGGATACAGGCACCAGATTTCAAATCTCACGCTCGCGTTGCGGGATTTGAAATCCTGATGATGCTGATGGCCATGATGTCCGTTAGTCAGGCGTTGTTTGTTTACTTCACGCCTCTAGTGCTCCTCTATAAATGAGAATAGTTTGAATCATAGTTTCAACTTGAGTCTGGTTGTTATATCTGTTACGCCTAAGTGTTACATTTGAACTTTTTTTTTTTTTTGGAAAGCAAATTCATTCAACAGTACACGGCTGCGTGTAGAGTGTGTGAGATGTGTATGAAACAAGAAATATACTGTACACAGTAGCCTAAAGATCTTAAAAAAAAAGAGATGGAATTGTCACTGCTTCCTGCTGCCTCTGTTATGTGATTCCATCTAAAACAACCCTCTTCTTTTCAAGAACGTTATACACAACCTTTAAGAAAATAATGTTTCATTTGCATTTGTCGTAAAACTCACGAAAACGCATTACAACGCATTTATTATGTCATAATTTCGAATGATTGCGTCATAAAACGACTTACTATTTCATAAGAATGAAAACATTTTCACCAAATTATGACTTAATATCTCATGATTATGATGACTTAAGTCGTAATTATGAGATGCATCATAAATATGAGATGCTATGTCATATGAGTTACGACTTCATAATAATGAACATGTTCTCAAAATTATGACGTAATTTAATATCTTGTTATCATGAGAACTTAAGTTGTAAGTATGAGATACTTTGTCATGTCGGAATAATGGCTCAGTATTTCACAATAACTGGGCCATTTTCTCAAAATTCTAACGTAGTACCTCACTGTTAGAGGAACTTATGAGATACGTAATAATTATGAGATAGTCAGTCTAATTATGAGATAGTAAGTCATAATTATGAGACGCTGTGTCATAATTATGACATGTCATAGTAATGACTTACTATTTCATATTAACTGGACCATTTTCTCAAAATTCTAACGTAGTACCTCATTGTTAGAGGAACTTATAAGATACAGTACATAATAATTATGAGATCGTAAGTCTAATTGTGAGATAATAAGCCATAATTATGAGATACTACATCATAATTATGACATATGTAATAATAATGACTTACTATTTCACAATAACTGGACCATTTTCTCAAAATTCTAATGTAGTACCTCATTGTTAGAGTTCTTCTTCTTCTT
>JAPFFA010000007.1:47592599-47605735 GCA_026153275.1 Sciades herzbergii | reverse complement strand
GGTGTGACTCTGTATGCATCCCTCACATTAGCATACAGCAAGTCAATTGTCTTGTTGTTCCTTGTTGGACAATCCACAGCCTGGTAAAAAGCAGCCAAAGTAGAGTCCAAAGTAGAGTCCAAAGTAGCATGATTAAAGTCCCCAGAAATGATGATAAATGCCTCAGGGTGCAGTGTCTGCAGCCTTGCTGTGAGAGACTGAATCCTCTCACATGCAGTGGCTGCATCTGCCTTCAGAGGGATGTAAACACAGATGGTGATCACATGACTGAATTCCCTCGGCAGATAATATGGCCACAGGCTAACGGCTAGCAGCTCCAAGTCCAGGCGACATAAAACTGTCTTTACGGAGATATGTCCTGGGTTACACCAGCGGTTGTTAACATAAATGATGAGTCCCCCACCTTTGCTTTTCCCGCATGTGTTTGTGTCTCTGTCGGCCCTCACAGCAGTGAATCCCCGCAGGTCCACGTTAGCATCCGGTACAAGGTGTGTTAGCCATGTCTCCATAAAAATAAATAAGTTGCTCTCCCGGTAAATCCGCTGGTTGTTCAGTGCAGATAGCTCGTCGACTTTATTTGGCAGTGAGTTCATATTCCCCAAGATAACAGAGGGAATGGATGGTTTGTAGCACCACCGGTTGTCTGCTAGCCTAGCCTTTAGCTTAGCTCCAGCTTTGCAGCCTCTGGGTTTCCTCCTCAGCTTGGCCAGGATGGGTTGTTGTATCCCAGCTCGTCCCATTGTTTTCAGGGCCAGCAGCTCCTCTCTCGAATAAGTGAGAAAACTGGCTCCTGGTTGCATGTTAAAGTTAAATATATCTATGTTATATAGTTAAACACACTATGTCTTCATAAGAAGAGAAAAAAGTAAAAAAAAGGTGGAAAAAAGAGGTTTAAAGAGCTAAAAACTACAGAGCTACTGGAGAGGCAGCCGACTCACACAACACCCAGGTTGGCTGTGAGACCCGCCTGCCTCAGCGACTCTAGGATGGCTCTAAGGTTTTCTACATGCCACGGCCAGTCACTGCTGTATATAATTATGTCATCTAAATTGGCTGCCGCACCGGTGGCATGGGGGCGGAGGATCTTGTCCATGAGCCGCTGGAATGTAGCGGGAGCCCCAAACAACCCAAAAGGAAGCGTGACAAATTGGTGCAATCCAATGTGGAAAGAGCCGTTTTCTCTTGGGATAGAGAAGTCAAGTGGATCTGCCAAGATCCCTTCGTCAAATCCAGCATCAAATAAAAGCAAGCCTCGCCTAACCGATCGAGCAACTCATCAATGCGAGGCATTGGGTATGTGTCGAATTTATACACTGCATTGACTTTTTGATAGTCCACACAGAACCAGACCAACCCATCGGCCTTGGGTACCAGGACCACCAGGCTGCTCCAGTCACTGTGTTACTCCTCGATTATGCCCATATTGAGCATGGCCTTGAGTTCATCCCAAACCACCTTTTTTTTTGTTCAAGTAAGCGGTATGGGTGGCTATGCACCACCACCCCCGGGGGCATTTCACTGTGGTGTTCTATGAGGTTGGTGTGGCTGGGAAGGGGCGAGAACACATCAGAAAATTCCTCCTGCAACTTGGCTACCTCTGTGAGTTGGGCCGGTAAGAGGTGGTCTCCACAAGCGACCATAGCGGTTTGGGTTGTGGTTTTGGTTAGTTTTACCTCCGGCCCCAGCTCCGCCTTCTCTGGAACTACTGACACCAATGCCACAGGGACTCCCTCTTTCCAACACTTTAATAGGTTGAGGTGGTATATTTGTAGAGCCCCACCCCTATCCATTTGCCTTACCTCATAGTCAACGTCCCCGACTCGCCATGTGACCTCAAAGGGTGCTTGCCATTTGGTGACTAATTTGGAACTCGATGTGGACAATATGAGTACTTTGTCTCCCAGAGTGAACTCTCGAAAGCATGTGCCCCTGTCATACAGCCAGGCTTGATGTTCTTGTCCCTGCCACAAATTCTCCTGGGTTAAGTGAGTGAGTGTGTGGAGTTTGGCGCACAGGTTGAGAACATATTGGATTTTGTTCTTACTAGGCGAAGGTCTCTCCTCCCAATTTTCCCATAGTACATCCAAGATGCCACGTGGCTTTCGCCCATATAATAATTCAAATGGGGAAAATCTTGTGGAGGCTTGCAGGATCTCTTGTACTGCAAATAACAGGGGCTTGAGCCATTTATCCCAGTTCCATGCGTCTTCACTTACTAATTTTTAAATTAGATTTTCAAGTGTTTGATTGAACCTCTCTACCAAACCATCCATTTGTGGGTGATAAACGCTGGAGGGGCATGTGGTCCAAACAGAGAGTGAAAGGGTGCCCCAGCAGGTAGTATTGGAAGGTGAGGACTGCCCACTTGATGGCAAGACACTCCTTTTCAATTGTGCTGTAATTGCTTTCGTGCATCGACAGCTTTCAGCTGATGTACAGTATGGGGCGCTTCTCTCCCTCCATCTCCTGGGACAAAATGGCCCCAGCCCTCTGTCTGATGCATCAGTCTGCAAAATAAAGGGGAGAGAGAAGTCAGGGGAGTGTAAGAGTGGCCCCCCACACAGTGCAGCTTTTACCTCAGAGAAGGCCTGTTGGCACTGCTCCGTCCACTGGACCGGATCTGGAGCTCCCTTTTTAGTGAGGTCAGTTAGCAGGCTGGTGACAGCTGAATAATTAGGTAGAAACCTATGATAATAGCCAGCCAGCCCCAAGAACCGCCTCACCTTCTTTTTGGTCTTGGGCCTCGGGCAGGCTTCAATCGCTGCAGTCTTGTTAATTTGGGGACGCACATGCCATGACCCAAGTGGAACCCCAGATACCGTACTTCCACCTGCCAAATTGCACACTTTTTTGGGTTAGCTGTGAGGCCCGCTCTCCTCAGTGACTTTAGAACAGCCCTCAGGTGTTCCAAGTGCCGCAGTCAATCATGACTGTAGATTATTATGTCATCTAGATAGGCAGCCACGTAGGCAGTGTGAGGGCAGAGGACCCTGTCCATAAGCCGCTGGAATGTAGCAGGCACCCCAAACAACCTAAAAGGGAGTGTGACAAATTGGTCTAAACCAAACAATGTGGAAAAGGTCGTTTTCTCTCGGGATAGAGGAGTCAAGGGGATCTGCCAATATCCCTTTTTTAGATCCAGTGTCGAATAAAAGCGAGCAGCGCCTAACCAATCAAGCAACTCATCAATGCGAGGCATTGGGTATGCGTCAAATTTAGACACTGTGTTGACCGTTCTATAGTCCACACAGAACCGGACTGACCCGTCGGTCTTGGGAACCAGGATCACTGGGCTGTTCCAGTCACTGTGGGACTCCTCCATTATGCCCATTTCGAGCATGGCCTTGAGTTCGTCCCGAACCAACTTTTTCTTGTGTTCAGGCAAGTGGTAAGGGCGGCTATGCACTACCACCCCCGGGGGCATTTCGATGTGGTGTTCTATGAGGTGGGTATGACCAGAAAGGGGCGAGAACACATCGGAAAATTCCTTCTGCAATTTGGCTACCTCCGTGAGTTGGGCTGGCTAGAGGTGGTCTCCACAAGGGACCAGAGTGGTCCGAGATGTTATCTTTTTTACCTCCGGCCCCAGCTCCGCCTTCTCTGGGACTACCGACGCCAATACCATGGGGACCCCCTCATTCCTGCCTTTTCTAAGGTTGAGGTGGTAGACTTGAAGTGCCCTGCCCCTATCCATTCACTTCTCCTCATAGTCGACATCCCCGACTCGCCGTGTGACCTCGAAGGGCCCTTGCCACTTGGTGACTAATTTAGAACTCGACATGGGCAATAATATGAGCACTTTGTCTCCTGGCATGAACTCTCTAAGGCGCGTGCCCCTGTCATACAGCTGGCTTTGATGTTCTTGTGCCTGCTACAAATTCTCCTGGGTTAGGTGCCTGAGGGTGTGGAGTTTTGCGCGCAGGTCAAGAATGTACTGGATTTCATTTTTACTAGGTGAAGGTCCATCCTCCCAATTTTCCTGCAGCACATCCAGAATGCCACGTGGCTTACGCCCATATAATAATTAAAAGGGAGAAAACCCTATGGAGGCTTGCGGAACCTCTCGTACTGCGAATAACAGGAGTTCAAGCCACTTATCCCAATTATGCGCCTCTTCACTTACGAATTTCTGGATTATGCTTTTGAGTGTTTGGTTAAATCGCTCTACTAAGCCATCCATTTGTGGGTGATAGAGCCTGGTGTGGAGAGACTTAATCCCCAGTAACCCATACAGCTCACGCAGTGTGCGTGACATAAATGAAGTGCCTTGGTCTGTCACGATTTCTTTTGGAATCCTGACCCGGGAGATAAAGCGGAAGAGCGCTTCCACAATACTGCGTGCTGAGATATTACGGAGAGACACTGCTTCCAGATATTGCATTGCATAGTCCACTAGAACTAAAATAAAGCAATATCCCCATGCTGACCAATCTAATGGCCCGACAAGATCCATCCCAATTCGCTCAAACAGGGTCTCGATTAGAGGAAGAGGGTGCAACAGCGCTTTTGGAGTGGCCACGGGATTTACTAATTGGCATTCATGGCATGCCACACATCACCGACGGACATCCCCGTAAATACCTGGCCAATAGAACGAGGCCATTATTCGGGCCAGTGTTTTTTCTTGCCCCATGTGTCCAGGCATGGGATTAAAGTGAGCCACATGGAATACGAGTTCCCTATGGCTCTTTGGGATTAACAACTGGGTTATTCATTCCTTAGTTTGAGTGTCCTGCGTCACTCGGTAGAATCCCCGAGAGAGGGAGGAGGAGTGTGCTGCTCCTCACTCTGATGCGGTGTTGATGTAGACGGCTCTGTGACAGCTTCTCCAGTCAATGCCACACTGGGATCTTCCCGTGACCTACTAGGGCAGGACCCACTATGTGTTAAATATTCCATTAGTTTTTTAAATCCCGGCCAATCAGTACACAAAATCAATGAGTGGGTAAGACGAGGACTAACCGCCGCCTTTATTCTATGCATTTGGCCCCGGAATAGAATATGGACAGACACTAGAGGGTAATGGTGAACATCCTCATGCACACACAACACTTTCACCACTTGTGCTCCCCCCAGTGCCTCACCTTGCACCAGGCATTGGTGAATTGAGGTCTGATTACAACCGGAATCCACCAAAGCGTGATATGCATCCCCTTGAATACTCACCGGTATGCGATACATTCCAGCCTGATGGGGGGCAGTTTCTGGCATGTTGGGGATCCAGATTACAGCACCCACCTCCCTTGTGGAGCTCTGACTCTGGAGATTCTCCGATTCCCCGCCGGGCCAGCACACCGGCCCAGGCTTTCCCTCTGCACTGGTGTTATGGGTGTCACTCACCTGAGGTGGAGACAACACAGACACAGAAGAGGGAGATGGGAGGACACCATGGGTGTGACGGGCCGGCTGGGGAGGAGCCAGCCGCCGCCTCTGTAGCAGGAGAACTGGGTGGAGAAGGGGACAAGAGACAGGAGAGAGAGAGGGAGAGAGAGAAGAGAAGCGAGGGGAGACGCCTCATCTGCCTGCCGCCAGAGCCGCCTCCAGATGGTCCTCTGCCAGCTCGATGGCCTGTTCCAGCGATGCTGGGCGGTGACACTGGACCCATTCCACCGTTCCTTCCAGAAGTTGAGAGATAAACGGCTCCAGTGCCACCGGATCGATGATCTTGTCAGCGTCGCAGTCTTCCGCCCTCAGCCACCACTGGCAGGCATCCCGGATTTGCTGGCCAAATGCAAATGGCTGGCCGACCTCCTCCAGTGCCAGCGTCCGGAAGTGCTGACGATGTTGCTCTGGGGAGCGGCCGAGCTGCTGCAGAATGGCTTTCCATAAGTCAGCATAGACCAGTCAGCTGTCAGCAGGGGTTGACACCTTGCACCAGGCGTTGGTGAATTGAGGTCGAAGCATTGCTGCTGCTCCTTCCAGAGGGTGATCAATGCTTGATGCTGGTTCTGCTGGGTGGTAGCAAGGGCAAGGATGAGCTCTTTGAATGGCGAGGACTCCATGGGATGGTTCCCTTCTGTGCTCCCAGATTTCAGCACCACTGTAACAATTCCAGATGTGGGTGGAGCACAGAAGCATGGCAGGCAAGAGTTGATTTTACACAAACCACTTTATTTAGCTATTCAGCTTTCTTTCTTTCTTACTTACTCACTCACTCACACATGCATTGTGGTCAGGGAGAGAGCTCCCTTTCTCTGCTCTCTCTCTCCTTTTATGCTCCATCCCTGTAACAAACAAACAAACACACACACACACACACACACAATTGACAGCAGGTGGAATAACTTAGCCACTTACCTTCCCCGACCCCGCCCTCCATTCACAGACTGCTGCTTGGCCATGCCCCCGCTGCCACATCGGGCTAGTGTTTTATCCTGCCCTAAGTGTCCGGCCATGGGATTAAAGTGAGCTGCATGGAAGATGAGTTCCCTACCACTCTTAGGATTAACAACTGGGTCATTTGTTCACCGGTTTGAGTGTCCTGCATCACTCGATACAGTTTATCTTTAATAATTGCAAAGTATGGGAAGACGGGTGCTGCATTTTGCTGGAGAGTTTGACCATCGATTACTCTCACTTGGTCAAACGCATGCCGCAGAGTCTCGTCACATGACTGCTCTAAAGGGAAATCCTTGAGGGAATCCCCAGGGGCGGGAGGAGGTGAGGGCTGCTCCTCACTCCTCGTATTGTCCTGGCGCAGTGATGATGTGGACGGCTCTGTGACAGCTTCTCCAGTCAATGCCACACCGTGATCCCCCTGTGATATTTTATGGCAGGACCCACTCCCTACTATGTATTCCAATAAAGTTCGAAACCCTGGCCAATCTGTTTCCAAAATCACTGAGCGAGTGAGACGAGGATTAACCGCCGCCTTAACTCTATGCTTTTGGCCCCGAAATAGAATATGGACAGACACTAGAGAATAATTGTGAACATCCCCATGCACACACAACACCTTTACCACTTGTGCTCTCCCCAATGCCACACCTTGCACCAAGCTTTGGTGGACTGAGGTCTGATTACAACCAGAATCCACCAACGCGTGATATGTATCCCCTTGAACGCTTACCAGTATGTGATATGTTCTGGCCCGATCGGGGGTGGTCTCTGGTGCATCAGGGATGCAGATCACAGCTCCCACCTCTGTTGTGGAGCCCCAGCTCGGGAGATGCTTCAGCTCCCCGCCATGCCAGCACACCGGCCCAGGCTTTCCCTCTGCACCGGTGTTATGGGCGTCACTCACCTGAGGGGGAGAAGACACAGACACAGAAGAGGGAGACGGGAGGACTCCATGGGTATGATGGGCTGGCTGGGGAGGAGCCAGCCACCGCCTCCTCAGTAGGGGAACAGTGTGGGGGGGGAGGTGGGAAAAAGGAGAGAGAGAAAGAACATGAGGAGAGGCGCCTTGTCTGCCAGTCATCAGAACTGCCTTCAGATGGTCCTCCGCCAACTCGATGGCTCATTCTAGCAATGTCAGGCGATGACACTGGGACACTGGACCCACTCCGCCGTTCTTTCCAGAAGTTGAGAAATGAACTGTTCCAGTGCCACCAGATTGATGATCCCATTGGTGTCACAGTCTTCTGCCCTCAGCCACCGCCTGCAGGCATCCCAGAGTTGCTGGCCGAGTGCAAACCGCAGGCCGACTTCCTCCAGCATCAGTGTCCGGAAGCACTGCGAGCTGCGCCTCGCCAGTCAGAAAGGGGAGGAGTACTGCTCGAGTACTGCTCGAACTACCACCACCATGTTTCGGCCGCTTGCTCGAAAAGAGTGAGGAAAGCTTCTGGATCATCCTGCAGGCCCATCTTCATGAGGGTGGCATGAGGGTCTGCTGTGGTGCTGGTCGAAGCCCCTGCCGATGCAAGCAGATGCTGGAACGCTTGGCGATCTTCCTGCTGGGCCAGCATCAAGGCTTTGCTCCTACTCCTTCCGGAGGGCAATCAGTGCTTGATGCTGGTTCTGCGGGGTGGTAGCGAGGCCATGGATGAGCTCTTGGAATGGGGAGGACTCCATGTGGTGGTTCCCTTTTGTACTCCCGGGTTTTGGCACCACTGTAACAGTTCCCTGATGAGGGTGGAGTATAGAAGCACGGCAGGCGGGAATTGATGTTCACACATGCTCTTTATTTTCTTTTATTTTCTGCTTTTCAGCATCACACACTCACACTCTCCCAGTCTCACGCACACACACACACACATGTGTTCTGGTTGGCAGAGCTCTCTTCTCTCTACTCTCTCCCTCCTTTTCTATCTTCTTTCACTGCAACAGACATATATTAATTAGACACAGGTGTATTGACTTTGCCACTCACCTTCCCTGGCCCCGCCATCCATTCACAAACTGATGCTAGGCCACGCCCCTGCTGCCACAGTATGTCCTATTGTTTTGGGATAAAGGGTTGGGAGTGGGAGGGGTGAGAAATGTAATAAAAATAATCCATTCCAATGAGAAGAGTGAAAACCCCTCCCACTGCCATCTCCTAATTCCATCAGATTAACTTTTAATCCTATTAGGTCAAGTCATGGTGGGAAAGGTCATTTTTTTCACACATTCCAACACAGTTCTAAAACTGCTTTTTACAACAGCTTCATTTATCTGTTATTTGACTTTATTTTTCTATTTGACTCTATTCAGTGTGTCTTGAAATTAACTCTTGTACTATTTTACTCAGTTCAGAACCACAACCAACTCTGTTACTCTGTTACACAATTACTCTGTAATTTTGCTCCCACTCCAACTCCAAATTTTACTCTCTAAACTCAAAGTAGAGCAAAATTAACTATTTTTGAGGAAAATACTTTTGACTCTGGAAATATTGCTCAGTCATTTTTCCTGTGTATGCACAACAGTGCACGCATATCAACCAATCTGCTCATAATAAATAGAAGAAATATTTACACTTACTCGAGTTGATCTTTGTCTGGATCGAGTTGAAGTAAAAATAAAAAAGGCACTGCTCATCATTAGTGTCGCAGTTCTAGATTGAATTGAATCGCTGTCCTGAATCATGAATTGAATCATGAATTGATTCGCTGTGCTGAAATTGAATTGCTGTCCTGAATCATGAAATGAATTATGAATTGAATCATTGTCCTGAATCATCCGAAGCACATAAAATCCGCATGCCATCTCGTAACAAGTTTTACCTCCAAATAGCCTGAACTTTGTCTGACAGACTTTATCCTATTTACAGTGGGCATTCCCATAGTGAAAGAGAAACCGATTGAAACTGAAAGAGTGAAAGTGATTATCATGCTGTTAGCATGTGAATAGTCTTTTCTGAATGCGTAAGTGAGCGCTCAGTGCTCCAACCCCGGTGTGACTGAGTAAGGTGACAAGTTTTATGTTTCTTCTAATTTAAGTAATTTAAAAGCTATAATATTATTTGGCAGTGGGCACATAGAAAAGTGTAAAGTATAAAGTTTCTGTCAATATGTTTATCATATTTGTATGATGAAAAACTCACAAAGATATTCATCTAACTACATGACCTACTCATTCTAAACCTGTAGAGTTTCGCCAGCAAAGCTCTCGACCCTAGAGGGTTAAAAGGGGTTTTTGTGGATCTTTGTGAATGATTTCCCTCAAAGAGAAGAGCAAGGAGGATTGGGAATCGAGTGTCTGTGATTTGTTTACACCTGATTGTAAAACTTGTAACATCCGAGCAATCATCACAAAGATACATACAAAAAGCCCAGAAATTCCTATTTATGTGGGCAAAAACAACACAGGATTTATCTTGTAGTGTCTTGATCCCCAGGTCTTTAACCCAGCCACATATAAAAAGTTGTACACCTCCATGCTCTTCCAGGTTTTCATCTGTTTGTTCATGTAGAATGATGTCTGCAGCACTAGGTAGTTTGAGGTGTTGGGGAACTCAACAGATGGATAATTTTCCAACTCATATGAGATATCCTTCTTTGTTAAAGTGTAAGGATCTATCCCATTGAATGAGTTCTTTTGCCACTTCTTTTGAGTGTACTTCTTGCCTTTAATAACTTGCTTGTTTGCTGTACACAAACATTTGCACAAATACACCACACCACACCAGAGTCACAGAGCTTAAAACAGAATCTGTATGGTTCATCCAATGCCTAGAATTAGACACACCATCAGCCTATGATGATATAAACTATCCACCCAGTGGATTTTTGGTACAGTGTAGGTTCTTCTATGAGGACCTTGGTTTATCAACCAATCCTGTGACACAAATAAAATATGTTATCATGTTATAATAAATATGGAAATAATATAATCAATTTAAAAAAGAAAAAGAGGATGAAAAAATTCCTCGTCGAAAATCCTCTTTAAATAAATTAAAACGAGACATTATCTTTACCACAATCCTTATTAAGTAACCCCATCAAAGCCCCCCAATCTCCTCACCCTCCAAAAGCAAATAAGCTAATATTTATCAGTGTAGGGAAATAATTGTCATTCCAATAATTGTGCAACCCCAAACCATTTAATTCTCTAAACTTTCTCATTCACACAGACACGATGAACATCACCCATTTAATTTGCTTTCATAACAATCAATGCACTCCTTTAGGGGAACAAAGGTAAATGATTCCATTAAATGCCAGACACTAATCAATGTATAATTAATACATGCTGATGAATGTTAGCAGAGGTCACATGTCTGGATGTCACATGTCTAGGTCTATATTAATGCTCATGTCCTGACTGGTCAAATTTGATTCAAAATGGCAACCCAGGTCCCCATGAATATCTTTGCTCAAATCATTCTCTCCACTTCTATTATCTAAACATGACTATTTCCTTGCCACTTGCCTGAGTGTACAGATGAATTAGGCTTACATTTGAATAGGGACTAATTAAAATGTATTGGTCAGTCTTAAAGCTTTTCCTTGAGCTGCCTTTACTGTGATTTTCTACCAATATGAGTTGAAGGAAGCAAACCAAAAGTTGATCTGACTATTTTAAATTCACTCTGTGATCTTCAGTGACATGAAAATAGATCCGTTATGTTAAAAATCACTTCTGATAGTATTCTCATTTTTTAATAAATACTGTAAAGAATGTATAAAAATAGTAGTAGTGAAAAACAAGAATATTAGTGCATGTATTTGCCCATGTGAACACAGAAAAAGAACACAATGAAGAAAAAAGCAAGTTTCCACATTGTTCACAGATGTACATATTGCATTTTTACGTGACACAGTTTGCTCACCCCCACATATCAAATATTTATTATTCTAAATTTGGGTGATGACAACAACTTAAGTATGAACAGATTGGAAGGGCTAAAATTGCATTTTTACTTCAAAAAAAGTGCAACGTTAGCCTCATAATCTTAATGAATATGCTTCAGCAGTTTGCAATGCCAGAAACTTGCAATACCAGAAACTTGCTCTATCCTCAGAGCCCCTGATCATGACAATACTATTCTCTCTATAATTACAAATCAGCTCATGCCAGTCAAAATGCATGCTGATTTTCACTCATCCTTTGGTTTACTCATGAGTTCCTGCATATGAAAGCTCCTGGTCACCAATTAGAATGCTTCAGTCGGAAAACAGACCTGATAGTGCACAAATATCATGTTCTGTAATAATTAAGAAAGCCAAGGCCTCTGGACTAATGTACTGTGACAAAAATGATTGAGGCATCCACAGCTTCCACTTACCACCCAGAACCTCTGCTGAGTCAAAATATTTTTATAGTTTTCCCTTACTATACCCACTCATAACTAAGGCTTGCATAGCTTCTCTTAGTTCTGGTCCCCTGAAATTGAAACCACTTACAATCACTGCAGTTCCTCAAAAGCCAGGGCTTGACCCTGAGAAGCTGAGTAATTATAGACCCATTTTCTAACCTGCCTTTTCTGTCAGGGTTTAAGCCAAACTTTAGTACTGAAACTGCACATGTCAGCATTACAAATGACTTGTTGGTTGCAGCTGACTCTTGGTTTCTGAACATAATTTACTTGACCTGACTAGAGCTTTTGGTGCAGTATCCAAAAAAATAAAATAAGATTCTTGCACTGACTTGAAAAAAATATTGACCTTACCAGTATTGTCCTCTACGGAAGCTGAGAATGAGATAATCTTGAGATAACAGAGCGTGTTTTCTCATGATAATGAGAAAATTATTTTGTTATCTCAAGATAACAAAGCCCATATTTTTATGTGATAATAAGTTAATTATTTATTAATTATCATTGATTAAGTCTTATTCATTTTATTTTTATTATTTATTCATTTTGTTTTATGTAGACTAGTTATTTATGTATTCTATGTATACATTTATTTTATTTTTTTTATTCATTCATGACCAGTAGGAGTGAAGGACTGTGTGTACAAAGGGCAGGGACTTAAACTATGTGAGCTTATGACCTGTGTTGACTGGGAATTCCTCATTAGTGGGGAATAATTACAATCTCTAGTCCCAATCATGAATAGGTTTCAGTGGATTACTGGTGCCAGGGTAGGCACACATGGATCCTGTTATTGTGGCATGTGTGCAGACCCAGGCATCTAAGGATATCACAAGTGATTTTAGTCTGTTAATAAAGAGTGAATTTAAAAATTAATTAATTAATTAATTGATTGATTGATTGATTGATTGATTGATTGATTGATTAATTGCTATACAAAACAAAATGAATAGCCTAAATATACAATAAAAATATAATGGTTAATAATGAATTAGTAATAATTATTAAATAATTAACTCATCATGAGCAAACAAATTTGTTATCTCGAGACAATGCGATAATTTTCTTGGCATCACAAAAATATAGCATTAAAATAAGTTATTGCAAGCACAGCCATTCTCGGCTTCTATAGTTCTCTTCTGGTTTGGATCTAATCTCTCTGACATACAGCAATTTGCAAATTGATAGGTTTATATCAGTCTTTTCTCGCCTCTCTCATGTTGCCCCTGAAAGCTCAATTCTTGGCCGATTATTATTTCTTTTATATATTCATTTTATACTGGCTTACTACTCAATTCCACATACAGTACAAGATATAATATAACTTCTTCTGGTGTTTAAGCCCCTGCAATGGGAAGCGATTGCCTAATGGTTAGAGAAGCAGCTTTGGAACCAAAAGGTTGATGGTTTGATTCCCTGGACCAGCAGGAATGGCTGAAGTGCCCTTGAGCAAGGC
>JAPFFA010000007.1:47145354-47158399 GCA_026153275.1 Sciades herzbergii | reverse complement strand
GCCAGCTCCTCGGGAAGAACACCGAGGCGTTCCCAGGCCAGCCGAGAGACATAGTCCCTCCAGTGTGTCCTGGGTCTGGCTATCTCTGGGAATTTAAGCTACCTTCCAAGGTCAACCCTCATCTCCCAGTCACCTGCTGTAGTGAGGATCCATGTACCCCCCACCTTCTTACCTGGCTTGAGGAAGTTAATGAAGTGGGGGTCCTTTGGTTTGTGGATTGATGGTCTTCCTCTCTCTTTCCAACCCTTCGGCCAGCTGGGCCAGCCCCTGATCATGGTGCCACCTGAACTTTCCATCCATCAGGCTTGCTTCGCATGCTGACCAGATGTGTTCCAAGTTGGCTGGCCTCCCACAGAGCACGCAGCAGGGATTCTCCACTAATCTCCACCTTTGCAACTTTGTGGGTGTTGGTAGGACATCATAGACAGAGCAGAATAGAAACTTAATCCGATACCCCTCCATGTTTCAGATATCTTTCCAGCCCGGTGATCTGCCCCACATGCCATCCCATCAGGTCCAGCTGCCCTGTTGCCTCAATGCCACGGCTTTGGCTTGCCTGACCTTTTCCTCAGCCACATGGATCTCCTCCTGCACCATCCTTTGCCACTCCTTTGGATTTGCTTGCCTCCAGCTTGTTCTGGTGATGCAGCCTAGGCTCAGCCTCCCCTGGTTCACCATCCTCTCAATGTCAGGATGCTGAAGTCACTCCTTTGCCTGTCAGTGCACTGCCAGTTCTCCACTTGTGCCCTGTTCAGATGTTGATGTCAGCCTGCTGAATGGCCTCATCCTTACTGTCCCTCAGCATCATGGCCAACCTCACTTTTACTGTCTTGTATTCCTCCACAACTGATGTCACTGGCAGCTGCAGCTTGCTCCCTGAACTGTACAAATCGATGGAACAGAACCTCCTGGGGACAGACAGCTGCCTCCTCAAGAAGCTGTTCATCTTTCTTTCCAGGGCCTCAACTGTTGTTAAGGGCACCTCATACACAAGCAGTGGCCACAGGAGTCTTGAAAGGACTCCATCTTGGTAGCCCCAAGCCTTGTACTTCACCGGAAGGCCACTCTTCTCCAGGGCTCTCAGCCACACCTCTGCTTGTCTGAACATCTCTTTCACCTTTGCCTCATCATTCAGCTCAGCTCTGTACAACATCACCAGGTTCTTTACAGGCTTCTCAGTGAAAACTTGAATGATGTCTTCACTTATCTTAAATCGGAAGCAGTCCTGAACCTGCCCCCCCCTTCAGGACTAAGCTTCTGGACTTAGATGGCTTAAACTTCATTCTTGCTTCTTTGGTAAGTTCTACCAGGGCTTCCAGAATCTATCTGCCTTTTGGGACTGATCTTGCTGTGATTGGTAGGTCATCCATGAAAGCTTGATTTGGAACCTGCTGAATGCCACTTGCCAGTACAGCTCCCCATATTGGTTTCTCTACTGACTTGACAAGGAGGTTCATTGTTGCAGCAAACAAAATCACGGATATAGTAAGCCCTGTGACAATGCTGACCTCTAGCCACTGCCAGTTGGTAGTAAAACTTCCAGAAAATAAGTGCATCTTAAAGCGGCTAAAGTAGTCATGGAGAAGCTGTTGAAATTTTCCAGGGATGTGGTAGGCATTCAGCATGGCTTTGATCAGCTTGTGTGGTACTGTCCCATAGGCATTTGTTAGGTCGAGCCAGAGGACTGCCAGGTCTCCTTGGTTCCACTTTGCATCCTCTATGAGGTGCGTCACAAATCTATTAATAAATGGAACTGAGGAGTGCCCTTTGTTAATGATGTTTGCAGCTGCCTCATGGTCATAAAAACAGGATTTGCTTTCTTGACCAGTGTTTGCCTCACAGAAGATGAGCTACACATTTGGATAGAATTCCATTAAAGCAGTGGAAGAAGGGTTACCTGGCAAGGATAACAGTTCTTTGGGCCATGTATCAGTAAATCACTGATTATTGAAAATTTATTAAAAATGTGGGTGTGTACCTGCATGCGGATGAAGCTTTTCATTCCTTCTTGAAAATAGAACTGTTTTGTCCAGTCAGGTTTGAGTAAACTGACATTTTTCTATCGCTGTACCAGCATTGTGTGTACATACAGTTCATATGTTACAAGTTTTGATAAGAAATAAAAATTAAACATATGGGCCTCAGTATTTTTATTTTTGTCCCATGTCTCCCCTCAATGTTTCCGCACAAAAACTGATAGAAAAAGTGAAGCCTCAAGGCCAGTATATGTGACAAGCTGAAAAACTGATCTTGTGGCAAGAGGGTATCATAAATACTCTCTAACACAATGTGAATGTGACGCTACTTGCACAGAGTTTCACACAATCTACAAAAGCTGAAAACTTCAGTCTCCCCACTCTCCCCTACTTCCTGTAAATCTCGTCAGTCAGCTGATTATTGTTCCCAAAAAAATTGATGTGAAATCTGTACATATGACAAAAACATCACTGTTACACAACACAAACTTGGTTCTTAAAGGGAGTTGGATATGATTTGATTGTTATCGCCTGTATCATGTTAGTGCTGAAATCAGTGTGGGACTCCACGTTCCATCAACCCCTGCCCATCACATGACCTTGCTGAGCACTCACCTGTGTCCTGTTTCATTTCACTACAAACACAATTTCAGTTCTTGTTTATGTGTGTTTCTCAGTCTAGCCCTTGTCATTTGTTGTTGTGTGGACCTATTATGGTCTATAACCTGTATTTTTGCCCTACCTCGTGTTCATGTTTCTGATTGTAGGCTGCATATTGTGTTTTTTTTTTTTTAATTAAATTAGCCTGGACTAGCAACTAACTTGACCTCCAGTCCAAAAATATGTCCATCTATCCATTATCTGCAACCGCTTATCCTGTGCAGGGTCACGGGCAAGCTGGAGCCTATCCCAGCTGACTATGGGCGAGACGCAGGGTACACCCTATATATATATAATGAGAGAAAGTACTGTGCAAAAGTCATAGGCACATGTAAAAAGAAAGCTGAAGACCAAAAATGGCTGAAAAATAATGAAATGCTTCAACACTTAAAATAAATCAATAATTTATAAACACCAGTAAGCCATAACAAATGATATTTGATGTGAGATGGCCCTTTGCTTTAAAAAAAAATAAATACATTTTTTTTAAAAAGTAGTCTCAGATACAATTTGTGCAGTTTTATAAAGAAAAGAGCTGTAGGTTCTACTGAGCATCTTGCAGAACCAGCCACAGTTCTTCTAGACACTTTGATTGTCACACTTATTTCTTAACTTTGCAGCAAAACCCAGTAGCCTCCATTATGTTTTATTTTTTTAATCTGAAAAGTGGTCTCTTATGCAATATGCTGCTTAGATACAAAACTTTTTTTTTTCAGTAACATTTAATTTTGTGCTGGAAAATTAACATTTGGAACTCAAAAATGTTTTTGTACTGACTTGATAATGTATAAGTTTGTATGAAAAATAAATAGGGTGCCTAAGACTTTTGCACAGTACTGCATATATATAATAGTTATTCCATGAAATCGAGTCATATATGAGCTGATGACTGAATCAGCACATAGTGAGATTGAGTGGAATAACTGTTTAATTCTGCCCACATTCAGTGGATTTTGAGAAGCACAGCATATAATATATATATTATTGTGTGTGTGGAGATCTTATTTGTTCTTGTGTATATTATGTAGAGCCCAAAATTATATGGTTTTTGTAACCTCTGGTACAATATTACAAAACGTAACCATAGTCATACTTGGTCACAATTAAATGCTATAGATTTGTACATTGAAGTTTAAACATGCTTAATGTTCAGGGTCAATGTTTCTAAACATGTATTTTATTCATAGTATTAGGCAATACTGGGAGAAATTTAGTTATAGATCAGATAATCAGAGAAAGTAAACTTTCTTATTATGTTACACAATTGATGAATATGCTGTAACAATATGTAAAAATGACAGTCACCAGTTTGTATATCTCAAGGTTGGACAAAGATATAAGGATCAGTTTAAAGAGAATGGATTTAACCTACACATTTGTTTTTTGTTTTTTTTTTAATTTGATAGCACACTTCATATTGTGTTGCTTATACTGTACAGTGGAGCCTGATTCAGTGTAAACTGCTGTATAAAACCCACCATAAATAAACAGAATTGCTTTTGATAGTGAATGTCAAAATCCAATTCGTGAATTACGTATATGGTCAGAGGAATTCAATTTTGTACAGGCCCTGATTATATTACATATGCTGTTTCCCTCCTGCTGTAATGGTGAAGAGCTGGGAGTAGAAATAATGGCAGTTTTCCTTGGTATTTGTAATTCCTCGCTTTCTGGCAAGGTTGCCTAAGCATTTCAGCTGAGCTAATGGAGCAGACAAACAGAGTTGAACCAACTGAGTGATCATTTCCTCAAGCTGCCATAGCTAACTGGGAACGGAGGAATGTTCAGCAGCAATTCAGTCATTGTCTTGCTCTCAATGAGCCACATCTTACTTAAGACTCATTTATGCTCAATATTAAAAGGAGATATGGACAGAGCCTTCACGCCATAGTCTGCATTCATGTCATCCATAATTCTGCTCATTTCCTGAAAGCTTATAAATATGGACAAAGCAAAGCAGTCACACTGGAAATCACGGGGCAGTGTATGCAATAGTATAAGAAGTTCATTCTGTTCCAGGGTAGAACATACCATGCTACTTTGCTTATGGTTAAAACATTAGAATTTTCATATTGTGCATATATTCTTTAACAAGTTGCGCTGGTGGTTCTGGTGGCCACAGTATTCTCTAGATTTCTAACAATCAAGGTATTTGAATATATAGTATTCATGCTATTAAATATACTGTTGTTAACAGAACTGGGTAACATGGGGGGAAATAAATAAATAATAGTCGTATCTAGCTGAGGTGACCTTGCCTGGCACTTAACAAATTAAATATGGCTGAAGTGATTGTGGTGGTTGCTGCTTTTTGTTTGATGTGTGATCTTTTGCCTTTATCATTCACTCTGCTGATCCCTTATTTCATGCCAACAAAGTATTGATGATTCTTGATGCTTAACTTCAATTCTTCTTGCTTCCATTGAATCCAGAACTGCTTGGCAGCCCTTGTAAAACCTGCTGATGCCATTTTAACTGACAACTTTTTAAAAATATCCTACTACTTATTTTTCTCCCATCAAAAAAATGATTTGCTATCAATAAATCAATGAAGTAGATACCTGCTTTTTTCCTGGCCTGGTCATGGTAGATGTGTAGCTTATCCTGAAAACACTGGGAATGAGGCAGGAGTACTCCCTGAATGGGAGACCTGTCCCTTGCAGTGCACCATGCACATACACTTTCACACATTCATTCACACTTTGCAATTTAGCATACTGAATCAAGATACTACCAGATACTCTCCACAGACAGTTACCCAAGTTCAGGATTGAACTGGGGAAACACACTGTTACCAAGTCCTTTTTTTTTTTTTTGTCAATGTGTTGCCCTGTGTATCTAAATTTTGCCATTGGTACATGAAATTGCTCATGTAGTAAATTTGTTGCAATAGCACTTTTAAGTACAAGCAACACTCACAAGCTGCTATTTTAGGTTTCATATCTGGATCTGAATATTGACCCAGATTACTTTCTAGTCTTTTCTTTAGCATAAATACCATTTCTGTTTTGCTTTCTTGGTGAAGTTAAATGAGTGTGTTACTTAGGCATTTAACAGAATAGACATTTCAGACAGAACAATTCACATCTAGTACAATGGTGATTTATTAGGATATACAGGAGTAGGGAAATTAACAGTTACCTTTAGTAGAATACCTTCATTCAGGGAGCTTCTTCTTGTTATACTGGCAAGTATGAATGTACAGAATAGCAACTTTACCCCCAAACAACCATCCACCAAAGGTAGTGAAAAACCATGCGAATAAGCAGAGTAAGTGTGCTGCCTCTGTGTAGACCAGTTAAGAGGTACTGCCTCTCAAAAAAGCTAGCAGAGGCCCTGCTTCTGTGTGGACCTATTAAGAGGCATGACTTCTAGATAGACCAGCAGAGTTGCGCTGAATGTCAAATGGAGAGAGAGTAGAGGTGCTGCTTCTGTGTTTACCAGTTAAGCTTCTAGGTATGCCAGCTGAGATGTGGTGCTCCTCTGACCAGAGAACAGGAGAGTGGAGTTGTTGACTTCAAGTTAGTGAAGAGGTCATGCCCTTCAGATAGACAGAGGGGGTAGAAGCACTGTTTTAAATGGACGAGCAGAGAGGCTCTGTCCCTGAAGGCCAAGAATGAGAGAAGAAATAGCGAAAAAGTGCGCTTTGAACTTTGCCAAACCTGCTCCCATGTTGGAAGACATTTCATATTGGTTTAACTTGAAAATGCAAGTTCACTCAACTTGACATGAATCTTTGTTGCAACTCAGAAATTAAAGTTAATAAAGATCATTTAACTACAATGTTCCAGTTGTCTCAACATTGTTTATTATCAAAGTTGATTGAGCTTTTAATCACTTATTATTTCACCTTGATACTGAGTTCAAAAAAAAAAAAAAATGCATTACCTTATTATACAAACACACATTTCCGCATTATTACAACTCACAGTTTCAAGTTAAATAAACTTAGTTGGGGCAAATAGACCACCACTGTAGATATTCATTAAACCACTCAAACTTTTGAGCTAGTCTGGCACACCAATCATACAGACCCTATGCTTTTTTTTTTTAAGTCATCATCCAACCAGTTCTGAGTGTTCTTCTGTTGTCAGTTACCAAAATTTTGAATATGCACTGTGCAGCACTCAATTATGCCCCCACCCCCCTCCGTCTTTGGATGCTGCAAGTAAAGTTCCAATCTGTTTCAATTAGTTGTTTTCTATTAATCTCTTACTTTTATTTGAGGGTGAAAATACCCAGGGCGAGGCTCAAAATACCCAGGGCTGTAGCCCAGAGTGATGTAGCCTAATGACACCACTGATAACGATCCTCAATAGTTTCATTGTCATTAAATAATAGATTAATATATCATGATTTTTTATTTCATTAAATTATTAATTGCCCTTAAAACTCACAAAAAGAATAAACTATTTCTATAGATATATGCTGAAGCCTTATATATAATCAATCAAAAGTATTTCAGCTAGCAAACTTGTAGATACTCAGTTGGCAGGTGGTTGGGGCTTGATTCCACTGCCACCTGCAACCTGGGGCTAAGGATAAAGGCTCAATTTTAGGCTTTATGTAACATGGACACAAACTTGCAAGGAGAGACTGGTGGACCCAAACAGAAGGCTGCTGGACACTGGCTTGAGCTGGGAGACATGGAAGTTAGGGTGGACTCTGATTAATTTGGGCAACTTTAACCTGATTGCAGACTTGACAGATTCTCACATGAACCCTATGTATTGGGGAGTGAGTTTTCTGGAGTGCGAGGGGAATGTTGCTAGAGGACAGCCAGACCCTCTGACCCAGCTGGTAATTGCATGCAGGTGTGCAATGACATTTGGCAATATGTAACCAGGGACAGCTTATGACAGGCAGGGGATGAAGAAGCCCAAAAGGTGGCCGATGGAAGGTCTTATAGCATGTGCACACAATGTAGGCAGAAACGTATGCCCAGGTGTCGGCATCCATAGTGGGCCACCAGAAATGCCTCTTCATGAGGGACAGGGTACAGCTGATTCCTGATGGACAAGAAGAGCAGGAAGTGTGAAACAATTGGAGCACTGAGGAAAGAACAAAGTCTAGCACAAAATAAGTGATTCCATTTGTCTCTTCCCTGAACAGGATGGTCAAACACATTTTTCATCTTGGTGACAAAGCTAGAGAGAGAAGAACAATTCATGGTTTGGCTTTCCCACACAGCTGTGGCCCAAGCTAACACATTCCCTCTCAGAAACCCCATGATGTAAGCAATTTTTGATTTATCTGAGGAGTAATTTGATGGCTGTTGCTCAAATACCAGGGAGCACTGCAGCAGGAAGAACTTGCAGTTCCTCAGATCACTAGCATAGTGCCCTGGTTCAGGCATGTGGAGCTCTCTGGCCTGGTGGGTTGATGGGGTTGGAGGGCTAACAGCTGTGGGTTGACTGGGCTGGCTGGGCTGAGATAACTGGATGGAGATATATTCCATCTAGTCATGGATCTGCACTCAGCCACTGAGCCAGCAGGGGAGGTCGGCAGGTGGGAAGATGAGGCTGGACTGACAAGTCAGTGATGGAGAAACATGGCTGGGTCATAATCAGCAAATGGCATGGGGGGTTCCTCGAGACATAAAAAAAAAACCCAGATTAATTCCATGTAAAACAATGGAGAGCAAGACTTAGTAGACACATTGCTAGTGGTCTAAGACAACCACAGAGGCTGAAACAATGATCTGGTGATGTGTAGAAGAGAAGCCAGGTTTTTATACTACAAGGAAATGAGGATCAGGGTTGCCACCATCAGGAAGCTCGGGAGAACAAAATCCATGCCCATTATGCTAACTCACACACACAAGCAGGAGAGACAGACAGGGAGAGGAAGAAGAGGAAAAATACAGGGAAGAACAGGATATATGGCTGGAACCATGACATGTGCATGGGTATCTCCAAAGTATACTTGATTTTGTGGGCACGTTAGCACACAAGCAGAATGCATGCACACTACCACTACTGGATGAGTGCATTACTATATGCTCAGTTTCGCAAATATGCAGTCAATGAGGATAGTCCTCATGGACATAAAATTTGGGTGCTGACAAAATTCACATCATGTCTACGTCCACTGAAGTAGACGTGGGCATTAAGAATAGAGTCACTGCTCAGTATAAAGACTGTATGTGAAATATCATGCTGTGTGCTGTTAATTATAGCTTAGCAATCTCACTGTAGCAAGGCAACACCCTTTATGCAAACAGAAAGCCATAAAAGACAGCTGTATTCCAACATACTCTGGCTAAACTACTACGACATAACTTTAACCCTCGTCAAGCAGATCTCCCTTCAAATGGGTAAAGGGAATAGTAATATGAAAATTATGTTATAGGTTTGTGTCATAAAGTATGTAATATATCATTGTTTATTTTGAACCCCTTAGAACAATTAAGATAATAAGAAATGTGTCATTTAGAAATGCACAGTTTCTCTTTTCAACCCTCCAGGGATGCAACAATGAACAATCCTCCTTAACTACACTAGTGGAGTGCTCATGCTCAGTTGCTATATGTAATCAATGAACTGGAGTCAATCATATGCAAAGTTGTACATTAACTCTTCAATCTTAATATATCTAATTAGCATTTAATGTCTTGTCCAGCTCATAAAACATGAACAATATACAAGTTTCTTTATGTAATCACTAACCAAGTGAATTTCTAAAAGCTTTTTATAAGCTTTCATCTCTTTCTTCATTATTTCTATCTTCCTGGTAAATTATTGACTTTTTCAAAATGTGACTCATTTAAAATGTGTAAACAGACAGGCATAAGACATCTACCCGCATTAGCGTAAGCAGCAAGTGGTCAGGACATATAATGCTACTAGTCATTAGTACCATCAGCTGTCATCAGCTTCTCTGCTTTTCTTAATCAACAGTGCCCTCTGATGTACTGACACAATGGACTTCCAACTGAGCAGCTTTGTGGGGCATTTTCTGGCCAACAAATGATTAAGTTTTGATTCAGTTCCAAGAAGAGCAGCAGGCGCAGTTTGTGTGCAGACATTTGCTAATATCTCAGAAAATTGAGCCTTCAGGGCAATTCAAAACAAATGTAGCCAGTAAATATGGCTGTGGCAGCAGGGGCGTGGCTGAGTGTCAGTCTGTGAATGGAGGATGGAGTCAGGGAAAGTGAGTGGTCATATGGCTACACCTGTTGTCAATTAACGTGTGTTTGTGTGTCTCCTCCAGTGACCACGCCCTATAAAAGTGAGAAGGGGAGGTCGGCGCAGAGGGCTTGATAGTAGCCTGTGTGTGTGTGTGTGTGTGTGTGTGTGTGTGTGCGTGCGCGCGCGCACACACGCACGCATGCATGAGAGAGAGTTTGAGTTGTGTGCTGAAAAGCAACAATAAAGAAAATAATTAAAGACGCAAACAGCCGCCTGCCATGCTTCTCTGCTCCACCCACATCAGGGTCTCTCTACAGTGGTGCTGAAACCCAGGATGAGTGCAGAAGGGAACAGCCCCATGGAGTCCTCTCTGTTCAAGGACCTGATCCATGCCCTTGCCACAGCCCAGCAGAACCAGCACCAAGCGCTGGTCACCCTCCAAAAGGAGCAAGAATAGCAGTTTGAAGCTTTGGTGCTGGCCCAACAGGAAGATAGCCAGGCATTCTGGTACCTGCTCACGTCAGCGGGGTCCACGACCGCCACCGGAGCAGACCCTCCCCACCTCACCCTAACAAAGATGGGTCCACACGACGATCCAGAAGCCTTCAGTGTGCTGGCACCGTGAGCCATCCTCCAGTGTGTCGGCTGCTCCCCAGAACAACAATGGTAGAGTTTTCACTCACTGCGCTTGGAGGAGGTCGGCCGACCGTTCGCGTTCGGGCAACAACTCCGAGATACCTGCCAGCGGTGGCTGAGGGCAGACGACTGCAACACCGAGGGAGTGATTGACCTGGTGACATTGGAGCAATTCGTCACACGACTTCCGGAAAGAACAACGGAGTGGGTCCAGTGTCATCACCCGGCATCATTGGACCAAGCTATCGAGCTGGCAGACCACATGGCGGCAGTTCCGACGGCAGGAAGGCATGTCTCCTCTTCTCCTCTTTTTCTCCCTCTCCTTCCCGGTTTTAAGGAATTAATGACGCACATAGTAAGGAGTGGGTCCTGTAGTAATCCGTCTGGGGAAAGCCCTGGAGTAGCATTGGCAGGAGAAGCTGTCACAGAGTGATCTACATCAGCACCGTGTCAGGGCGATATGCAGAGTGAGGAGCATCCCGCCCCTCCTCCCTCTCTCAGGGATTCCCTTGGGGATTTCCCATTACAGCAGTTGTGAGACAGGACTCTGCGGCATGCATTTGACCAAGTGAGAGTAATCGATGTTCAAATGCTCCAGACAAATGCGATGCTGGCCTTCCCCTACTTTGCTATTATTAAGGATAGGTTATACCAAGTGATGCAGGACACTCAAACTGGTGAAGAGATAACACAGTTATTAATTCCAGAGAGCCGCTGGGAACTCATATTCCAGGTGGATCACTTTAATCCCATGGCCGGACACTTAGGGCAGGATAAAACAATAGCCCAAATAATGTCCCGGTTCTATTGGCCAGGGATTTGCAGGGATGTCCGTCGGTGGTGTGTGGCGTGCCACGAATGCCAATTAGTAAATCCCGTGGCCACTCCAAAAGTACCTTTGCACCCTCTCTCCTTAACCAAGACCCCTTTTGAAAGAATCGGGATGGATCTCGTCAGATATCGCTTTATTTTAGTTCTGGTGGACTACGCAACATGATACCCAGAAGCAGTGCCTCTCTGCAATATCTCAGCACACAGTATTGTGGAAGCGCTCTTCCACTTTATCTCCCAGGTCGGGATTCCGAAGGAAATCCTGACAGACCAAGGCACTACATACATGCCACGCACACTGCGCGAGCTGTATGGGTTACTGGGGATTAAGCCTATCCGCACCAGCATCTATCACCCAAAAACTGATGGCTTAGTGGAATGTTTTAATCAAACTCTCAAAAATATAATTTGGAAGTTCGTAAGCAAAGATGCACGTAATTGGGATAAGTGGCTCAAGCCCCTGTTATTTGCAGTACGAGAGGTCCTGCAAGCCTCCACGGATTTTTCACCATTTGAATTATTATATAGGCGTAAGCCGCGTGGCATTTTGGGCATGCTATGTGAAAATTGGGAGGAGGGACTTCACCTAGTAAGAACGAAATTCAATATGTTCTCAACCTGTGGCCAAACTCCACACATTCATGCACTTAACCCAGGGGAATTTGCAGCAGGCGCAAAAACGTCAAGTCCGACTGTACGACTGGCATGTGCCTTAGGGAGTTCAAACCGGGAGACAAAGTACTTGTATTACTGCCCATGTCGAGCTCCAAATTGATTGCCAATTGGCAAGGGCCCTTCAAGGTCACACAGCGAGTCAGGGACGTCGATTATGAGGTGAGGTGAATGGACAGGGGTGGGGCATTGCAAATTTACCACCTCAGTCTATTAAAATGTTGGAATGAGGAGGTCCCCATGGCGTTGGTGTCAGTAATCCTGAAGAAGGTGGAGCTGGGGCCGGAGGTTCAAAAAAGAAAATTGACATCGCCCACCTCTCCCCGGCCCAACACCCAGTTGCAGAAAGAATTTTCCGACATGTTTTCGCCCCTGCCCGGCTGCACCCATCTCATAGAACACCACATTGAGACGCCCCCGGGGGTGGTAATATGCAGCCGCCCTTACCGCCTGCCCAAACACAAAAAAATAGGTGGTCTGGGATCAACTTGAGGCCATGCTTGAAATGGGCATAATCAAGGAGTCCCACAGTGACTGGAGCAGCCCAGTGGTTCTGGTCCCCAAGACCGATGGGTCGGTCCGGTTCTGTGTGGACTATAGGAAAGTCAACGCGGTGTCTAAATTTGACGTGTACCCAATGCCTCGTATTGACGAGCTGCTCGATCGATTAGGCACTGCTTGTTTTTATTCGACACTGGATTTAATGAAGGGATATTGGCAGATCCCCTTGACTCCTCTGTCCCGAAAACAGCCTTTTCCACACCGTTTGGCTTACACCAATTCGTCACACTTCCTTTTGGGTTGTTTGGGGCGCCAGCTACGTTCCAGCGGCTTATGGACAGGGTCCTCCGCCCCCACACCACCTACGCAGCCGTGTATCTCAATGATATTATCATCTACAGCAATGACTGGCCACGGCACCTTGAACACCTTAGGGCCATCCTAAAGTTGCTGAGGCTGGCGGGTCTCATAGCTAACCCAAAGAAGTGTGCAATTGGGCGGGTGCGAATATGGTATCTGGGTTTCCACTTAGGCAATTGGCAGGTGCGTCCCCAAATTAATGAGACGGCAGCGATTGTGGCCTGCCTGAGGCCCAAGACCAAAAAGGGGGTGAGACAGTTCCTGGGGCTGGCTGGCTAC
>JAPFFA010000007.1:45581103-45591620 GCA_026153275.1 Sciades herzbergii | reverse complement strand
GATGGTGGTGGTGAATGATGATGATTGATGATGGTGGTGGTGAATGATGATGATTGTGGTGGTGATGAAGATGATGGTGGTGGTAGAGAATAATGATTGATGATGGTGGTGGTGAATGATGATGGTGGTGGCGAATGATGATGATTGATGGTGGTGAGTGATGATGGTGGTGGTGGTGGTGGTGAATGATGATGGTGATTGATGATGATGAATGATGATGATGATTGATGGTGGTGATTGATGGTGATGATGGCGATTGATGATGAATGATGATGATGGTGGTGACTGATGATGAATGGTGGTGATTGTGGTGATTGATTATGATGAATGATGATGGTGGTGACTGATTATGATGAATGGTGGTGATTGATTATGATGAATGATGATTGATTATGGTGGTGAGTGATTGTGATGGTGGTGGTGGTGAATTATTATGGTGATTGATGGTTGTGATAGATGATGAATTATTATGGTGATGGTGGTGATTGATTATTGATGGTGGTGATTGATGATGATGGTGGTGGCGATTAACAATAATTAATGATAATGATGATTATGATGGTTGTGGTGGTTACTGATGGTGATTTGTTATGTTGGTGATTGATGATGGTGGTGGTGGTGATTGATGGTGATGAATTATGATGATGATTGGTTATGGTGATTGATTATTGTGGTTGTGGTGATTGATGATGATGAATGATGATGATTGATGACGATGGTGATGAATGATGGTGATTGGTGATGGTGGTGATTGATGGTGATGAATGATGATGATGGTGATGATGATGGTGGTGGTGGTGATTGATGGTGATGGATGATGATGATGATGATGAATGATGGTGATGAGTGATGATGATTGGTGATGGTGGTGATTGATTATTATTATTGGTGACGGTGGTGATTGATGGTGATGGTGATGATGGTGATTGATGATTATTTGTGGTGATGGTGATTGATGACGATTCGTGATGGTGGTGATTGATGATTGCTGGTGATGATTGTGATTGATGATTATTGGTGATGATGGTGATTGATGATGACTGATGATGATGGTGATTGATGATTATTTGTGATGGTGGTGATTGGTGATTATTGGTGATGATGGTGATTGATGATTATTGGTGATGATGGTGATTGATGATGACTGGTTATGATGGTGATTGATGATTATTTGTGATGGTGGTGATTGATTATGATGTTGATGATGGTGATTGCTTATGATTGATGATGATGATTGATGATGATTTGTGATGGTGGTGATTGATGATGATGGTGATTGTGGTGATCGATGATGATTGGTGATTGATGATGATTTGTGATGGTGGTGATTGATGATGATTGTTGATTGATGGTGATGATTGATGGTGATTGGTGATGGTGGTGATTGGTTATGATGGTGATTGATGATGATTGGTGATGATGGTGGTGACCTAGTTTTTCCTCGTGACGCGCGCGCGCTCGGCTCGGCTGTCAGGGCGCGGCTGCTGCAGGCTGTGTGATCCACGCGCGAGCCGCTAGTTGAGGAGACCGGACGCTGCCGCCGCGGCTGTATGGTGGAGACACACTTCAGATATTTTACCTCTTTCTACGGACCGGCTTTATGGTTAAGCTACAATCTTCAATGAGTAAGCATATTCCAGTAAGTGCTGTATGAAATTAAGAATACCCTGACGGCCATTTGTGTGCGCGTGTTTCTGTGGAATGGATTTCCGAGCCGAGTCCGGGGCATTGTCTTTAGCCCCGGCGCGGGCTAGCCAGCCCGGCGTGTCCGCGCTGTCGTGTCCGAGCACACCAGGCATGCGTCCCGAGATATTTTTGTCATGTATTCCTTTCTACTAATTCTCATACGTGTCTTTATCTTGCTGGATATTTAGTTTTGTCCATTTTCTATTATTGTTGAGCTGTTTCCGTCGACAGCAGTGCGTTAGCTGGTTGTTTCCGCGTTAGCATTAGCGCGGCTAGCTAACCGGAACACTGCGCGACTGCAACTTCACATAGTGTGTGTTTGTGCCTGGCGATTACATTCTCTCTTAAAATGACTGAAATGTGGCTGGAGTTAAGGTTAAGGATTTATTTAAGCTAATAGAAATATATCCACAGACATCTCCAGGTCATCAGCACTGGGGCCAGCTTGTAGACTAGCCAGGGTTGGGTTTTTTTTTTTTTGCCGCATTCATGTTGTTCTCCGTCTGAGCTGCCGGCCAGCGAGGTCTTCTTCACATCAGCCCGGCTTGTCTGGGGGGTCTCCAGCTGACTGTGGCTTTCACTTCGCTTCAATCCGAGCTAATTGCATAAAGCCCTGCTGATCCAGATCCTGTAATTGATCAGCACCTTGGCAGGTTTGGCACAAGACAGACAATAAATAAGACAAAACAAGATATAAAACCTAATTCTAACATACAATAACACGAGTGCCAGTCATAATCATTGCAGTATAAAGACATGCTGGTTTTTAATATTACAGATCATCTATATCAAGATGGTGTGATGATCTAGGTGGTTAAAGATGGCTCACTTGGTAGGAAGTAGGACATGAGATCAAGTCAAGAACTGAATCCAGACTGGTATGTTAAATATAAACGAATGAATGGACGGACACACATTTATTCATCCTTGGGATCATACTAAACAGATTCACACTGATTTTGTGATGGCTGATAAATTTCCAGTGTCGGGCCTGAATATGAACATCAGGAGCGATGACTGGACCTTGTAGTGTGACATAATCGAAGAACAGTGATGTGGCATCTGGGATATTGCACAACACGCTGGTGAAAAGGCATGGTGTAGGTCAGAATTTTTTTTTTTTTGACCTACTTTGACAGTTTCTATGACGTGTTCCTTGATGACATGATTGATTCACTTCCCTAACGATATGGAAGGACCCGGGTGATGATTGGTTTGGGTCAAACTTGTAGTGTTGCCAATCTCCAGAACAAGACGCGGCAAGAATTTATGGCACTGTGATTGCTCGCCATGTCCGATTAGTTATTGTGGGGAAAAAAACTATTGTGTGGTCTGATCCTGGCTGAGCAGTTAGCAAAAATAAACCAAGCTGGTTAACCATCTTTGCCAGTTTGACTGAACCTAATAATAATAATAAACGCTTGAGGTTTTCTAGTTAACTCAGTGCCGTGGTGTTTTTCTTCAAAACCGCTCATCTGTAGTGTAGCAGTAATTCGGCAGCTGTTTCCTTGCTGCCATCTGAGAAAAGATGGTCTACCAGTTTGGTTTATGTTTTGGACTGAGATTTTTCAGCAGGGGAGTCAGGAGAGCGGACTCGCCCAGCAAGTATATTTAGGATGTTTTTACAACCGCATATTATCTTAATTTATAGTTGGACACATTCCCTGTGTCTACAGCATGTCTTTATTTCTTTGCCCCTGTCTCATCCCTCTGTCTCTCTGCTTTGTCCCATTACAGCAGTTCTGTGGTGTATTAGGTCACACATTTATGGAGTTTCTGAAGGGCAGTGGAGACTACTGCCAGGCTCAGCACGGCGTATATGCAGACAAGTGAGCGGCGAGCCTTGCTACCTCACTGGAAGAGAGACTCGTGTGAGTGCTTTAACGTTGGCGGGATCGGATACGGAGAGCGGGACGTCCACAGCAGCCAGACCAGTCTGGATGGGGTAAAAAAATCTCCAGAAGCGCACTGCCCCCGTTGGCCCTCCGTTTCCTTGCTCACCTGAGGACCAGCCCTTTTTTTTTTTTTTTTAAATTATTATTTATTATTTTTTCATCAGTTCATTTTCTTTTCTTTTTTTTTCTTTCTATTTGCTCTTTTCCCACCCTTTGCCCCTGATTTTCTGCAGATTTTTCTTTTTTTGAGGGGGGAGTTGTTGAAGGTTCCTTCCATTTTTTTTTGTACATTTCTATCAGTTTTTCATTGTCAGAAATGGCTCGTATGAATCGACCTGCCCCTGTGGAGATCACATATAAAAACATGAGGTTCCTCATCACCCACAATCCAACAAATGCCACTCTAAACAAATTCATTGAGGTGAGCCTTTTTAAGCAGTGCACTTTGCAAATTTGTTCAATGTATGTTTTGGTTGAGGTTGCCTTTAAATGCTGGTCAAAAACCACAATTCATCATATTCAAACTTTAGTTACCTGTTGGAAAAGGGCACTGTGTGTTCCTTAACAAAGATTATTGGGAACCTCTGCCAAAATGCTCAGTTGTGAGGCTGCTTGTTTGTTAATTCTGTGTGGGGTTTTTTTTTTTTCCCCCCCTTACTTTCCCTGCAACTAAATAATTCTTCATCCTCACACTGGTTCTTTAACAGGAACTAAAGAAGTATGGTGTGAGAACAGTGGTTAGAGTGTGCGAGGCGACGTATGATGCCAACTTGGTGGCCAAAGAGGGCATTCAGGTTCTGGTAAGTCCAGTCAAAGGTATCGTTACCGACTTTAGAAAAGCAGTGCTCTGATAGTGCTTCCGATGAAAGAGGAACTATTCCAACATTAAATACCTTCTCCTCGTTGCCTGTCATAAAACCTGCAGGATTGGCCATTTGATGACGGAGCTCCTCCTTCTAACCAGATTGTTGATGACTGGTTGAATCTGCTGAGGATTAAGTTTAGGGAGGAGCCGGGCTGCTGCATTGCTGTTCACTGTGTAGCTGGCCTTGGAAGGTAATGCTTTGTGTACAGTGATTATGGTTGTAAGCGTGGCATGATGTGATGTTTGTTGTACAACGCTGTGATTCTTTTAAAAAAAAAAAAAAAAAAGGCTGAAGGCTACAGTGAAACCAGTGGTGGTGTAAATAGTTTTACTGCACTTCTTAAATATTTGTCTGAAGATGATGGCTGTTTCCAAGTTGAGAGATTTGAATTTAAATGTGTAATATGTGCAGTAAATTACAAAGATGGTGTGTTTTGGCTGTTTGTGTGTGGTAAATGCAATTGAAATACTGATTAATAAAGTGGTAAGCGTTTTTATTTTGCCCATAAATGTGCAGAGGTTCTGTATCAATTATAGGAGAAATGTGAAACCTTTTAACAGCAACAGTGCAGGGAGCTATGGTTACAAAAATGACAGGTCTGTCGTTTTATTGAAGAAGTAGATGGAGTGTAATCCCGGAAGTCACTTGGAGAGCATCGCAATAAGAACCAACCTGTGTGATGCAAAGCAGAGGGATCTGGTTTATACGCTGCATGATTGTGTGTGCGCAGAAGCAGCAGCAATGCAATTGAATTATTCACACACTCGCTGCTTATCTCGTGTATATCCAGGAGAGTTTAATCTGCATTCACTAGGCAGCATATCAGAGCCAAAACCTCCAAGTCCATCAGGTTTCCAAGTCAAGCTGTAAAATGTTTAGCGATCTTAAGCACAGTGATATTAAACACACCGATGAGCTCGAGCTGGCTTTAAAACTTACTGCTGTCGTGGTTGTTGTCATGAGCTGCGTTGTCAGATTGAACATTCTGACCATTTCAAAAGCCGAAGATTGCTCTGCAAAACGGAGCTTTTGATGGGTTTAAAGGCTATGTGAGAGGTTTTTTAAATTTAAACACTAATCAGGAAACTGGTTAGTGTTGCTCATTAGTGTACTATAACAGGAGAGAAGTATGAGCTTTAGAGACTGTGCTAGATGTCGATGGCTGCTAAACTACAATAGTGCAGCGTGTCAGGATGGTGAAAAGATCAAAACGTACCCTTTTCATTTCAAGTCTGAATGTGACTGCTGGGAACACTTCTTCAAAATATTAACACATGAAATCCATCTTTGATATTTCTAACATGGGTTTTTTTGGCTTTGTAAATGATTGTGAGTTTCCCATGACCCCATTTGTAAATCAAGCTACTCCGCGTAGGGGTCATGACCCCTCGTTTGGGAACCTCTGTGCTAGATACTGTCAAACCCAGCTCGGTTAATAAGGGCAACGTTTTCCTTTTCATGCTGGACATGTTAAAGTGATGAAGAAATACACGTATATTCATATTGTTACAGCACACCTGGCCTCCAAGCAATTTGTGCATGCAACATACATACATTAATGAAAATGACTACAACCGGACTGAGAGAGAAAACAAGTCTGTGCATATAAAGTCCCACTTTTTAAACAGTGTGCATAATAACGGAAGTGTCTTCTGATTCACTGAAGGGAAATATGATGTTACACTTGAACAGGCTACATATGCACATTCTATTGAAGAGAATTACTTATGCAAATTTTCACAGCACAGTGCTCAGTGATGGGTGCGAACACTCAGCAAAACAGTGCAGACAAAGATTCTTTTGAATTTATTTTTAAATTTGGCTTACAGTATGGTAATTATAGCTTGAAAAAGTTCACAAAGCCTTTGCTTTAACATAGTGTGCGTTTTCCCCACAGAGCTCCAGTCCTTGTTGCCCTCGCTATGATTGAGTGTGGAATGAAGTATGAAGATGCTGTCCAGTTCATCCGACAGTAAGTGTTTTTAAATCTGAGAGTACCGTACTGCTGGAGAAGACGAATACTGTGGAAGTAATACTCTGTAATTCCTACATGTTTTTCTCACACTAGCCCTTTCTAGCATTAGGACTTGTATTGCTGGGGAGATACCCATCAATCAGTGTGTGATCTGATGTGCACATGATCCTGATCAGTCATAAAATAGGATATATTGTAGTGTTGGTTATAATGGAAAAATTATAAGCGATTTTAACAAGAGCCAAATTGTGATGGCTAGATGACTGGGTCTGAGCGCCTCTAAAACGGCAGGTCTTGGGCGTTCCAGTATGCAGTGGCTAGCACCTACCAAAAGTGGTTCAAGGAAGGACAACCAGTGAACCAGCGACAGGGTCATGGGCGCCCAAGGCTCATTGAACCAACACAGGGTCAAAATTATACATACAGGGTCAAGAATATACATAAACCCATAAAATGCTTAATTTGCCAAGCCCTTTTAACTTCTTGTTAGTGATCATGACCAATTCCAGCCAGTAGCTTCTCTGTGCACAACGTAAGTGTTGGTTTGACATCAATCTTTGGATTGACCAACACAGAGTACAATGGGGAAAGTCTAAGGAGCTCAGTGCAGATCTGAGAAACAGGATTGTAGATTTACACTCAAGAATGTCTCTTTGAGCCGTTTATAAACAACTACAGATTCCAAGATCATCAGTTCAAACAATTGTATGTAAGTACAAGTTGTTGGGAGGTGGAGACACTTTGCTGGAAGAAGACCCAAACTGTCACCCTCAGCTGAGAGGAAATTGGTTCAGATGGTCAGGAGCCACTAAGGCACAGCCCTGCCATGAACAGGAAGCTTCTCAAAGTCTGTCTCCAATTAAGCGAGTTTTATATGCTGTTGTCCAAGAAAGAAGCCCCTGCTCCAAAATGGACCCCTTCAAGTTCAAAGCTGACTATACGGACAAAGAAAATGCCTTCTAAAGGAAAGTTTTATAATCAGATGAGACAAAGACTGAGTTATTTGGCTACAATGACCAGGGGTACAGAGGAACACTGTACCACCTGTTAAGCATGGTGGTGGTAGCATCATGCTCTGGGGCTGTTTCTCTTCCAGTGGAACTGGTGCACAAAGTAGATGGATTAATGAAGGACCTCAGAATTCTTCAGCATAACCTCGTTCATCTAGATGGTTAAAACTTGGACGCAGCTGGGGGTTCTAACGGGACAATGACCCCAAACACGCATCAGAGCTGGTTGTGGAGGATAAAGCAGGCTGAAATTAAGCTTAAAACAAATCCTGACCTCAACTCTATTAAACATACGTGGACTGTGCTAAAATCAGGTCTGTGCTATGAAGCACAGAAATTAAATTGAACTCTACCAATTGTGCAGAAGCTTGTTGATTGCGAACAAAAGCATGTGGTCAGGGTGAAACTTACTTAGGGATATTTTAACCAAGTTTTATGTATAATTTTGACCCCATGTTTTATTTCAGAAAAACCAAAATAACTTTTGCACCAAATTCTTGGGTTTTTCTATTAAAGACGTGCGCTGTACAATTATTCAACCACAGAAAAAGAACAGCTCAAAGAAATGACTGAAAGCCCAATATTACCATGACCTTCATAAGTTTATGTAAACTTCTGACTGCAATGGTGTGCGTATATAAAAAGTCGGTTCATATGGAAGAATAAGAGGCTATGGGTAAGAGTCTGATTTCAGAGTTGCATGGATGCTGTCAGTTGTTTTGGGTATGGTTAAGAATTATCCGTTTGTTTCTGGAGTGTCAGTCCAATGCTAGGTCTGTTTTTGTTCTCAGGAAGCGCCGTGGAGCATTTAACAGCAAGCAGCTCTTCTACCTGGAGAAATATCGTCCAAAGATGCGTCTTCGCTTCAAAGATTCAAACGGCCATCGCAACAACTGCTGCATCCAGTAGAGCTTGTACTGAAACCCTGCTGGAAACGCTCGGTCCAGATATTTCTGTAACGTGGACGGTTATTACTCATAATTGGTGAACATGTGAAAATAGTGAAAAGATTAAAAAAAATAATAATTTTACTTGAGTATCCCCTTTTGTGTTTGTTTTACAGTGTGGCCTCTGTTGGCAAGGTCAGTGCTTGTTGTATGATCTTGTATACATTTAGACAGATGCTAATTTGTTGCATCGCTGATTCCAGCCATCGAGTTGTAAACATATATTTTGTCAAGCTGTAACAGGAGTGCCCTCTGCCAAACAGTATTTTTTTAACAACTGTACAACAGCATAGATATCATTTAATCTTTACTTTTGTTTTTGAAGATCTTAAAATGCCTTATTAAAATGAAAGGAGGCCATTTTGTGGGGATGACTCGATGGCATTTGGAGAAGCTTCACTTGTGAAAATGGCTGCAGATATATATATTACACACACACACGGCAGGAAAATCATGAATTACAAAAAAACAAAAAACAAATTGTATGGGGAATCTAGTTTGTGTTGTTTATCCAAACTTCGTTTACTAATTACTGCCATGTCAATAGTGTGATTTTGTGTTTTGGCTTCAAACTGGACCTCTGCGATATTTTGTATGCCTTTTTATTTCATGTGCGTAACTTAAAAATACTTGGATACTTGATTTCTGTACGGTATTTGAAACGTGTACTCTTAGATTGGCTATTTATACCATCACTGGGTATGTGTTTTAGTATAGTGAGAGAAGTTGTAACTGTTCACTGATGAGAGAAAACAAAATAAAGGAATACACTGAGGACACGAGTTGTCTGCATGTCGCGTGTGAATTTGTTCAATAACGCACATTCTTCATATACAAAAACATACCGAGCTTTATCAAAACCATTTATTTACCCATTTTCACAAACGCAGGTGTGACATTTTGAACCTTTTTAGAAAATAAATAATACCATTTTTAAAAAGTTCACACATTGAATGTAGCTAGTAGACTGTACTTGCGGGGTAATAAGAAGATTAACACTTGCATGGAATTGAGCAAAGTGAATGTTTAAAATGATTTACACTGATTTTTAGATTTTTTTTTTTTTTTAATTCTGAAGATTTAAAAACTGGCATGGAGAAATATGAAGAACAGTCAATTTGAGGTAACGATAAAACTGTATTTACATTATGTACTAGTGTATAAACATCGTGCATTTTAAACGGGACTATACATGAAGACTTTAGTACATTTTTATGGTTACTCAGTTACACTTCAGTTGGAAAAATCTCTCCCCAGGATGTCTTATGTAATTTTTTTTTTTTTTTTTTTTTTTCTTGCATGAGTGACCATTTACAAATGATTAATTCATGTCTTTTATAGGAAGTTCATTTCTGCACACTGGAACGTTCATCCCCTTATAAATGTAAAGATGTCTCTCAAATATTTTAAGGCTTAAACTCTTCCCATGGTCCTGTATATCTTTAAGGAAAATCAGAATGCACTGTGGACATATCACACTGTGAGTGCAGAAAAAAGTACCCCTTGAAATAAACACTCCGTTGGTGAAGGACTTCCCTTCTGTTAGTCTTTGGACTTCAATTCTGCGGCCACTTTAAAGCCCGTCTGGTCCCTTCATGTTGTATTCTTTGGGAGATGGTGGTACTACTGCGCTGAGGGCACACTGTGACGGCTCGCAGTATCCATCACGACCAGGAGGACCAGGAGGTCCTGGAACGCCGGGCATTCCGGGTACGCCACGAGGCCCTCTCATACCATCACGCCCATGGTTGCCATATGCAGGCAGCCCGGACTCACCTGAGAAATTACAGAGGCATGTACATGTGTCTGTGTGAGGTCTTTTGATAAAGAATGGTGGATGAGTCTTAGTGGCTGCTGGACATGAAACAGGCAATGGATACGGTAATCATCTCTATTTTCACCCTCAATGATTAGCAATATAAACAATGTTCATGGAAATAAATACAGAATTCCTTCATTTGCTTCTGAATTTTTCAGCTGCCGTATGTGCGTGTTTTAGTTTAGTGTATCATGAGGCAAGGAGTAAAATCGCATTGTATTATGTTTAAAAAGAACAAATATTTGGGGCGGCACGGTGGTGTAGTGGTTAGCGCTGTCGCCTCACAGCAAGAAGGTCCGGGTTCGAGCCCCGTGGCCGG
>JAPFFA010000007.1:45187231-45204717 GCA_026153275.1 Sciades herzbergii | reverse complement strand
TGCCAAATTCTGAATATTCACATCAAAGATTGTTTTATCTGTATTATTTCTTTCATCATTTTATTTAAAATTAAAACTTATCACCATTCAAAACCGTATAGTTTATTGACTGAGTATATTTAGTGGGGCACCCCCACAGTACCCAGTTTGAGACAGACCCATAAACACAGTTTGTTAATAATCAAATTAAGTTTGATAGTTTAGATTGGACTTTTGAAAGATTTTCTTTTACAAACATAAATCCATCCATTTAAATATTAGCCATCATCTTTAAATATATACGCAATAATTGGCTAATTTACTGGAGTAACAGTTTATCATTTCTGAACTGTCCACCCATAGAAAACATTTTTATTAAGTCCTATTCCAGTTGACTTTATTTATAACAGTAGGTTGTGATTTCCTGAAACTCTAATAAAATTATGAAGTCCAAGACTACGCTTCCCAGACCCCATGTCCAGAGCCATGGGCATAGTGGATACGTTCAAATCGGGTATTTGGAATATTTTATACTGCATGTGATGATCTTGAGAATAATCTTCCTATTTGCGCTGCGTTCTCACCCGAGCATGCGCACCAATGCAGGAATGCCCCCTGATTTGAAGATAGCCAGTAAGCCCTCACGCTGGTGTGACAGGTTGTGCAGGATGCTGGCAGTGGCACGAGCTGTCTCCATGTCGCTCGTGTTCTGCATGGCCCTCACCACAGCCGCCACCATCTGGGGCGACTGCATCAGAGCACGACGGGACGCCTCCTTTCGCGTCAGCTGGTTCACAATCTGTGCCGCCTTGTTCACCACCACCTGGACAAAAGTCAGAGGTTAACACTTCTCTCAGTATGCATGGATTTAATATTTAAAAAAAAAAAAGTTTTGCTTGGATGGTTTCTTTAATTTTGCTCAAAGCAAAAAATACTAAAATATTTTAAAATATCTTTAACAGCGATGATATCAGAATGTAATTAATAGGCACCAACATTACATTTTCATACCATGACAATAACAAACCTTTGTTTTATAATATAATCTTGTATTTGGAAAAAAAAAAAAACCCACACGCACTCCATCTTTTCCTGCCTCATTGAGCACCATTTGAGCTGAAAAGGAACTGCAGCATCACTTCTGTGTGTTGCTTGGGTTAGATCAAAATACCTCTAGGATTTTGAGACAGGATGTGCTCCTGTCTCAAAGACGGGCGAGACAATGCTACTTAACAACTTAAATATGCTGTCTACCTTGCCAGCTACCTCATGGATGGAAGCGTCTCAATAATTTGCACACTATACGGCTGATTATCAACATTAACATGTTCTCACTACAATCTTAATATCTATTCCATGACAGAGTAAATACCAGTAATTGCAGAAAGCCCTCTTAGGTACCTGGTCATCATCATTGAGCAGTTTAGTGAGTTCAGGAATAGCACGGGATGCCAGCTCAGCATCGTCCTGGTAGTTAATCAGGTGGATGATGGCCGCCTTGAGCATTTGCGAAGGCTCAGCCAACTTCTGCACGTTGGTCTGCTGGGATAAATCCACCTGGGTGGACAAAACGCTCGTCCCCTCGACCATCGTCTCGGGGAACATGGCCTGCCTCACACGCTGGGCTCTAGTCAGGGCGTACTGTGACTCCAGGTCTGAATGAGAGAGAGTTTGCATATACGGTCAGGAACGGAGATGGGGGAAATGGCTTTGCTTCTTTGTACTGTGCTACTGATTATCAGGTAAAAATTCAAGTTCAATCCAAATTGCTTGAAACTGCTCATTGAATGCAGAACATACTTTTTAGAGAACTAAAATGTTTATCCGTTCTTGAGATATTACAAATCAAAGCTTGAAATTCTCTTTTTAAAAGAAAACTGCCAGTGTGTGTCCAAAACTGGCCTCATTAACCAATGGTTTTTCTTAACTTTTAAGATATTTACATGGAAATTGGCAGGCACATAGATGATCATATACTGAATATAAAGGTTTGAAAAATTAGTAAAAACAAATTATGCAAATTACCATTTAATTCATATTAATTATGCTAATTAGGGAAAAAAAATCAGTACACTTCAAAGTTTCACCAAATGGCTTTATTTGTGCAATATAAAGCTGATCTTAACTCTCATTTAGACATCACAAAGAGGGAGAAAATCAATGCTAACTATAAAATATGCATAAATAAGCACTGAATGTTATTCACATCTACCATTCTCTATCAAAATAAAAAGTAAAAGATTATTTCTAACACCTTCTTTGTGCTCTGTAGGCCTTTGTATTTCTCAAAAGTAGGGCCTGCTAGTGTTTATATAAAAGAATATGATTGATTAATATTCACAGCTTTCAAGGCTAACCTCGAAAAAACTGATCCACATCCAATAAAACAATTCCAGTTAATTGAATTAAAATTGACTCACGTTTCTGACTTCTGGTTTTTTAAAATCTCATTCCGACCACCAAGATCTCAATATTTTTCATCTAAAGTAATTTATTTACATGAACCAGTTTGATTTGCAAAAAAAGGAGGTAAAGCTATGAAAACTCACTTCAAAGCCTCCTGTGAATCATAACATCAAAACTAGCAGACGGAAAATTTTGCTGAAGACTTCATCAGAAACCGTGAGAGCGAGAGAACATCGCTATAAAAAGTTCTGATTGACATTCACGAGCAATTCAGTCAGAAACTGATCAAAAGAGAGCGAGAGAGCACGCCGGACCGCTTCCCCGTCACTCAAAAAGCACCGGCAGTTTCTTGAGGTCACGAGAGCAGAGTTTTTACTCTGTTGTACCAACTTCAACCTGCCGTTACTCCCAAAGTACTAAACAGATCTTAACGAATAAATCTCTTTGGAAAGCAGAAACAATAATAAGCTTTTTAATGATAGTATTCACGATAGAAAAATATTCAAGAGTTAAGCAATGATGGATTTGGCAACTTAGAGTAGTGTCTGCATGCACAGTTTTCACAGCACGGCCAGCGAACGTCGGATATGTCTACTACTGATAATTGAAAATGGGAACAAAAACCTGAAAACGGGAACAATCAAGGCTGTGTACATGACAGTTTACGGAAACTAGAGCAAGCTCATTTTAAAAAGGCATTAGTATACTGAAATCTGTATCTAGACATGATGGGCATGACTAAGCTTGCAGTGCACCCACAGATAAAATCTCAAACGGCAAGGCTGCTTTACGTTCCAAGGTTATGGAACTCCTACTATTTAATTTTTCTCCCGACATTCCTATTTTATTGTACAAAATGTCTGTGTGTCTATGTTGTAGCTACACTCGTGTCTTTATATCAGGCTTACCTACCATGTAGATACACCTTTGTGGATATACAAATACACCTGCCATCAGTTTTTATGCACAATTTGGAAGTAGCCCAGATATTAGTATGGGGGACCATTCCCAGCACAACATTAAACCAGGCTTGTAGTACTTGAGTCCAGGACTCTGGCTCGAGTCCGACTCATGACCTAATTTTAAGGACTCGTGACTCGACTTGGACTCTAGCACTGATGACTCGGACTCGTGCATTAACTGCATTCAGACCCTCAAACTGGAGATGAGAACTGATTTTTTTCTTTTTTTTTTTGGTAACATGCCATAATGACTTGCTGTAAGATATCTACATCTACATTAATTTTGTACTAATTTCATGCAAGTGTGTCACACTTGCACGCCTTGGCGCATGCATCAGATAGACTCTCGGGCGCACTCCAGACAGCGCGCATGCCAAGCGGACTCTCACACGTGCTGTAAATGACTCGCATCTGCACAGGATTAAGGCGCAATCAGCGCACCGATATAAAAACTGTGAAAACACACCTACTTTGCGAAGTATTGAGTTGTGTTGCTGATACATTACTGAGCCTCATTTCCTTGTTTGGTTTCCCGGTTCTCATCTTTGGTTCTGCCGAGTCTACGATAGCCTGTTTGTGCCTCACTTGACCTGCTGCCCGTTTCACCATTTTGCCTGCCGTTCTGGATTGTTTACTTCTTCACTTGTATTAATAAACACACCTCCTGCATTTACATCCGTCTCCCAACCGTCTCTGACGGAATACTTCACATTCCCTGATAAAGAGAAGCACGTTCACCTGTTCATACGTCATGTTCAGGAACAAACTAATGTTAATGGTGCTGAAACAGCCGCCGTCACATGGTGCGGTTGGAGTCTTTGTTCTCGGACTCGACTCGGCTCAATAGTGGACTTGACTCGAAAATTTTTTTAACGACCTGGATTTGAACACTGGGGACTCTAGACTGGACTCTGACTCGAGGTTTAGTGACTCGACTACAACACTAATCAGCAAGCCAGAGGTGACCGTGGTAAGGAAAAAAAATAAATAAATAAATCTCCTTGACAGGACGAGAGGAAGAAACCCTTGAAATGAACCCGATTCAAAAGGGAATCCATCTTCTGCGTGACATCGGATAGTATGATTGAGTCATTACTGCGTTAGGAGTTCCATAAATGTATACTACAGAGTCCAGAAGTGCCAAGTGTGCTAAAAGGCTCTGTGTATAATAAAATTTACAGTAAACGTCCAGGGTTAAAAAGAAAACCCTAGACTGATGCACTCAACATAGTGCAACACACACTACCATATCAGTGTAACTGCTGTGCTGAAAAAGATCCACCACCAGAGTTAATATCTGGTTACAGCTGTCACTTTCAATCAATGTACAAGGTAGACAGGGGCTCACAAACTGTGCCAAGCAACAGGTACAGTTAACAATTGTATACCTACAAATTACACCTAAAGTTAGTGTGGGTACAAAGTATAACAAGCAGTTATAAAACAGTCACTCCAATATAAAATGACGCAATTAAAAGCATGTAATGTGTGCATTTCTCACCTGCAGGGTTCTCAGTAACTGTGGTGGTGGTGGTGGTGTAGGTGTATTTCTTGCTGTACTCCGTCCCATCATCATCTGCACGCACTGTGGTGGCCCCTGACTGGATCCCAGAGTCTGCTGCATAATATGTTTTCTGCCAGTCTGCAACCTTCATCACACCGTCATGTTCACCCACTACACACACGTTTTAGAAGGTCAGCTTGTCACTGATTAATAAATCTTTGTCACACTTGTTATAGAGCTTGCTGAGGGAAACGGCGTCAGTGAGACATTCAATGAAAGGACATGACATTTTTAAAATTTGATTTGTGTGACTGGATTCCGTTCTCCTTGAATACTGCAGGCATGATCAGGCTTTGCTGTCACGGTAACTGAACCATCTATAGCTTTTACCTGGCACGAATCTCACAATACAAATCTTACTTTCTCGAGTGGACCTTACTTCTCTAATGGAAAGGCAGAATACTCAATATGGTAATACAAAAGCCAAAATAATTTGTATAGTTTATTGCAAGTAATCACTCATTGTTATAGTGCTTAATAACTTACAATTATATCTAATTTAATAGCATTCTTCTGAAATGTTAATTTACAGGACTTACTTTGCATTGCCATCATTGCGTCCTTGGCTCAATCCAAGCCAAATCTTAAAACCTGGGGGTGGGGGAGGAAGAAGAAGTAGTAGTCAACAAAAATTACAGACTTACAAAATCACTCATGCAGTTGCTATTTGTTTGGCTTTTTTTTTTAAATCAAATCAATCTCAACTTGCCTAAGGAAAAGAACAATAAATACAATACACTTTTCAGCAAGTTCAGTTTAAGCAAAGCTCATGAGATGATGGTGTATACAGGGAGGAGCATGTCAAGCTTGCAAGTGTGGGCGTGTGTGTAGAGATGGTAGGGAAGGGCACATTGTGTGAGAGGAACCTTTGACCCACGTCTCCACCCATGAAGTCTGTGTAGGATTGAAACCAGCCATAAACAACAACAACAACTCACAGAACCGGCTTGGCATGAGTCACCCGTTCACACACCCCATATACACCTAACGCTGCCCTGAGATTTCTCTCCAATTCAACTACTACTTGTATTATTTTTCTCCACCTCACACATTTACAACGCACACAACCAAAACACTCAAAAATGGAAATTCATGAAATCAAGGTACAGGCAAAAGTTCATCACATGAAACCTCATTTCTTGTTACTAAGTACCCAGCACGACTGTCCCCGTTTCATCACCTTCCCTACATTTGAGTCTTTTGTTATCTCTTTCCTGCCCCCTGGGTGTTCTGCCCTCTCATCACCCTCCTCCCTCACAAACAGTTTAGCCTACCTACTCATATGGGTGCTCTGACTGTACAATGACAAAACCAGTGTGCACATTTCTCATGAAATTTACCAGCCATGACTTAAAACATTTATACGAGATGCATCTAGATTCAACTTTCCAAAATACAACACGCACTTGTCTTTAGGACCGGCTGCATTCTTTCCCATACGTTCTGATACCTGGGCGGACAGATCTGGTTTTATAACAAGATGCCATTTTTGTCACAGAATCATATTATTCGAATAATTTTCAGCGGCATTGCTAAAAAGATATTTCATTTCCTACATCTATTAACATGGCAAGGTTGATTAAAAATGTCAAGTGCCTGGCTGACATCCAACAAAAACATACAGTACCAGTCAAACGTCCGGACTTGCCTTCCAAGTAAATGGTTTTTCTTTGTTATTAATTAATAAAAACACTTCACATCTTAAATGATGGATGTCGATTCTCTTTACTTAATTGAGTGGTTCTTAACATATGGATTACTATAGTTGTGGAACAGGGCCATTTACTGTAATTTTATTATACACTGTTAACACATTAAGAAAGCAATAAATTACACCATCTTTTGACAAGACACCTGTTAACTGAAACGCATTCCAGGTGACTACCTCATGAAGCTGGTTAAGATGATGCCAAGTGTGCAAAGCGTCAAAGTAAACACTGGCTACTTTGAAGAATTTAAAATATGAAACCTTGTCAACACACTTGTTTACCATGTAATTCCTGACGTTATTTCATAGTTTTGATGTCTTCAGTTTTGTTCTACAATGTAGAAAATAAAATACAGAAACATCTTCGAATGTGTAGGGGTGTACAGACTTGACTGTTACTGTACAAGCTTGTCACATGTATAGCACTTAACCTACTGTAGTATAAATCACACAGGAATTCTCTCATTTAGCATATTTTACACCCCTAAAATGAATTCCTGGCTACGCCACTGGTAAAAATGTGTCAAACGTTCCCAGAAAGACTGCAGTAGGAGTCTTAGAAGTGGTCGGAGTAGTAATGCTATGAGAAAACCTTGAAGAAAAACCAATGACGTACGACATGACCGCAAATCAATTAAACCACACCTTATTTCTCTACTATGAGCCAGTAAAGTGAAAGAAATATGGGCTATACGTAATGCACAGTCACACCAGCGCTGAAATCGTATGCTCACAAACACAAATTAGCCACGGTTCATAAGGCATGTATATTTCTTCAAAGTCCAAAATCTCATTTAATAAGCTATAGGCGTCAATGGTAATCGATTTAACGCCACTTTCACTGAGGCCAGCTCCAAATTACAGCCGCTCCATATTTACCACAGGGTGTGTCTCATAGTTAACCTTTTGTTTATTGATGACATCTAATTGCTCTCTGTTCAAACACAAACCATACTGGATTGTAAACCTAAATTCTGGTGTAATTAGAATTAACACAGCATAAGAGGCGAGTTTAGGTTCAACTTGACTTTGAGATAAGAAAAAGATTAAAGAGTCATATCCAGGAAATGCTGGTGCCTCCAAAATGGCTGTCTCTCAATCAACCATATCACTTTGCGAGAGAGGACAGATTATTTCTAGGATTGAAACAAAATGTCTTTATTCGGTCATCTTTATAAGCATGCAGTTATGAAAAATAATTTGGGGGTGGCGCCCCAAACCAAAAGCCTATTAAAGGCTTTGTGCATTGCTCTTACTGTCACTTAAGACCAAAATGTTTCTCTGAACAGCTTTATACATACCAGGGTCAGATGTACATTTTCTATAACCGTGTCTGAATTAATCTAATTATCATAATCTGGTTTCTTTTGTTGTCTTAAACTGTACTCTGGACATGGTTATCATCATCACGATCACTTGATATGCAATTTAAAATCTAAATGTATTCATCACAAAAAGCAGACACAAAGCTCCGAGTCTGAGGTTCTCTACTGCAGTCTGGCTTATTTGAGGATTGCAAAGATACTGAAATCCTGCTCACAAGCGCTTGTGTGGTATGCATTTTATAATGTTATAAAAATGACTGTTGCATGAAAATTTTAAATCAGCACATGCTCTTATCTCGTTAAATGCTTAAGACTTCACACAAACCCTTCAAAAACAATTCAGTGCTGGACTCCCACACAGAAAACAAACAATCCTCTAAGCAGCAGGAATCTGACACTTGGCAACTCCTCAATGCAAAAGACATAAGTGGTGCGCAAGTAAGTGGAGACGCGTACTCTTGAATCTACTGACATTCAAAGAAGCGAGTTAATAACATAGCTGGACGGTGGAGATGGACGTCGTGGGTTCCTGCTAAATGTGGCATAAACACTTTCCACAGATGCACAAACTCGCTCTCAGGGACACTAAACTAAATCTTTATGTAGGGCTTCAACACTCATAGGGATAAAACAAGGCTATTGATAACTGAGCATTTTATTTTCTTTTTCTGAGGTTGCTGATAAAAACTACTAAAAAGCATTTATATGCTCTTTTTCTACCTATTGCCACACCAACAACAGAATAGAGGAGCAAGAGACAAATTCGTAGCTACAAACGTAACCATTTAACATATAACCAAGCTTTATCATGCTGGCTCCAAGATCTCTGGTGAGAAGCCGCCGCCTTCGTCACATGCACACTCAAGCACAGCGAAATTCGTCCTCTGCATTTAACCCATCTGAAGCAGTGAACACACACAGCAGTGGGCGGCTATGCTACAGCACCCGGGGAGCAGTTGGGGGTTAGGTGCCTTGCTCAAGGGCACCCCATGTTAACCTAACCTGCATGTCTTTGGACTATGGAGGAAACCCACACAGACACAGGGAGAACATGCAAACTCCACACAGAAAGGCCCTCACCGGCCACGGGGCTCGAACCCGGACCTTCTTGCTGTGAGACGACGGCACTAACCACTACACCACCATGCCGCCCCCAAATGTAATTATAATTAAAAAAAAAAAAAGCTCCCAAAAAGCAAGAATGAATACAGCATGTTTATTACCTCCTGCTCCATTAGATTTTTACCCTTTTCTCTGAAGTAGTTTAAGATTTTTATTAGTCATAAAGCACCATCTCAGCAGTTACTATTCAGGGTGATGTTTGAAAGACATGTCTCAGTGCTCTTCACACGACAAACAAGCAAACTACAAAATTGGTTTTGAAAAGCACTCATGTATTTACCAAGAACTGGACTGCACCTGAATGAAAAAAAAAAAAAAAAAACCCATCCTGTTTACTGTTGCCAGGGGAATAATAAGAGCATGTACAAACCCGCAACAGGTATGACTGGTGTCCTCCTCCCATGAAGCAACACATCATGCTGTCTCAACTTTCCTGTAAAAGGAGGGGTGTGAATACTTTCCCAAGCACTCCTTAGTCCAAGTAGTCAAAATAAAGAAAATCATTTTGCTTAGACTCCTGGACTAATTTAGTCATGCCTGCTTTATTTTATTCACCTGGTATCTCATTAAGCACTGTTCAGGCAAAAAAAAGTTCCTCTTTACTACAGTCAACTGCTATTTCTCTAAATACGCACCAGCTAACAGCATGCTGAATGTGGGCCATTTAAAAAAAAATAGATAGAATGAATTTGTCTACATTTTACATTCGTCGACAAAACCAAACTAAAAATCCCCACCCATTTTCAAGTGCTTGGTAGGGATGATTTTTCAAGAATTATTCATTAATGCTAAATCACCAAGTGGCACATTCACTCATGGCACAGCTGATTTACGTTTCATGGAGCACACACAAAACTACACTAGATACCCGGCCATTACACCCATATATAGGCCCTTCCCCAAACTGCTGCCACAAAGTTCACACACAATGTGTTTATATGCTGATCCAAGAGGCCCAGACATGTTCCAGCACGACACTGCTCCTGTGCACAAAGCAAGCGCCATGAAGACACGCTTCACCAAGGTTGGAGTGGAAGAACTCAAGTGGCCTGTACAGAGCCCTGACCTTAACCCCACTGAACACCTTTGGGATGAACCGGATCACCAATCAGGGCCCAATCTCATGAATTCTCTTGTGTTTGAGAGAATCTCCACAGTCATGCTCCAAAATTTAGTGGAAAGCCTTCCCAGAAGAGTGGATGCTATAACAACAGCAAAGGGGGTCTAAATCTGGACTGGGATATTCAACAAACACATACAGGTGCACGTGATCAGGTGTCCACATGCAGTACGTTTGGACATAAAATGGCAATGATCACGGAGAGAAAAATGACAGCATTATAACTAAACAGTGAAAGAGTACCTCCTAAGCGTGATGCCTTCCAGCTACATAGCTCAGTCACTGAAGCAACTTCTTGGCTGCTGTCACATACTAACTCTTCCTCCATTTATATTTTTTTCTTAAACAAATAAGACTGTCTGAAAAAACTTGGGTGCAATGGAAATATGCAAGATATTTAAACCTGACATTACCGTGTATGAAATTGCAGTAATTGCCAAGAATATTATTTGATGACCCAACTGTGTTTCACATTAGTGAATCTCCATATACGTAAATTTTCACAAACTCGGAAGCTCTTGTATAATCTCACATTTCTTGTGTAAATGCTACTGAAAATGACTTAAACAAAGGAATTCTTATCCATGTTGATAAATGAGGTCTATTATGTCCGGGGCTACAAAACTATAAACAGCACTGATTATTTGATTTCTGATTTTCCCATGTGATCCTCCCAATCCTTCAGACTAGTCACTCACAATCATCATATCTTATTCATCAGTCAGTTCACAGCAGTAAACAGTTCAAGCTTAAACCAAACAAAACCTCAGAGTTTTGCATCATGATAAGCATAAAATGCTCACACAGTCTCTCTTGTTATAGCTACACACACACACCAAAGTGCCCTTTTTCTTAGGCAGGTCTAGACAGTGTGCTGACGCTGCCTAAACATGCCTGGTTTTACAGTATGGTGCTGATATAAGGCTCATAAAACGGGTCAGACGTTGCTGCAGACTTTGGACTTCGGTCCAAGGGTGAGTTAATGAATAACTTTCACTCCAGTACTTCCAGTTTCCCAACACAGTCGGTTTACCTGGTAGCTTTGCTACATCTTAATTATTACTACACTTTACCACGCAACCTTTCAGGGGCATACTCAGCATGTTGTTGATTAACTACAGACAAAAGGTTGAGATCATGCCAAAGTGTAACATGGTACAGTCATACCAGGCCTGGCTAAGCCCAGCACTTCAGCCCTGTAATCCTGGTGTGACATTCCTCACCCAGAGCATTCTCTCACTCTTTCTGCCCGCCTTTCACCCTCCCTCCACTCCTTCCCCTCACTCGCTCGCTCCACTTGTCCCTTGTTGGCACCGACTGTGTCTCGCATTATCACCCTTTAACATCTCTTTCTCCCCCTCTCTCTTTTCCCCCCTTTGGGTGTGGCAAAAGAAAATGAAGCAACCAACTCAGATGGTTGACAGATCTACAATTCTAATAAAAACACTTGTTTCTGTGACACTCCTTTCCCCCCAGGGTTGATGAGGGCCACCGCCTTTAGGTGTGACTTGGGCGTGTGTTCACGTTTTACTCACGATGATGGTAGCTCAAACCCCTCACTGTAATATTCTGACAGATCTGGAGCAATAGTCATTTTATAATCTTGATTTTACTAACATGTCGCTCGTTTACATAAAATTATTTCAAATGCAAACTCAGATGTAGTTCTCTCCTACATCTATGCAAATCCCTGACAAAAACTTGCCACAAAAAAGACAGGCTGCTGTTAACAAAATTGCTCCAAAAACGAGAGCTCTGCATTCCAATTAGCCATATGGGTTTGTGGTGCACACAGACACACAAATTCTTCCTTCTGCGATATGTTAGGAGCTCAAAATACATGCACGCAGACTCTTGTGGACCTAATGGCTCGGGAAGCAGACAGAGCAACCAGCTGAGTCCATACTGTTAAGAGCCTGTGGTCAGTGAGTGCTCCCCAGACACAGGCTAGCTTCCGCTCAAAAAGGAGCGATATGCAAGTGAGCAGGTGGCCGGCCTTAGACTGATGAACTTAACCTCGGGCAAGATACGGAGGTTTTTGCAATGCATCTCCATCAGCCAGCCCAGTCCATTCCATTCCACTGGTATTACAGCAGCCTTTTGACCAAAGATTGTGGATCTGTACCGCTGTCATTTACATGCTACTAATAAAAAAACGCTTTTGGGAACCATTTTAGAGAAAGTCCCGAAGGGAATGCGTGATATCTGCTGCAGTGTTGATTCCTTCCATTAATCACAGACAACGATGATGCACCAGCAGCATCTTAATTACTTCTCTCCATCCTTTAACTCACCCAATAAAACAAACAACATGGCATCTTCAGAGGCGCAAATTAAATGTCTCACACGTTTTGAAACATACATTTACTTTTCTTCAGATCCTTATATTGAAATAATACCAATACAAACCACATAGTACAGGCTCATTATGTTGGCACCGCATATTTTTCCCCCAGATGGAACTGTAATAAATCATGAAACTTTAGTCATGAGGAAGTCAGGCTGCAACCCAGGCTGGTGGCAAGTGATAGATACTTCTGGCATCCCTGAGTAGTATCATTATGGCCCTACTTGGACACCCACGTTCTGCATGCTTCAACAAGCTGCATCATTCTTTCCTCAAAAGGACCATTATTTGATTGGAAACCTCAAACCATCACACACCAACGACAAGGCACTGCGTCTGTAAGGGTACGTAGCGATATCCAAGTTAACAACTGTCAAACTAGTTGCCCCAGTCAGAGAATAGAAATTGGTTTGAGAAACTGACAAATCTATGAATAATAATGTGTAAAAATCCTTTTCTGTGAGCACATATGATTCTCATTAACATATTTGTTTTGCAAAATCCCAGTGTAATGTACCATTTCTAAAGAGCTCACAAAAGATGAGCAGTTTTAAGCTGGACTTGGAAGAAGCATTTTTTTTTTTCATGCAGAGTACATGAAAGCATAAAAACATGTTCTCCCTGCATTCCTGAGGTGGGGGGGGGTGTGTAAGGAAAGCACCTTGATGGACAGCGGAGTAAATCAGAGCCTGTTCTGGATGATGGATTCACTTCACAGAAGCATGAAAAGAGGCATGTGAGAACAAGGCCAAGTTCAGTTTACCAAGACCAGGCCTAGGCGCTGAACAACTGTGCAGATTTTACCCGCCACCCCGACAGCCTACTGTCTACTAAACAGGAAAAACAACAACAACAACAGGATGCCCATTTGGATATATTGCAAATCTATGAATCTCAACCAGGACAGGGTATTAGGATTGCAATTTTATCAAGATGCACCCGCATTTCTTTTTTTATTTATTTAATACCGCATCTCTCTCAAATAAGCAGCTCGAGGCCTAAAAATGTCATTTCAAATGGCAGAGTAAAAGGTTTCTGGCCTTTTATTAAGCCTACTATTCTGGCATATTTGGGTTAGCAGGGATAGGTATGCATCACAGGTGAGGCAAAGTGACAGCTGGTGAATATTTCATTGGCTTGAGGGGAACCATAGGAAGCTGTACAGCCAGAACAAAAAGCTGATGAGACAAAAAGTAGAACAGGCTCACAGCTCCATAAACAGAGAAAGAAAATGTGATCATTTAAAAAAAAAAACATTATATGCTAATTAAAAACAAAAGGCTGTACTGTGAGTTTAAAAAAAAAAAAAAAAAAGTTCTTGATTCCTTAAATCCCCCCCAAAAAAAAAAAAGCCCAAGCGATGCAACGCAATCTAGCGATACACCATTCAGGATGCGATCAAGTTTGAGTCCCATCTGCACCTTTTCTATCTGGTCCCTGAGGATTTAATTGACTTTGTTCTCATTAGGGAGGAAGCATGGCATGGCCTGTCGGATGTGCGTATTGATGTGCAGTAGACATGAGTGCTTAGCACTGTCCTTTCTCTCAGTATAAGGACATGTTCATCAACACTGAATGGTAAAAACCTGTCAGCTCACTCAGTAGATCTGGTCATGTTACACCATAAAGAAAATGGCTTAATTTAATTTATGCATTAAGGAGGCAAAAAGAGAACCAAATCCATCATCTCGATGTGATGCTGGAATAACACACAGGCATCTTTATTTAGAATGCTTAATCACTGCTGTGACAAGTCTCCGGTGTGCGAACGTTCACAGAATAGCATTATTTGTTTCCCCACCCTCGTCTGCTTTCTGAATTAAACACCACAAACCGTTTTTACATTGCTGAGTAAACAGGACAACTGTTTGGACAGTGCTTTCTTCGCCACTCGTTCAATAATGTGCTTCAAAGTTTACCGATATTATGGGATTAAATTCAGAAGAGCACCTGAAGTTCAAAATGTGCCTTTAACTAATTCATCATAAGGTTTAAAAATGTAAACTGGCCTTGATAACCAGATGTTCTGTTGGTTATGAAGGCTTGAGCAGCTCACCGTCTGTCGCCATTAAAAAGACTTAAATAACAATATGAACATAAGATGACAAAACAACTACAAAATGATAACTATTAAAAAAAAAAAAAATGCCCATCATTATAGAACATGTAGTATTGAAGCTGAACATTATACGAAGTAATTGGACTCATTGTTAACCATCCGAGAGTCTATATAGAGTAAAGAGAAAACCGAGCGTAGATGCGAAAGGTTTTAAAGCACTTATATTGATTTATATCTTAGCTAGTATATTCCCCTGTCATGAGAAATACAATGTCAATAGTTTGATGTGTCTCTGATATTAACACTGAACAAGACCTTCAATTAAATTCCCACATTCAATATGCAAAAACAAAGGCGAGGTCATGGTAAGCACGAGCTGGATGACTAGCTAAACAAATACAAATGAGTAATGCCTGTTTCCTGTCTCTGGATGTGCATTTAACAACAGGGATATCTGTTGGTATCTTGCTTTCTTTCCTAATGTAGGGCAGGATCAGGGATTTAACTTGGCTGGGGGGGTTTAAAAGGCAATTCTGTGCCCGTGTGCCCAGATACACTAAATCTCAGCTTAAAAATGTACAGCTTAGACAGCAAGTGTGTCCTGACTGCACTGCTAAACAGCACAGCACAAAAGCCAATACCCAACCTCCCTCCGAGACTAAAACAACTCTTATGCACCATTTATGGCATTTTAGTGTGCAAGACTAAATTAACTGAACAAGCATTTTTGTGGCAAATTATAACCACTTAGGGGAAAAAAACAGTCAGGGTGGATGTTAACGAGTACGACTGCCTATGAGGGGTTTGAACAAGAACACTTCCCCAGACACCTGGGTAAATGGAAAGTGCATTGCGTGTTGAAACATCAACATTACCTCGTGCGAAGTTAATGGCAGAAAGGTATTACTGATGACAGGTGTTCAGTCTTGGGCAATTAATTACTGTGTGAATCAAAAACGCAAAAGGAAAAACACTCCACCCAGGTGCTTTCACAACACACACACCTTACTATTACTATACTTTTAAGGAGCTGCCATTGACAAGTAATACAACTAAATAATGCTTTACCAACACCTTAACCTCAGTAACAAAAAAAAGAAACCTTTTCTTTTTGTTAAATAAAAATCTGTCCTATCACTAGATAACCCCCCCCACACACACAAAAATAAGGAAGGATCAAAGTCGGGAGGAAAAATGTCAGAAGCGATGTCTCACATAACCCACTTTAACTCTTTGAAGTAACCTTAGAGCTTCAATAGCACCTTTTAACTCTTATAGTAACCCCTATAATGTATTGCACACTCCTTTCGGTATTAAAAGGTGGTGTAGTGGTTAGCGCTGTCGCCTCACAGCAAGAAGGTCCCGGGTTCGAGCCCAGCGGCCGGCGAGGACCTTTCCGTGCGAAGTTTGCATGTTCTCCTCCTGTCTGTCTGGGTTTCCTCTACAATCCAAAAGACATGCAGGTTAGGCTGCTAACTGGTGTGTATCTGTCAGCCCTGCACCTCTCACACACAGTCAGCTGGGATAGGCTCCAGCTTGCATTACAGATAATGGATGGATTGTTTCACCTTACATGAAGGAAGGAAGGAAGGAAAAGCATCAGCTCGTTTTGTACCCATCCAATCCATGAAAACAGACGATGATCAAAACTAAAAGTTTCAGCTCTTTAAATGAAATAAAGGATACACAAGTTATAATAATAGGCTACAAAACAGGATCCCACCTGCTGACATTTAGACTAGACAATGCATTATTGTTGTGCTTTGGACAAAAAAAAAAAGGGAGGGAAGGGAGGAAAAAAAAAAAAGAAGCTTCCTCTTTGATTAGCTTTAAATAACATACCGCGCGCACGCGCAGACAGTAAAACAGGATAGCTAGCTCCTGTTAGTGACCGAGTTAAAGCAATGGAGGGGGAAAAAAAGAAAAAAGTTGGCAAAAATACCAAACCCGACACACGGAAATAGGAGCCGCAGGTGTATAAACCCACCCAGGACGCCTCATTTAAAATAAAATACTTCACATTGTGTGTAAAACCAAGAAAAACCCGTGAAATGCTATTTGTGTGAAAGATAGTTCGGCTGACAGACGAAGAAATTCAGGTTTAAACGCTGCCTCACAGCCTACAGACACCCTGAATAACTATAAAACCTGTCTTACACGGACAGGGGTGTAAAAAAGTGTAGTTTTAGTGCTGTATCTTACCTTTTTTCAGACGCCTCTGAGGGGAAAAATGACTCGAGCTCGGAGCCGAAACTTCCGCGTAGGAGCAGCAGTTGGTGTGGAGACTCCAGCGCGCGCGCCCGCGATTCCCAGCAAACAGCAGAGCTCGAGCTCCAGCCAGAGCTCCGCCCCGAGAGTGAAAGCGCTCGTGCCACACCCAATACTCCACAACACCACTCTCTCTCTCTCTCTCACTCACTCACTCACTCACAGCACTGAATCCCCCAATTCACTTATAAACAACTGTGTGTTGGGAAGTCATAGAAATTCCATCAAATTAAATATTTCATCTTGAAGCAGTTTTATCTCTGGGTTTTCTCATATACGTGCTTGAACAGGAGACAGATAAACTGGTTTATGTGGTATGTGAGAACATGTCCCTACTAGCAGCCACACCTGTAATGGCGTCACATATTATCAGTAAGATCCATTCAGTTCATGAGTCATAGCAGGTATCGGTTAGCACTGTCGCCTTACAGCAAGAAGGTCCTGGGTTCGAGCCCAGAAGCCGACAAGGGCCTTTCTGTGTTGGTGCTCCGGTCTAAAGACATGCAGGTTAGGCTCTAAATTGACCGGAATGGTTGTCGGTGTCCTGCCGACTTGTCCAGGGTGTACCCTGCCTTTCGCCCGTAGTCAGCTGGGATAGGCTCCAGCTTGCCTGCGACGCTGTAGAA
>JAPFFA010000007.1:43787131-43797471 GCA_026153275.1 Sciades herzbergii | reverse complement strand
AAAGATTGCATGTTGTGCAGTAGCATACAAGTGCATGGCCTAAGTGTGACTTGGGGTTCAATCGGCATTTCGGTAAGAGGGCGCAGCACCCCGTTCCCTGGTTTAGACGAAAGCTTGAGTTCATGGTATATCCAGGATATACCATGACTGACTCACACCAGATCTTTTTTTTTTAATTATAAATATAAACCATGTGACGTTACGAGACACAGTGGTGGAACTATTTTCTGTCACGTGAGCCATCCTTGGCCAATCCCTGCACAGGAATGTTTTGATGAGGGATATAATAACTACTAATGACTTCCAGGTCTAGTGAGTCAGAGTTTATATGGGACATTAACCCCTTCAAGAAAGCCGGTGTTGAAATAATCTTCATTGAGAGTTAACAACACCATGAGTTGTGCTAGTCATACTTTCATACATTCGTAAATACTGAGAAATTGAACATAACATAAGAGTTTGTTTTCTTAAACCAATGAGGACCAATGGTCAGTGTATGCACTGTTTAATCCTGCCAAGACTTTATTTCTTTTGTAGTTATAGTTTTGGACAGACTTGATGTCTTCTATGTACATTTCTTGCGTTGAGAATAGATTAATGAGCGTACGCTTCCTTCAGCTTACCCTCTCTCACAAACAAATCGCAAAACTCTTCCAGTTTCACAACCTGGCCTGATGTGTATAATATATCATATTATTGAATGTAATGCTTTGATTCATTTGTACTAATGATGTGAATTTTAAATCCTAGCCAGATCAGAGTGCCTAATGAAAATGTTCATATGAAGACGAAATTACTTTTGGCGGTCTAGAGCATAATCCATACCTTTGAACTTCACTTGTCACATTTAATTGAGAATCCTTGCGCAAGCCTTTTAAAAAAAAAAAAAAGTGGTGTAATGATTTGATTCCGCACGCAGTGCAGTTTAGTCATCTGGACTGCCCACTTATCTGCAGCGACTTTTTCCCTTAATTGATGCAATGAATTGATCAAGCCATTTAGAAGATGGTCAGGGCCAAAAAACACACTTTCAGCTAATGGCTGTTGAAGCGAAGATCACGCAAGCTTTGTACCTAGATTGTGAGTTAATTTGCTTAAAGCCTGTTTTCAGAGCCTGCAACATTTGTCTTCCTTTTATAATAAATACTTCTCCTTTTTCTCTCTTTCTTCCTTTCTTTTTGCATTGACAGGCTTTAAGTCGGGATAAGACCTTCCAGTCGGATGGTGAAGGCAACCAGGTGTTCAAAGGTCACAGGTAAACTGATAATCATGTTCATCACTCGTATAGTACAGGGAGGAGAGAAATCTGCCTTTTAAATAGTGACTAGATTGCTCCTTCAGTGCTTTGATGGTCTTGTGAAAGCATCTTGCCAAACTTTTTATTTGGATTTATACCCAGATTTTCCCAAGTTTTGTCATAGCCAATTCCCACCTGCTCCTTTATTACTTGACAGCTGCCAACCTGTGAGAGGGATGCCTAAGGCTAAGAACACTGATATGCATTGCTGATGTGTTATCAGTGTTTGGAGAAAAAACTTTTTTTTTTTAAACCCATGTAACTAGCGGTCACGTGACCATGTTCAGACATGGCTGGTCCGTCCCAAATGGGTATTTCAGAGAATGTTTGATCAAAATTTATCTCTGGTAAACATTCAAATACCAGGTAAAAATTTTTCACACATTACTCTTATTGAAAGCAATAAGGGTCGGCCTTCCGCAGATACACCAAGATTTGATCCTCCACCAGTTGGATAGCCTTGTTCAGAGACACCGGGTGGTGCTACCGGACCCAGCCCATCATTCTTTCTGGAAGATGTGTGATGAACTTGCTCTACTACCAGCAGATCAATGAGTTCTCTCCAGGCCATCTACAGTCAGCCAGCATGCTCTCAAACAGCTCAATATAAGCTTCCAGATTGCCCTTATAGACTTCTTTGCAAGTGTGAGATGTGGTGCAGATGAACTGACACCAGCGGGATCATTTGCGCTTAGCAGGAAGCTCCAGAGAATCTGCTTGTCCTTGACCCCCTTGTGCTACTACCTCTGTTGGTGTTCAGTTGTCTGGTCTGGTCAAGGATGGCTTGATGTTTAGCCTAGTGGCGGATGGTGAGGGATGTGATTATCTCAGCAAAGGAGCAGGTCTCGATGGTGGCAAATACTGGGTTTCGGCACCTCTGTGATACCTGGTTGATCAGGAGGAGATTGAGGAGGCAGGAAATGGAGAGAGCAGAAATGTACTTATGAATCAGTGCTTCTGGGACTATCCTTTTTGGTTCCTACACACAAAATGAAATCAAACTTGGCAACCCGCTGTTCAAATCAAATTCAGCTTTGCTCAGGACACAGCAGATGCAGTTTGCTTTGCCTCTCTCTGGCATCTGACATCTGGCAGCATCACTGAGGAGAATAAAGCAAATGAAAAGACTGCCTTACCATTTTTCCTGACTGCTCTTGTTTACTCCAATGCTTGACAGTGCCTTTGCTGCCATGATGTGTTTTTGGCATTATCATAGGATAATGAGACACTCTTGAAGATAACATCTTATTCATTGTACATATGCTAATGACTGCCACAATAACAAGCCAGAGAGCAAAGGCAATTATGTCTCCAATGGTCCTCTGCAGGTATCATTTGAAGCAAGAATGCATTACATTACATTACAGGCATTTAGCAGATCCGCTTATCCAGAGGGACATACAACATACCCAGAGCAGCCCGTGGAGCAGTTGGGGGCTCCGTATTATCTCGGGACCCGTCAAACTGTCTTTTCGACTGCCAATACTAGAAGTCGACAGGTAATTTCTGCAACAACGGGCTTCAAAATTCCTATTAGAGAAAATTATGATGAACCAAAAACGAGCAACGCTTAGTTGCACTGGCAGATCAAAATAAACGCCAGTGGAAGAGTGGGGACCCCGAACGACACAATAAATCTGCATCCCATGTGCATGTTTCTCTGGTACAATGTTTGCTCTCCCTTATTTCTGAACTGAGACATGATTTGCTGCTCAGAATCACCCATTGGCCGGCGCGTGGTACAACAACCAACCATAGTCCTTGTTTCATACTACAGCCAGGTTCAGCTGGAGCAACAGAATAAAGGTCAGCCTCCGCAACCAACTTGGCATCTGTACATTGGACAGCCTTGTTCATCTCAGCTACACCAAGATAGCCATTGAGGACTTCCCATTTGAAGAAACTGCAGAACTTTTCATGCAACCTCATCTGAGGCATGTGTGAAATCTCTAAGGTTTACACACGCTCGATGTGTACATGTAATGGTTGGCTTCTGTGGTTGGGAGAGCCATTACCAATTTACGACACCATGCTAATCAGGATGGAGCACTGCAAAATTAGGCACAAAGGCTGCATGTGTAATAAAATGACAGAACTTTCTTGAAATTATTTGAGTCGACTGATTCCTTTTTCAGAAATTCACTACCTAAAACACCTTATTTTAAGAGCTTCCACCAAGATTGCACAAGAGGGCCCCAAATTTGCTTCAATATTTCAAATTTTCCCAGGGGAGCATGCTCCCAGACCAATTCTTCGCTTGGCCATCAGACACCCTTCTCTCAATTTCTAGATAATACTCCGGTTGCCTTGCTCAAGGGCACTTCAGCCATTCTTGCTTGGCCAGGGAATTGAACCAGCAACCTTTTGGTCTCAAAGCTGCTTCTCTAACCATTAGGCTATGGCTTCCCACACGACGAAGGACTATCATTTGTTTAGACACACATTGATATCAGTTCGTGTGCCATATCTGAGTACAGTCATAAAGTGTTTTTTTAAAAAAGATGCCTGGCAAGGGCCATCTTGGTACTGTCAGCAGAAGCAGGGGTAGTGTTTGCAGAGACGGGCAATACAATCATGCGCCATCCTCGAGTGGGAAAAGTGATGCATGCATAACCAATGCACCCCGAGTCTGCCAGGCAGCACTGGCTCAATTGCAAATTTGTGCTGTGTGCAGGAATCTAGTGACGTGCCTGTCTGTCTCCATGGATGGTACGCTGCTGCTGTCAGGTTCACATGACGAGACTGTCAGGATGTGGGACGTTCAAAGCAAGCAGTGTATCCGCTGCATCAACCACAAAGGTGAGTTCCACCCACTCCTCTGGCAGCATCTCCCGCTCTTCTCTCTTCTGTCCCACTCTCCTCTGCATTTTAAATCACGTCACGCTCTTCACTTCTACTCAGAAACCTCCACCAGTGCTTAGTCATGTTTCTAGCATTAGCCAGATGACCCTTGTGTCATGCACTCTTGGAACAATACCATCGATCACTGTGTGCTTCTGAGCTTCTTTGTGACTCAGTTTTGTAGCCATCATTTCAGATGGATCAGTGGAGTAGAAAGTGCTGTTTATGGAATATTATATAAGGAGAATTCAACACGAGCAATACAATCCAAAGAGCAACTTCCAATCATGAGTTATACCAAAAACCAAGCAATACCATGGAACTATGACAGGAGAGTGTGGGTTTTGTAGAAACTGGGATTTTGTTAAACCAGTTTCCTTTTTTTTTTTTTTGGGACCAACTTTCCTAATGTGTCCAAGGAATATTCTGGATCTTCTGGTGATTCTAGTGTTTACATTCAGGTTTTCTTATCTACAAATAAAGCAGGGTAAAAGTGCTGTTCCCTCATTCTCAAATGTTTTGGAAAAGTGACGGATAGTGAAATTTCCTTTTCCAGATCTGGAAAATATTCCGAAAATTATAACATTTTACATCAGGTTTAGGAAAAGCCATGTTTTTTGTTAGTTAGCTACAATATTATCATGACAAAGTGACACAGGTTGATGTATTAAAAAGATGAATAGTACCCTGTGGAGTTAGAATAACCCCTAGGTACTTGAATCACATGCTGTATTGCCTGCTGCCTCATGCCTGTGAAGGAGAATGAGCCGGAAAAACACAGCTCGCTAATGTTTTACATTTGAGTACGGAAACGGCCAAAGTTTATCCTCATTATAATATTATAATGAGCAAGGTCGCAACAAACATGGCGGAACCGGCAGCCTCCGACACAGAAGTCGTTTTTTGTCTCGATTTGGGAGTCTTCGTTTGATCTGGGTGATCCGCCATGTTTGCTGTGGCTCTGCGGTCGCGATCTCTGACTTCACGCGACTTTTCCGAATTGGCCGCCGAGCGGTTTGTAAACAGACTAACACATGGTTAGGATAAATAAATAAAATGGATTGAAACAAGATGATGCATACCAGCTATGGGGGGGATGGGTATCAGCTCAAACAATTCAGAAAGGGGGGAATTAAATGATTCCTGAACCAGCACTTCTACCTGTGTCACTTTAAATGAGCTAATTTTGGTTTAACATTACATAAAGACAAGAAGGACTTACAGGATTTGGTTTAAAGGACAGATGTGCAGGGAATTCATTCATTAGATTAATTCTCTAAATTATGCAGATGACTTCCATTCACACTCACACATTTACAGGGCTGACAGTTTTCCGCGGATTTCCGCAGTTTTGTTAGCCAAATGGGTCGTTCTTGTGACTCGTCCAAATCCAAGGAGAAAATTTGAGTCCCTCTCAGCATAGAAGTGAACTGCGGAATATTTCGGAACAAATCGCTTCTTTCCGCAATCGGAAAACCTCTTGAAAGCCATAGATTTTGCAAAGCATGCACTGATTGGCTGACCCAAACTATCTTTCAATCTTTGAACCAATCAGCAGTCTTGATACGTAGATAAAAACAAAAATGGTGAAAACTCTCACACGAGAACAAGAATCTAAAGTTCTTGAAATCGACAAGGAAGTTAAAAATAAATTTAGGTGGGAATGGATGCAAAAGACGGTGACGATCGAGGTGAAAAACGGTACCAAAGAAGAGACCATCACGGAGAAACTTGAAAATTTTGTCAAACAAGCCGGTTGTCCCGGCAAAGTTTCATGCACGTAACGCAAGGACTTGATAAATTATGGGAGTCGAGAATGTCTTGCGACCACGGAACATGCAAAAATGAAGAAGGATGCCAAAAAACTTGCTCTCAGACGAACAAACTCTTCTCTTGGATCATCGTTTTTCAAAACGAAACCGAAGACCGGTAATTCTCATGTCGTCAGCCATTGGGAAACACTTGCGAAATCACCAGTTATGGATAACATGGATTCAGTGCCCCTGACACAAATAGCACACAGACAAGCTCATTCAGAGGCAATTATGAATTTTTATCATCTCATGACGGCCAATAATGCTTAAAATTTACTCTTAGAAGAGTTCTATTAAGGGCATCTTAAATTAACATTTAGAAAAATTGTTGTTAAGGGCATCACTTGACTCCATACAGTATCGCCTATCTGAAACGAACTTAAAAATGAATTTGATAGAAATATTTCCATATTCAATCATTTTGGGAATAGCATACTTTAAAAACGTGGGCTTGTTGTTGAGTCACTTTCTTGTACTGTATGTGAGAATCTTTTATTAAAATCTGCATGAAATATGACATTTTTATTCAAAATAGAGGTTTTGAAAGTCCTTAAAATTTGCTAAAACCTAGGAGCTTCGGTGGGCTTCAGCCCTCTTGTCCCCGCATCAAGGCGCTGCCTTGGAACCGGCTGGGGGTCGCAGGCCCCCAGACCCCTGTCTTACTTTCAGCTGAAATAAGAATTTGCTGTTGTCATGGCTGTATTTATTTAAAAAAAAATAAAAAAGAAGTTATAAAAAAGCTTGAAGTTATAAACAAAAAAAAAAAAGGCATGGGAAGAATGTGTAGGAGCCCTGCACATTGAAAACTCTGACTGGTGATGCGGTCGCATCCAGTTTCTATAACTTTTATGCGTTTTTGCAGTCTGAATAGACAACAAAGCTCTCCGAGTATTCCGGTGAATATCAAGGCCTTGAACGTTCTGACTACATCCCTTTCCCTTCCTGCTCGTTTGGAGCCTCGATGAGCTGCTTAACATACTGATGACTTAGGTCATGCTGACTTGCAGCCAGTATGTTGAAAGCTTTTTTACATTTATTTCAATGCTGCCAAGTCCTGTTAAAGGAGTTAAATTGCAGCACCTCACCTATAGTCAAGTACAGAGTTTCTTCCATAACAGCGGAAGTTTTTCCGAAGCAGCCGGTGAGAACTGAAGCGCTTTGAACTGCTTTGGTACGTCTCAGCTTTCATGACATATACAGTAAGGGGAAATGAGTATTCACGCACGATTGTTTTTGTGACTTTATAAATAGTTCCACTGCATTTATCCACTTCAAATTTACACACATCCTGTCTTTTCACTTTGTACTTATAAATATGAAAAAGTATGTATTCATAAGCATAACAAAGATGTGCTTTAAAAAAAAAATGAAATCGATAGCGGAAGGGAAAAGTATTCAGGAAAGCTGCATGGTTGGGGTTAATGTTTTGTTGGAACGTCCGTCTTCTCCCCGTATTCAGCTTCTTGACCAGTGAGATTAAGGTTCCCTCTGATGTATCCCAGTACATTGCTTGATGTACAGTTTACAGAGAAGCAGCTCACATCATGATGCTTCCACCTTCATGCACCACTGTGGTTATGGTGTTCTTGGGAACCCTTCTTTCATCTAAATGCTTTTGTCTGCATGAGGTGTAAGAAAAGAGAGGATTGTGGTGCAGTTCGTTGCTCATTGTTTCCTGTGCAACTGGTGTTCCGGCTGCTTTCAAAACCTGTTGTGAAAGCTTGCATGGGGCGCCTGTCTGCGGGCGATTAGTTGGGATTGCATGAACTTTCCAGGAGCATATTATTGAACCAGTTGTGCTGACAGAGAAACGCTACGGCTCTGTGGGTTTTTCCATTTGAGTGTTGTGTTAATAATTTTGTCCCTTAGAACTTCAGGATGCTTCTTAACCGTAATTGTTACTTGTGTGAACTTTTGGCAACAGCGACATCTTTAAGAAAGGTGCAGTCTTAATCTTACGTGTGCACACACGCACCAATAAGCCATAACATTATGACCACTGACAGGTGACGTGAATAACATTGATTATCTCATTACAGTGGAACCTGTCAAGGGGTGGGAAGTCAATTCTTGAAGTTGATGTTCTGGAAGCAGGAAAAATGGGCAAGCGTAAGGATCTGAGTGACTTTGACAAGGGCCAAATTGTGATAGCTAGAAGACTGGGTCTGAGTATCTTCAAAATGGCACATCTTGTGTGGTGTTCCCGGTATACAGTGGTTAGTACTGACCAAAAGTGGTCCAAGGAAGGACAACCGGTGAACCAGTGACAGGGTCATGGTTGTCGAAGGCTCACTGATTCGCATGGGGCATGAAGACTAGTTCATATGGTCCAATCCCACAGAAGAGCTACTGTAGCACAAACTGCTCAAAAAGTTAACGCTGGCACCTTTCTGTTTTAGCCAGCATTAACTTTTTCAGCAGTTTGCGCTACAACAGCTCTTCTGTGGGATTGGACCATATGGGCTCGCCTTTACACCCCATGCAAATCAATAAGCCTTCGACACCGGTTCGCCGGTTGTCCTTCCTTGGACCATTTTTGGTAGGTCCTAACCACTGTATACTGGGAACACCCCACAAGATGTACCATTTTGGAGATGCTCAGACCCAGTCATCTCGCCATCACAATTTGGCCCTTGTCAAAGTCACTCAGATCCTTACGCTTGCCCATTTTTCCCGCTTCCAGCACATCGACTTCAAGAACTGACTGTTCTAATATATCCCACCCTTTGACAGGTTCCATTGTAATGAGATCATCAACGTAATTCACTTCTTCACCTGTCAGTGGTTTTAATGTTATGGCTGATCGGTGTATACAGTCAAGATAGTAAACAATGTATATTAAGCAATGAACATGAGCTCAAACTGTAGACATTCAGCTTTAATTTGGGGCCGTTACATCCAAATCAGGTGCATGTTGTAGAAATAACAGCACATAATAATAATTAATTTTTAATATTTGGTTGTAAATCCTTTGACCACCTGAAGACTAGAACCCATAGACATGACCAGACACTGGGTTTCTTCCCTCATGATGCTCTGCCAGGTCTCGACTGCAGCTCCTGGGATGTTTTGCCTTCGGCACATGAAAGCAGTCACATCATTAATAAATGTGTCAGCAGTCATATCATCAATAAATACCCACCCACACCGTAATATGAGGTGATGTGCTTCGGCTCATGAGCAATTCCTTCCCTTCCCTTCCCTTCCCTTCCCTTCCCTTCCCTTCCCTTCCCATCATTTTGGTACAGGTTGATCTTCTGTTCATAGGATGTTGTAGCAGACTTTTGTAGATTTTTTGTTTTTTTACAAACTCTAATCTGGTCTTCCTGTTTTTGAGGTTTTCATCTTGTGATAAAGGCTCTGTATTTACTCTGCTGAAGACTTGTCTTGATTGTTGACTTTGAACCAGTTACATCTACCTCATGGAGGAGGTTCTTGATCTGGCCAGTTGTTATAAAGGTGTTTGTTTACCAGCGAAACAGTTCACCTGTCATCCTCTGGATCTTTTGGTGTTCCTGAATGTACCAAATAGTTGATTTGGCTACACCTCGTATTTTTATCTCGGATATATTTTGATTTTTCAGCCTAATGATGTCTTGCTTCACTGGCAGCTCTTTGGACTTCATATTGAGAGATAACAGCAACAATGCCATCCTTGATGTTGACTCGAGACATTGTGTATGCTTACTTGTAAGTGTAATAATGATGGAATCACACATACCTGAATATGGAACAGCTCAGCAGCCAATTTTCCTAATTCTTCTGGTCCTTTAAAAAGGGGTGACCACCGGGGGCGGGTCATATCAATGGGCAAGCAGGGCTAAACCCTGTCCGTCTTTCAAAGGTCAAAGAAAAATCAGTATAATGTTTCATATTTTGGGCATCCACATGATCTTATCTGCTTTAACAAATATTGTAAAGAGGATTATTTGTGTTTTTTAACTGAGTGTAACACACCACTAGCAGTCGTACCAGAAAAACAAAACAAAAAACCCACAATGATATGAAGTGAGGCTGTGGGCTAAGTGTAACAAGATGCAACTAATCAGTGACGGATGTGTCACGTGATTACACAGTGTGCAGCCCCCACCCCAGTTTTAAGCTCCAATGGGCTAATATATTCTAGCCCAACTTGGTGATGTTTCTGTAATACGTCACCAATATTATGGAATACCACCACATATGTTATTTACCAGTTGGGAGGTCTGTATGGTGAAATACCGTGACCGAGGTCTTGAAAGTAGTGACCGAGGCCCTCTGGGCCTCAGTCAGTATTTAAGGCCGAGGCCACGGTATTTCACCATACAGACAGACCTTAAGCTGGTAAATAATATATTTATTTTTTTCTTTACCAAATTCTAACAGAAAACGAGAGCTCCCGAAAGGGA
>JAPFFA010000007.1:43206250-43216800 GCA_026153275.1 Sciades herzbergii | reverse complement strand
CAAAAAAACCCTCACTGTGTATTTGAGGAAAGTTAGAAAACAAGTGAGGGTTTTTTGCTGCTACTGTTGCTTATGGACACTTTAAAGTTATCATTTTTATTTCCTTCCCCTGATATAAAGACTTTAAGACTGGTACATATGAGTCTTATATTCTAGATGACTTTGGGTCCCTTTTTAATCATCCATTTCCTCGAGTCTTATGGTTGTTTATTTACTTATTTTTATAAAGTAGATCCTGCATGTTTTTGTGCAAGGGTTTTTTTTTTTTTTCTTTCTAAATCGCAGTATAGAAAACAATGTTTTGTTAGTTAACTTTCCTCAAATACACAGTGAGGGTTTTTTTGCTGCTACTGTTGCTTACAGATGCATTAAAGTTTTTGTTTTTATTTCCTTCCCCTGATATAAACTTTAAGACCAGTACACATGAGTGCTTATATTCTAGATGACTTTTTTTTTTTTTAGGTCCCTTTTTAAGCTTTTATTTCCTCAAGACGTGTTTTCACCCCAAGCCTCACGTGGTGTGACCCAGCCAAGCTTCCTGTATCTGCCACCTTTTGCAAAGGAAAAAGAAAGCAAGCATGTTGTTTGGGTTTAATTTAATAAGCTTTAAAGATTTTACAGGCTGGGTCAACAATCAGCTCTGTGCTCGTGGTGTTTCCTGTAAGGAGGAACAGGATGTTGGGGGGGGTGAAGGGCGTCTGAGCCTGGCCCTAAAATGCCGCTCATATTTTCTTCGCTTGTTGTGGGAAGAAAAATACAGGATGCAGTTTAGACCGTCCAATCCACCCCCGTTCTATCTTATCTGCACTGGGAGATTATTGCCTGAACTTGTATTTTACCCCTTTGAAATGCTACTTGTTTTAAGTGAGAGTTGGTAAAATGAACTCCACAGCATTTTTCTCCCCTTGAGAAAGTTTCACTTCCTTCAAGTTGTTGCAAGTCATTCATAGTGTCTTAATTTCTGCTCTTTGTGTGTGTGTAGCGGGTGTTTCTCATTTTTTGTTTCAAAATGAAACTCCTTGATGCAATGACAACACCGGCTGAAATTCAGCATTGCTTTTAAAGCCTTTTTCCTCATTGTTTTTGTATAATCGACCGTTTCCTTGTCTCATCTTACCCTTATGTTCTTTACAGCGTTGTCCATGATATTGCAGTTGGAACAAAGGTAAGTATTGGTTTTTGTCCATGCTGGTCACCGGCTTTAATTTTAAAGCTTTCTGTAATCTGACTGCATTGCTGATTCTCTTTTTTTTTTTTTTTTCCTTCTTCCTCCTTCCCCCTCCTCCTTGGTTGCATGTTTTGTGTATCTGAAGGGTGTAGTTTTCTCCACTCCCTTCAAACCAGCATGACTTTTCACTCCGCACCTAATGTAGGCACAGAGGAATTGGAGCAGGTTTGCCAAGTTGGAGTCTTGTGGGTGTCTTTTGCCGTTGTCAGTTCTTATATTCTGCTTAAGGATTTCAGATTGAGGTTAAAGATGGATAGGAAAAGTTTGGCTTTTGCTGCATTTCTGCATGTTCCTTGCTCGAATGGGTTTGTGTTCAACTGATGACATTAAGTAGCAAACTTAATCAGTGTCTTGGGTCAGTGGACATTGGTTAACGTTATGTACATTCCTCTGTCGCCTTTCACTAAGGATAATCATGTGTGGTATGTAGCTAGCTGAGAGGACCTGCGATGTTTGGAACAAAGGAGCAATTCATAGACCCCATTTGACCTGACTGGGTTATGTTTAAAAGCTATTGAGTGACCTGAAATATCATTACATTTGTTAAGATGTTATGTTGTGCAAGATTTTCTCTGCAGTTGTACGTTTTGACAGTTGGTTGAGTTTTGGTTAGTTTTCAGATCATTAATTCCTGGGAGAATGCTTATGGATGTGGGGGGGTTTTGTGGGTTCCCCCCCTCCTGATTACCTGGTTGCCGCTGTCTGTAAATCCTAGTATTTTGGTGCAGTGGTGTCTACTCGTTCAGACACTGTTCTGAATTTCCTTCAAGACGTTTTAGAAAGTCCACACAGTGTCCTTGTGTGGGTTTTATTATTTTGTTTTGTGGCTGGCTGTCTTTTCATTCGTGCATGAGGGTGGGTTTGTGGTCACTTCGTTCTCACTTCTCAAATACTAAAGGGCTGGTTTGCATTATGCCAGCTGATTGCTTGCCTTAATTGTGCAAGTAGACACGTTGTTCATAAATGCATTCCTCAAACATGGGCTTTGGGTGTTGACGTGACCTGAATGGAGCCTATTCATTACATGTAAATGTTTTTCCTCTCACCTATGAACATGCATTCATGCACTCTTGGATTTGTTCAGCTCTGCTGATCAGAGAGGAGGTTGGGGGAAGTGCTAATTGCCACATACTCGTCCCTTTTCAAATTAATGTAATTTGAAAGCAGGTGTGTATTAGGTATTTTTAAAAAGTCCTGAAAGCCTTAGAACCTCTGTGCCTGGGGTGGTAAATCTTTGATGGGCTCAAACAGTAGATGAAACATTACACCTGGACCCCTGAAGACAATCGGCCCTGTGTATTCAAGCCCGAGAGCGCAGGGTTGGGTTTCAGTCACCTGCAGTTGTAGACACACGGTCTCCATGGTGAGCGAATGACAATCAGGGTGCTCATGGTAACAGCCGCATTCTTGCAATGAATCATTGCAGCCTCCCCCCACACACACACACACACCTTTTTTTATAAGCTCTTTAACCTGGTTTCATGTCATGCCAGGCCCTACATATTGTAGTTTCAAAATGTACCCATGTTGTGTGTCTCTTTAGCAATTTAGTTTTCAATAGGTTTCACATGTTTGCGCTCTTTTAAATTGTAAGCATTGATGCATGCTCAGCAGTTGAGTGACTTTCCCCTCTCCTCTCCCCCTTCCTTCTTTTGTAGAGAGAGAGTTGGGAGTGTCTTTATTGCTACAGACCAACATGAAGTGGTTAAACATGACGTTCAGCAAATGTTTAGTCTACCCTCCCTTTTTTGGCCCTGTAGTCCTTTTGTGGTGCCCTCGCTCTACAGCTCTCCATATGGTTCTGATTATTGATTGCTGTAGCAGTGGAATTTTAAATGTGTGGTGGAGGACGCATGCATGTGGCCTGCCTGGCTCCATTATAGGCTGCTGAAATTGGGTGACATGGAATGCCTGGTTGTGCCCATGGATTCCTCTTTGATGGTTACATCCACTTTAATAGCCTGTTTGCTAAAAGATGTGCCCACTAAGAAAAGTATTCTGCCCCTTTTTTTTTTTTAAACTCTCTTGTATGTTGGCAGATTTGCACAATTGGTGTGGGTCTCTCCCCCCCCCAAACACACACACACACAGCGAAATTGAACCATGCCAGTATGTGGCGCTTTTTTTTTTTGTCCCCCCCCCCCCGGGCTCTCTTCACTCTTAGAAATGTGAGTCCTCCCACTCATTCCTCTTGTCTGATGACCCAGAAAGCCTTGTATCCTCACACCCCCACCTTCTATTAAAGATGGAGTTTCTTTTCTTGTTCTCTTGCTGTTGAGTGTTTTAGGGCTGCTGGTTAATGACCCTGCCTCTTGCACAGGTTGACTGCTCATTTTCACAATGCCTACTTCCTGGCTTTTTTTTTTTTTTTTCTTCCTTTTCTCCCCCTATAAACAATTTGGGTAAAATATAGCCCAAAGTTGTCCTTATTAGGTCATCGTGCTCACTCTTGTGGAATTATCTACTTAAACACTTCCTGAATGTTTGAGCATGTTCCCTCTTGTTTCCACTGTGTGGAATTCCTGTGCATATGTAGGCTGCCTGGTTGCTATATTGCTGTTGACATGTTTTTGTTTTTTTTTTAGAGAGGATCTGACGAACTTTTCTCCTGTGTTTCCAACGGCCCTTATATCATGAGTTCAGCAGGTATGTTTTGGAGACGCATAGTTGTGCATGCATCTCAGCAAATTGGCTTAATGTGCGTTTTCTCTGTCTCCTAGCTAATGGTAATGACAGCAAGAAGTTCAAAGGTGATATCAGAAGTCCTGGTATTCCATCCCGAGTCATACATGTGCGCAAGCTCCCCAGTGATATTAATGAAGCTGAGGTCATATCTCTAGGCCTTCCCTTTGGCAAAGTCACTAACCTGCTCATGCTGAAAGGAAAGAATCAGGTATTCTTGTGCTATTCAAGTCTTTTTATAATAATTTGTTCATCCATTTGGATTCCAATGGCGAGATCATCAATCTGAAGCGTTCAGACTAGTTCTTGTACCATTTAAACAAAATGTGGTTTTGGCAGTGTGGTGACCAAAACGAAAATTGCAACATTTGATTAGCTTGTACTCAAACTGGCAGTGTCCTACAGATGTAAGTGTGAAGATGGGTCCAATAGTGTAAACTGACAATGAAACCAGAAACAGTTTGCTAAAGTGGTTTCATTTGTCTAGGCTTTCCTGGAGATGAATACCGAAGAGGCAGCCCAGACTATGGTCAGCTATTACTCCTCAGTCACACCAGTTATCAGGAATCATCCCATCTTTATGCAGTACTCCAACCACAAGGAGCTGAAAACGGACAACTCTCCAAACCAAGTGGTACGTGTTCAATAAGTTTGGACCCTTTTTTTTTTTTTTCTTTTCTTTTCTTTCCTGTGCTATTCTTGCCTCTTACTGAGTTATTGCAGGCTAACTGTGTGTATTTGACACCATGACAAAGGGAATAATCAAAAATGAATGGTCTAGAGAATACTCTAAAACTTTTTGGGGTTTTGGAGCACAGCTGTGATTATTGTTTCTCCAGCTGCAATGGAATGTTTAATATAGAGTGATGAACTTTGTTTACTAGCTTGCATGAAGCTTGTGGGGGGGGTTTGACCTAAAGTTTATCCTTGTCTAAACACATTCTTAGTGGGGACACCATGCTGTTTGCACAAACCTCGGCTGTGGAACGTATTATCTACCTACTCATTCCATTGAGGCTTACTTGGTTTGTTCTGGTTGTGTAATCTGTTTTTAAATAAGCATTTGAGACTTGTACTCTCAAAGGAACTTTACTCCTACACTTCATACATGCTTCCATTGTTTTAATATTTAAAGGTACACAATGGTTAACAGTTGAGCAAATCTTAAGAACAAGTAGATTTTCACAGGACCTCCCCTTTTTCGTGTTATATCTAACCATGTGAATGTACCATGTGTCTTTTTAAAATGGCAAAAGATAAGCTGGACTTGGACCACACAGGACTGTAGTGATTAGTAACGTTATGGTCCTAGAGATGTAGCTTTTTTTTTTTTTTTGTGTCCCTGATGTAAATTGACTTGGAGCAGGCATGCATGTCCATGCCATCTTTCTTTTAAAATGGAGGAGGAATCTGGGTAGATCATTCCTGTTGATCAAACTCCTCTTTCTTTTTTTTTTTTTTTAAAAAAAAAAAAGAGAGCACAGGCAGCACTGCAAGCTGTAAATGCAGTCCAGACAGGTGGCATGTCCCTGGCTGGTGTAGAAGCAGGCAGTGTGGGTGGCCCAAGCCCCGTCCTCAGGGTGGTGGTGGAGAACCTCTTCTACCCAGTCACGCTGGATGTTCTGCACCAGGTAGAGTCTTGTTTGACACTACACATCTTATTTGCCTATCCATGTTAGTTTTGCTCTGCTTAAGTGCGTTGGGTTTTTGTTTGGCGTGTCTTCCACAGATCTTTTCCAAGTTTGGCACGGTTCTGAAAGTGATTACTTTTACCAAGAACAACCAGTTCCAAGCTCTTCTGCAGTTTGCTGATGGTCTTACTGCTCAGCATGCAAAGCTGGTGAGTGGCTCCATCTACAGGGTACTTGGGTTAACTTAAAGTGCAGCCCAGTATTGCTTAATCTATGTGCACATGGTTTTTGTGTAATCAAAGATGCAATCATGGACGTTAAAACTTGGTGGTCCAATTCGGTGACTTTTCCCTTTTTGTATGTTGGTCTTCGGAATGCATATAGATTTTTATAATCATTCGCAACCTCCACTGCAGACATAGCTATTCTCTATCCTGAATTTGGTCTGACCCCTTTTAAGTACCTTTTTGTTTTCGCGTGCACTCAGTCAGCTGTTATGTAACGTTGTGGTCGTGACAGGCTCTGGATGGACAAAACATCTACAATGCATGTTGCACTTTGCGCATCAGCTTTTCCAAGCTTACCAGTTTGAACGTAAAGTACAACAACGACAAGAGTCGGGACTACACACGGCCTGACCTGCCTTCGGGAGACGGCCAGCCTGCGCTTGATCACCATGCGATGGCAACAGCTGCGTTTGGTAAGATGTAGCCCACACCTGAGCGCCATTTCATTAGCTTTCTCTTGTTGGCCTTCATTCACATCTGCAGCAATGCTTTCTTTATGCCTTGAGTGAATCTATAGTTTGTCTACAGCTACTCCTGGGATTATTTCTGCTGCTCCGTATGCCGGTGCCCATGCCTTCCCCCCAGCTTTTGCCATTCAGCAGGCTGCAGGTTTGTCAGTGTAACATCCTTGTAAACGCAGGAGTTTGACTGTCACAGTATGTTAATACTAATTTTATTTATTTATTTTCTCCCTCTTTTCTTGCTCCTCTCAGGCTTGACCATGCCAGGTGTTCCTGGAGCCCTGGCCTCTTTAGCCATTCCCAGCGCAGCAGCTGCGGCTGCTGCAGCAGCAGGCAGGCTGGGTTTCCCGACTCTTCCTGCTGGCCACTGTGTTATGCTAGTCAGCAACTTGAATCCTGAGGTTGGTGACTTGCAGCTACATGCACCAAATGGGCTTCTTGGTTTTATATAATATTTTGCTGTTGGTTCTTTTTGTGAACTTTAAAAATTATGCATTTAAAATTTGAATACTAGCTATAGGTCAGGACTAAAGATTTTGAGTATATAACGCTGTTCTCTTCTTATAGAGCAGTTTATATAAAAATAACTATACTTGACTCGAATACATCCTCTATACTGTCTAGAATTGCACCCCCCCCAGGTAACCGAAGCTTTGCTTTTGTTTCCTCCCAGTGTTCATCCCTTTTTTTAATTTTGTAACTTGTAATTTCCTAACATTCCTAAGTTAATTTAAGCTTCATATTTTTTATTTTTTTTTAAAGCTGATCCCTTTTACCAGAATATTCCTACCATCACAAGTTCATAAAGTATTGACTTTTTATGAAAGTTTGTCAGCTGCAGAAGTCCAAAATAAGTGGCAAGTTTTACATGCCAGAAGATTTAAGCCCTTTGTGCATCAGTGGTAATGAAGAGTTGATCAAATGAACTTGTAAATGGTTTGATTTATTCTTTTAAAAAGGCTCCAGCAGACAAGCTTTCGTTGTCTTGAGCAATTTATTAATTTTTACAAGGAATACAGCGCACTCTTCTGTTGGCTTAGTTTCTTTAAAGTTAACTTGACCACTATTGTATTTCCATATGTATACTGACTTTGTTTTTTACCTCCTCTTTTCTCCCTCCCTGTTCCCCATATCCCATTCTTTTTTTTTTCTTTCTTTTGCAACCATGTCTGCCTGCCAAATGGCTGCCCACATGTGTTCCACTCATTTTTTTATTTTATTTTTACATCAACACACAAACATACTCACGTTGAACACAATTCACTCCTTACACTTTCATGTCCACCTCTCCCCTCCTCTTTCTACTCCCAATCCATTAACCATCTTCATGATCCAACCATCGTTTTTTCGCCATTTCCCGTGGAACTGCCTCCTCGCTGTGGATATGTTGAACCTCCATTCTGCCTCCGATCTTTACCTCTCCCTTCTTCCCTCCGCTGCCTTCCTCTGCTGTCCTCTAAAGAGAGTTACGCCCCAATGCCTCTTTATTCTTTTCGGTATGTTATCCTTAGCATCTTTTTGTTATCACTTGTTTGTTCTGTTCTTTCATTTTCTTCCCTCACAAGGCAATTTGAGTGCTTGTGTGTTTTTCTGCTGGTGTGTGCGTGCTGAGATGAGATCAGATACGATCCAAAAAGTTGCAGCACTTGCCAAAACTCAGTTTTTAGGAGTGTTTAGACTTGACCGTTATGTTGTGCTTCAGAATTGATTGACCTGAGGTGCTGCATCTTTTTAATAGATGTTATGATGCATGCTTTTGAAATTGTTTTGCATGTCTTTTGAGGGAAGCTTTTTAAATTTTGGTTAATAGTCAAGACTCTTATCCATGTTAAAGCTTTATTTTTGTTCCCCCTCCCCCCACCAAACCTTTTGACCTGAAGCTAGCCTTCTTGCAGCTGAGTTTCACTTTCTCAATTCACACATTAAGGATGGCAATGCAAAATTCCATTCCTCCTTCAGTCTGTAAAATTGACCCCCTTTTTTTCATCTGTCCTCTTGGCTGCCTTTTTTTTTTTTTTTTAAACTTTCCCCAAGTATCTTAGTACTTTAACACTGGATTTACTTGGGTAGACCTGTACATGGGTCACGTCCAACTGCAATAAGTAACATTTGGCTAAAGGTCTATTGAGGCTTTCAGTGTCTATAAGAAGGAGAATACACTGAGTGTCTTGATTGTAATCCTAAGCATATTGAAGGCATTTTATTTTTAAAGGTTGTAATACATCTTGCATTTCACATCTAACCATATTTCTCCTTTATCTTCACCAGGCGTATATGGTGATGTGATAAGAGTAAAAATCATGTTCAACAAAAAGGAGAATGCCCTTATCCAAATGTCTGATGGCACTCAGGCTCAGCTAGGTGAACATCTCATCCTATTATTGGTTATCAGCAGTCATTTGATTATTTTTATGGCATCCATGTTACTATTGGACAGAACATGCAGGTATAGCAAGTGTTAAGTACCGTATTTTGTGTGTGAATTTCTTCTCCTAGCTATGAGCCATTTGAATGGACAGAAGCTGTATGGACGGGCGCTGCGCATCACTTTGTCCAAACACACAACTGTTCAGCTGCCACGTGAGGGACATGAGGATCAAGGCCTCACTAAGGATTACAGTAACTCTCCTCTTCATCGTTTTAAGAAGCCTGGCTCCAAAAACTACTCTAACATCTTCCCGCCTTCCTCAACACTGCACCTCTCTAACATCCCGTAAGCCAAGATATGGTGTTGACTTTGCTTTTTAGCTCTGAAGAGCTGTGCTTTAACTTGTCTCGTCTCTAACAGCCCTTCAGTTGTTGAAGACGATCTGAAGATGCTTTTTGGCAGCTCGGGTGCTGTGGTCAAGAACTTTAAGTTCTTTCAGTAAGTTCCCCACAGTGCACTAGAAGACTTTCTTCCCCCCCCCCCCTTTTTTGTATGTTAACATCTTTGTCTGTTTTCAGGAAAGACCGCAAGATGGCTCTGATTCAGATGGGTTCAGTGGAGGAAGCCATTGAGACCCTTATTGAGTTCCACAACCATGATCTTGGTGAGAACCACCATCTTAGAGTGTCCTTCTCCAAGTCCACTATTTGAACAGGTTAAGTGACTGCAGCTGGAATGAGTCATTTAAAGACGTAAAGTTGAGCTGACTTCTCGAAAGCCTCAACCCCAAAACTTTCATCATTCCACTATTGTATTTATGAGTAATATCTAGTAGTTCATGTAACATTTTTTTTTTTAAAGTTTTTTTTTAAATGCCTGTAAGGATTTTTTTTTTTTTTTTTCTTCTTCTTTTGTCTCTGTAATCACACCTCCTTGAGCCTTTAAGTTTCAGACTTCCTTTTGCATTGGTGGACCCTTGCCTTGAAATTGCTGCTCCTGTGTGCACCTCCCCCCAGTAGTACTTCTTGTGCCTTACATTATCTTGCAGCTAAGTGCTTTCTGATACCAGACAACATTGGTACCAATGTTTGTAAAGACTAGTTTACAATCCATATGTCCTTGTGTAGCTGAATTGAGGGGTTGGTTTCGTTTCCTACAGCTCCAGGGCTTTTTTGATAAATCCTTGCCTTAAGGCCAGTTCTATTTTTCTTTCTACATTCCCAGTAGCTTTGAGTCTTATCACTTTACTGTAACAATAGACATAGACTGTTTACATTCCTTTTTTTTATTTAATGCAATAATTGTGTACAAATCAAATATTGTAATTTTTTTTTTTTTTTCCTCCTTTTTTGATGCTGTTGGCCATTGCATGTTGGCCTTTGGTCAGTGGCTCTCACTTCTTTGCCTATACAATGTGTTCTGTACTTCTTTTTTTCTTTCCAATAGACCCTAAGTATTGCCTTAATGTATCACAAGGCATTGTTTGTTTTGTAACTATTCTATTGTAATGCCTGATATGGCATGTTGGGTTTTTTTTAAATATGTACACTACAGCTTGAAACCAAAGCCTCTAGTCTCATGACTGAAAGCTGAATAATCTATTCCTCCCAATTAGATTTGGCCAGATAGAAATATAGAAGTGTTGAATGTTGGTGGGTGGGGTTTAAGTGTTGAATCACTTGCTTTTAGGGTTAGTTACTGATTGGTAAGAGAGACGGTTATTTTGCTTACTGCATGCAGTAAGTCAGCGCCTTTCTTTTCGTACGGCTAAGATTGTCTTGCTGTCCTGCAATCTGTATCATATTCGCATGCCTTTCAAGTGGAAAAGGGGTGTATGTGTGGGTTTTTTTTTTTTTTTTTGGGGGGGGGGGACTTTAATAAACATGTTTCAGA
>JAPFFA010000007.1:42944227-42954847 GCA_026153275.1 Sciades herzbergii | reverse complement strand
TAGTCAGCTGGGATAGGCTCCAGCTTGCCTGCGACCCTGTAGAACAGGATAAAGCGGCTAGAGATAATGAGATTTCTGTTCATGTGGAGTCATGATAAAATGTTAATGAGCACATTAATATAAACCTTTAGTAGAAAATTAATCAATACCTATCAATAATCAGAACTGAGAATTCAACAGCGCTGTTGAATCCCCACAAAATAACCCCAGAGTAGATTCATGTGGTGAAAATCTTTTACGCGTTTACCCTTTGTGGGTCGAGAGCATGGTTTTGGTAATCAGCCTCAATCAGTGATGAATGGACACCTGAAGCCAAATTTCATGCTGGCTCTGTATCTCTCACGTTTTTTACTGCTCTCTCTTCATTTATCTTGAGTCTGGGATCCTCCCATCCTCCCTGGGTTCAGATGAGGGACATCATGAGAAGGAAGAACCTAAAAAAGAGGAGTCTACTTACCCAGACCCCAAATCTGCTTAAGCACCTCTGAACTGGTAATTACCCTCCGAGGAGCTTCGGCTTCAACAGGTCCAACCTCAGGACAGGAAGCCAACCATTTAACTATCTGACAGGGAGGAAGAAATTTTAGCAAGGAGCAGTAGTAGTAGTAGAATACAAGATGGCGCTCATCCGAGGGGATTCATCTGTTCTGATGAAGATTCCTGCTAGATGGTCTCAGAGGGTTGACCTTTGACCATCTAAACAACAGTGTCTTCCGGCTCCAAGCTTTGCAGCTTCTGTTGAGCCAGCTTCATTGTCTTTGCCTCAGGGGACACTATCTTTTACCCAAATGTTGGCAACAGGTTTGAAGGGACCCGATCTGGCTGCCCTTTGGTCATAACGGGGGCCACTGGGACGGTTGCTAAGCTGCATGGGCACTCATCTGGAACCGGCGGCACTCAACAGATGCTTCCATCGATTCCCATGTCTCCCATGCCAAAGGCATACACACACAGAACCATTCATAATGGTCAGGGCTTTTGAAGGGCATTCATAGCTTTTCATTTAGAGGTGCCCAGCTGTTGAAGAGGTTTGCCCCCCTTTCCAAACTCTTCATGCCTCTACAGAGTCAAGTCTTGGCTGAGCTAATTATTTAACAGGCAACTGCAAATATACTGTCTGTCGTGGTCCCTTTCAGTCAGATTTGTTGCAAATCCTCTCCTGAAAAGCTATAAAATAACAGGTACGGTAAAGCGGGATAGAGGATAGCTGAGATACTGTTTTAGTTCCAAGGCAATTTGCATGGTATAGGGATAATGTGTTTAAAAGTTCAGAAGCTTTAAGGCTATCTTTGGCAAATGATTAGTGAGACACTACATCCGTTAAACCATTTTGAGCTTTTTTTAAGCTTCTGCCGAAATAGAATTTTATTCAATGGCTGCTCAGAAAGGACAGACTCGCAGAGTGCATTTAATAAGCATGTCCATGAGTTTTCACACCACAGCTTAATGCCTATCTCATATGTGACTTGGTCTTGGTCTAAAACATACCTGTGGGACTGGGATGTAGTGAGGACCAGGATGTAGTGAAGACCAAGGTGTGATGAGGACCATGGTGTAGTGTGGCCCTGGGAACAGTGATTACCAAGGTGTAGTGAAGACCAGGATTTAGAGAGGACTGAGGAGTAGTGAGGACTAAGGTGTAGTGAGAACTGAGATGTCATGCACGCTGGGGGGTACCGAGGACCGGGGTTTAATTGGGACCAAGGTGTAGTGAGGACTGAGGTGTAACATGGACTGAGGAGTAGTGAGGACTAAGGTGCAGTGAGAAAGGAGATGTCATGCACGGTGGGGAGTACTGAGGACTGGGGTTTAGTTGGGACCGAGGCATAGTGAGGACAAAGGTACAGTGAGGACTGAGGCCATGAGGACTGGGGAGTACTGAGGACCGGGGTGTAGTTGGGACCGAGGTGTAGAGTGGACTGAAGAGTAGTCAGGACTAAGGTGTAGTGAGAACCGAGGTGTCATGCACGCTGGGGAGTACTGAGGACCAGGGTGTAGTTGGGACCGAGGCATAGTGAGAACCTAGGAGTAGTGAGGACTAAGGTGTAGTGAGAACTGAGATGTCATGCACACTGGGGAGTACTGAGGACCAGGGTGTAGTTGGGACCAAGGCATAGTGAGGACTGAGGTGTAGAGTGGACTGAGGAGTAGTGAGGACTAAGGTGTAGTGAGAGCCGAGGTGTCATGGACGCTGGGGAGTACTGAGGACCGGGGTATAGTTGGGACTGAGGCGTAGTGAGGACTGAGGAGTAGTGAGGACTAAGCTGTGGTGAGAACCGAGGTGTCATGCATGCTGGGGAGTACCGAGGACCGGGGTATAGTTGGGACCGAGGCATAGTGAGGACTGAGGAGTAGTGAGGACTAAGGTGTAGTCAGAACCGAGGTGTCATGCATGCTGGGGAGTACCGAGGACCGGGGTGTAGTTGGGACCGAGGCATAGTGAGGACAAAAGTGTAGAGAGGACTGAGGTCATGAGGGCTGGGGAGTACTGAGGAACAGGGTGTAGTTAGGACCAAGGCGTAGTGAGGGCTGTGATGCACTGAGAACTGAGGTGTAGTGAGGACTGGGATGGTGCAGTAACGTGCTTTATTACTTTCAGCACCATAATTGACAGGAACTGTGAGGCCTGAAATGTTCTTTAAATGAGTGATGAAGATTGACTTGTTCTTCCTTCATCAACTGGTCACAGATCACGTTTCAAGAGCTTTCTCCACTAACACTGGAGCTTCTCTCACTCTGTGTGTTAATCGGCCCAATCGCCACCTGTGACTGCATCTGTCTGAGGGATTTGCATGAAATTTTAATGAGTGATTGGATTAACAAGGCTGGAGCTGTGCTCCCACAAGTCTGTGGTGTGTAATCCCAGCAGTGGCAAGCCAGTGATAAGTGCACACACTCACGTAGTGTGATCAGACCACAACACGGCCAAGAGCTGCAACAGAGAAACTGGAGTACAGAGGTAGAAAACTCACCATGCCTGCTTGTCTACTCGACCATTTCAGACATTTCAGTAGTTGAATTGAACATAGTGTGGTGAAAATTGCTGGAGTAGAGTTTTAGATTTTGGTTATGGGAAAAAAAAAAAAGATTGTGCCGTCTGTAGTGGCCAGTTTTCTTTGTGTGTGTGTTTTAATATCTGAAAAACTGCAGTATTTTCATACAAGAGGAACTAAATCTTTGTTCATGGCTCACACAGCAAAGCGTCTTTAACTTTCTTATGTGTAGAAGATAAGGAAACAAAAGTGGTTTGTGTTCCTAGTTTTATTTTGCCATATATATCAATTTATGCATAAATTAAGACATAACCAAATATGTTCATGGAATACACATGAATATAATTGTCGAAAATGCCACGCTGTGGTTTACTGAATGAATACCAAATAGGTCTTTGTGGCGTTTTTTTAATCCTGAGGTTTGTTTGATTAAAATTGGATTTGGGCATCGTTTTGAACTTTCCAAACCCGTTCTTTGAATGCTCTTTGGACTTTTTCCCAAAAGACAAAAAATGTAGATGTTCTTATTTTGGCTTGCTGCTATTTAAAGAAATTGTTTGCATTTTTTTTTTTTAATTTCACCAATGCTAATGCTTACAGAAGGGTTTTTTTTTTTTGAAAAATCTAAAAAAAAAAAAAAACCGAAGTGAAAAATGTAATTCGGTATGCAAACACAACATGGGAAAATGATTGGCTTTCTCACAGGGAAGTTTTATTGTTGTCCAGCCTCTTTGATTTTTCTTCCATATCCAGTGCTGACAGGCTGCCACCTCAGGGGTTATGTGAATAAAGCAGCGGTGCGCCCAAGCAGAACAAATCCCCTACTCCTGCTGTTTGGAGGGGCTTCAAACACCCCCCCTTCCCCCCTCCTCCCTTTAAATATTGTAGTTCAGGACACTTTAGAGGTAACCTTACCGCTACACATTGTCACTTTGTGAGAGGCACAAACTGTATTCTTGATGCCGCATAGAAAATTTGATTTGTAGCCATTAAAATGTATTAACGCGTGAGCCACCGGTGGAGTACTGTACCATTTCTGCATGTAAAAGGCTGACTTGAGTTTTAGTCGACACTCAGAATCCTACGTTTGACTGAAAGGTTTGTTGTTTTTCCTCGAAACCTGATGACGAAGACCAGGGTGACCTTTTAGCACAGAGATAAAATGTGATTCTGTTATTACTTGAAATTTAATAATACTCACGGCATGTGTTCTGCAAGGACATTTTTCTCTTTCCCTTGCGTTTCTCGCCGTAAAGCCCTGATGAGATTGAGTTACTTGCGGACGTCTGGCGCAAGAACATGTTCTCTCTTTCCCTTTTAGGCCCTTTTTCTGCTTTAATGACTCCCCTCTGCGAAGGTCCCCTATAAACACGCCATGTAGAGGCCTGGGACCAGGTTACAACAGCATCGCGTGATCAAACTTTGTACTCACCAAGGAGCTCATGGTGGTCAAAAGCCAAACACGTCTCAAAAATACACACGTTAAGTACTCGCAGTGAATTTCGGTCAACGAGTTGGAACATAGAACGGATAACAGAAGAGAAAAGCTCTCGTACGTATTTGCTGATGATGAGAATATTCCAGAATATATATATATATATATATTTTTTTTTTATACAAGAGCATTTACTTGAATCAGTACTTGAGATTATTAAAAAAAATTCTCCATTCATTCATTCATTCATTTTTCCCAGTATTACTAATAAATAAATAATATATGATGGTTTAATCGCATATACGGTATCTGTTGTTGCTCTGCATATGGTGAATATATCAAGAAGCAACTTTACTTGAATTGGTCCAAAGCCTGATTTTTTTTTTCTTCTCCCTTGAGAGATTTGAAAAACATGTTTTATTTTCGAGAATGGCCGTTTCATTTCACCTGTGCAGCCAGACAGCAAAATGCTGCATCATACTTCATTGATTTTTGAATAGCTCTCCAGAATGGCTTGCATACAAATCCGGCAAACAGACCTATTTGAATAAAGATGCGGATCGTGCACATGCTTAGACGTGGATTTCATGATGCGATGTTCCTTCATTCCTGTTGCGCGAGCGAGCGTACGAGGAAACAAAATCTTGAAACCCGGGCTACAAATGGACTGGAAGATGGTGGAAAATCCTCTTGTCTATCCGTAAAACGATCCGTCCCTTTTTGTGGATTAGCCCATTATCCATTGCGCATATAGAAACATTAGTGAAACCCTAGCAGTACTTTAGAAATGCCTGGACAGACCGTATAGTATGCTGGTTTATTTTGAGATATTTTCTTATAGCGAAGAAGGAAGGGCTTTGAAGAAGCTTTGGGTACCGGGGGGGAAAATACCCACAGCGCCACTGTTTGGGTTTCTGTTAAATAGTCTCTTGTATGTCATGAGCTGGTAAGGTGCTACGAGAATTGAATTTCAGCCTCTGAGGTGCTACAAATCAATACCATTGACCCCTGACTTTTACAACCCACTGAGGTTCAATGATAGACAAGTCTTTCCTGAGTGTCTCTCTCGATCAAGCACCTGAAACCTGATGTATCTACATACTCTGTGCTTTTACCATGTAGGCGATTTGAAATGAATTTATCTCTGATTAAGAGCTTGCATTATTTGCGTAGTTTGTTTCAAGGTTTTTTGGATTTTTTTTGGTGTGAAAAGTGAAATATCGATTCCCCTTCTTCCAAAGTTGAAATGGTCTCACACATGGAACATGGAAAACATGCATGACCTTGTGCTGTCCGAAGTTCTGCCTCCGTCACTCCATCAAGCATGAGTTCTAGTGCTCTTGCCAAAGAAACGGAACATTCGAAGGCCGCGTTTGTCTCAGCCAGCTCGGCTTTGACGGCTGACGAAACATTCAGCCCGAGACTGCATGTCACTGGCAGTGGGCTTGAAGGTGAGAACCATGTGCAACCTTTTTAAGAAATTAAATGTCATGACTAATAATGGGAGAAGGTTTGCCCAGTACTTTTTCACAGCCAAATACTTCAGACTCCCACAAAAAAAAAAGAAAGAAAAAAAAAAGTTAAGTTTCATATAAAAGTGTTTTCCTTTGTCGAACATGTGTTGAAGTTTGGCCGTGGAATGCACCTTAATCAGGGCCGAGTGACATTTCGTTAATGTGTTCCTTTCTTTTTGGTGGATCGATTCTCCCCGCTTCAGAATTGACAGATGCCGCCTGTACGTGGGCTGAGAAACCAATAAGAATATCTCTCTCTCTCTCTCTCCAGTGTCTGTGTGTAGTTAAAACCGCTCAACTTGGCCAACATCATTCTTCTGGGTTTCTTTTTCTCGTGTGTGTGTGTGTGTGGTTTCTTTTTTTTTTTTATTCTTAACGGCTTTCTCCTCCCCATTTAAACCTGGCTCACCATTCACAGACGGAGATGAAAAATAGAACCGAATGCTAGTTGGATGGTTGCACTTGTTTGCCGTTCCTTTATTTATGCAAACAAATAGAGGGTGGAAGAGGAGGACTAAGAAGAAGAGGAGAGGAGGTGGAGGAGATGGGGGCACCGTGAAGAAATGAAAAGGACTCCAGAAGTGAAGCCAGGCGAAGGGCAGTGGGGGTCGAGGAAAGTCTGAGGCTCGAGGCTTGCTGCGCCAATCAAAGGCGCTTGTCCTCATGATAAACTCCACCCTGCATGACCCCGCCTCTGTGAGAGAGAGAAAAAACATTCAATTGATTGGACATGGCCACGCAGTGGGTTAAACAGCAGTGAAATGTTCCCGCCTTCCCTCTGACAGATGTCTGTGAATCCAAGGAATGATGATAGCCATTCAAGCACCAAAACACCACACTGAAAGATCTCTGTGACCCAGATTTGGAAAAATAAATAAATAAAGGAGGCCGCGGTTCCTCCTGGGTCATGGATCCAGTGACTCGCTCCATAACTGCGCTAATTGACTTCCTCGTTTACCTAACGAGGAGTGTGTGAGCCGTACGTCGCCAAACACATAACGTCATTAGGCAGCGGCTTATAATTGTGCCGAGGGGCCGCTAATTTCACTTTGTGGAAATACTCGGTTTAATGAGACACAAGATCAGTGGGGCTGTTGTGCAAATATTGTCAAGCTTTGTTAGGCAGAAGACTGTAGGAAAAGGGCTGATGTTGCATAGAAAGTGAAATAATTTCACGGATTGATTTTGATCGAGTAAAGTGCTAAAGCCGAAGCTCTTTTCTGAGCATTTTTATTGAGACGAAGCTTAGCCTTTGCTGTTTTGGCAAGTCTATATTCATGTTTACGCGACTGAATAATTGAGCGACCGTGATGTGGCGAGGAAAAGCAGGGAAATTGATGGTGACCCACTATCCTTGACTTCGTTTTTGAGGTATTTTTAGATGTCTGGTACGCTTTTTGCTCAGGTTAGAAAAACGGCTCCAGTGTCCGTACTGCCTAATTATCCATCATGGCCTCTGCTCTCCCCCCCCCCACTTCAGGAGAGAACAGAGCCTTATTTCAGTGTGTTATTAGCATCCGTATTGGACTCGATTCATCCTGTCAGTCCCATCATAAAAAAAAAAGAAAGAAAGAAAGAAATGAAGCACACTCGAGCTTTTGCAGCTGCTCTCATGAGCATGAGCTTGGACAAAGGGAACACGGCTGACGAGAAAAGGAAAAGGGGAGGCGAGGAGGGGGGGACTCTTTGCGGTATAGGCCTTAACTGTGTTCAGGGGCAAGACCTAATTGTGAAGTGATACGAAGTGACAGGGAAAAGTGTAAATCATTTGGTCAGCTCACACTCACGTTGGCGCACAACAGCGTCTTTGACGCAGTTGTAATTTAGAGAGCCTGGCTGCAGTTCCCCTGCCTGTCCTGGCCTCCAAATCATCCACAACCAACATGCATGTAATTTCCAGCAATTTAGCATCCACTTTCATGGGGAATGGGGGCTTAGGAAACCTGAGGCTGCGGCGAAACCGTATCTGCCTCAGAGCCGCAGCCGAGGGACAACACCGGGTATAAATTCAGCCTCTGGCTCCGTGCTAGCAACAGTCACCTTTTGGATCCGTTGCAATTAAAAGTTTTCTCGTGTCTCTGAATCAAGCCATCTGTCATCAGGTTTAATTTACAGCACATGTGGCTTAATTGTAAATCAAATGCTCGGTGGGAATAAGCCGTGGAACGGTGAGAGCTGCTCGGGATGCATGTTCGTATGGTTGGAAATGTCCATAGGTATGCTTGTGCTGTGTCAGAATTTACAGGCTGAACCTGTTGCCCCGACAACCTGTAACCTCGATGACCCTGGCCTCCCAGGCCGAAAGTCCTCTCTCAGCAGGCAAGGCTTCGTCATTAGCAGCAGGATAATTAATTGTCAGGCACACAAAAAGCAAGCCCCTGGTCCTTTCAGGCCTCTAGTGGTCATTTAGTCCTCTGATACCTTGTAAATCATACGGCTGTTTGAGGCGACACAACAGCACGTGTAATGCGGTGGGTTTGTTTTTGATTTTTACTTTGCGCTCTCAAAGAAAGGTTTTAAAAGTTATTGCCTCTGTGCACGTGATACACAGTGGTTGGTGCTGTCTTTCCGTGATGTCTAGGAAAACCGAGATCTTCGCATTTTGCCACTGAAACAGCTGTCAAGTTAGGACTTGTAATTCTTCTACACACACAAGCGCGTGCGCGCACGTGTGCACACACACACACACACACACATGCGGAGAGAGTGGGTGAAGCTGCTGAACAGCGAGTCTGTGGCAGGCAGGGGCAGATGGCAGGAGGCAGCAGGCACTTGAGGATGCGCCAGTTACAAGAGCGGTGGGAGTTTGAAGCAGGCAGATGGGGCTTTCATGAGGGGAAACTCCAGCCAGGGCTCCAGGAGCCAGTGTTTTTCGAGGAGCGGACATCGGCCAACTCGCCAAGGCTGGATGGAAGCGGAAGAAATGGGGCGAGTGAGTGATGAGGAGATGATGGGAGATGATACGTGGAGAGGAGATGAAGGGCGGGGTGTGGGTTATGACATACGGTGAGGCGGACCCTCCCTCATTTCATTAGGCAGCCTCGTTACCTCAGTAGCAGTCACGTCCCTCTCTCTCCCCCTCCGCACACACACGCACACTGTCACCATCCAGCGAAACACAAAGCACAGAGCTTATTTTTATTAACGTCATAAAATTAGAGTGTAGTTCTTTCTCAGTGTTTTCATTCCAGCATTACCAGATGGCTTCTCTGATTTTCTCCGACACTCATATTATTTTGGTTTCTCACCAAAATAATTAACTGCATTAAAGATCGTGTCCCTGTTGTATTTCTACTCATTAATTTGTTGCAATTTATTCACTAAAGACGCAAGAAAAATGGTTTTATATGCACGTGATAGTGGTTATCTTGTTGCTGGTTTCTCTTTCCGTGTGTGTGTGTGTGTGTGTGTGTGTGTGAGCAGCTCCTCCTGTGTTAGATGTGCTTGGGTGCAGTGTATTGACGTTTTTGCTGAGCCCATGGGAGGCTGCAGCATGGGGAATCTGGAGCTCACGTTTCAGCCCCCTACACTTTCATCTTCAGCGGGTGGAGAAACCCAGCGAGAGCTGCTTGTGCACAAACAGAATTTGGCAAAGGGGCCTGTCGCTCCATGGGAAGCTCTGTGCATACATCTGTGTGTGTACTTTGTGTGTGTGTTTATGATCATCATTCCCTTTATTAAACTGTATTACAACGGCACTTCTTAACTTATTTTTGTGCTGCTTCTTATGTCTCCGCTCACTGAAGGGAGTTCTGATTAAGGAAGTGGACTCACGCTGGCTGACTCACTCGTACCTGAAGGAAAGCAGCTTTTGAACAGGCTGCTGCAGACAAAAACAATTTAGAAAAGATGTCGTGTCTATAACTGTGTATAAATGAATGTAGTGTAAGTGTAAGGAAACCTAACAACTACACACCGTGTGTGCTGATCCATGATTTTTCATGTGGTCTTTTTTTTTTTTTAAACTGTTAAAACTGTACTGTATGATTTTAAAAGTTCCTCAGTTGCTTGCACTGAATGAACATTTAACTGAACATCGGTACAAGTGTGACTTGACTATTAGAACACTGGTGGGTTTTGGAGAGCCTGATTCAGAAAACCAATTCGTAAAGGGGACAAAAACCGATTCAGAAAGAGGAAAAAACACATTCAGAAAGGGGACAAAAAACAATCCAGAAAGAGGACACAAACCGATTTAGAAATGAGACACAAACCAATTTAGAAATGAGACACAAACCAATTCAGAAAGGGGACAAAAACCCATTCAGAAAGGGGATGAAAACCCATTCAGAAAGAGGGCAAAAAATTATTCAGAAAGAGGACAAAAAACGATTCAGAAAGAGGACAAAAACCAAGTTAGAAATGAGACACAAACTGATTCAGAAAGAGGACAAAAACTTATTTAGAAATGAGACACAAACTGATTCAGAAAGAGGGCAAAAACTCATTCAGAAAGGGGACAAAAATTGATTCAGAAAGGGGACAAAAACTGGTTCAGAAAGGGGACAAAAACTAATTCAGAAAGAGGACAAAAACTGATTCAGAAAGGGGACAAAAATTGATTCAGAAAGGGGACACAAACTGGTTCAGAAAGGGGACAAAAACTGATTCAGAAAGAGGACACAAACTGATTTAGAAATGAGACACAAACCGATTCAGAAAGAGGACAAAAACTGAT
>JAPFFA010000007.1:42419852-42431768 GCA_026153275.1 Sciades herzbergii | reverse complement strand
TTTAACTGGGTTCTCTTTATCTACTTTTAGGACTTGTGTGAAAATCTGATGATGATTTAGGTCATATTTATGCAGAAATATAGAAAATTCTAAAGGGTTCACAAACTTTCAAGCACCACTGTATACACAAACAACATGAGTCACAGTATTTAGTTTATAAACACCAGAGGTGGACAGTACCGAAGTACGTTTACTTGAGTACTGTACTTAAGTACACTTTTTGAGTATCTGTACTTTTACCTGAGTTTTTTTTTTTTTTTTTTTGGAAACTTAAGACTTTACTACATTTGAAAAGCAAATATCGTACTTTTCACTCCACTACATTTCTGTCAAGGTCCTCATTGCTCGTTACTATGGAGCGGTTTTGAAAGTGGATGTTTTTTCTTTTCTAAAACGTGATTGATTTTTTCGCAGGTGACACTGAGACAGCCGACCAAGTAATCACTAGGGTCACGTCACGTCCATAGACTGTATACAATAAAGTTCAGTGGTTTCTCAGCAGCATTATTTAACACGATCAGTTGATGGCAGAACAGAAGGAGGTGGTTCTTCTGGGGAATGCACGCACTCGTGGCCATACCTGGAACCCATGTTTCGGTTTTCTGAAAGGATTAAAGATTCATTTCGTTTTAAATGTTTGTCTTGTTTACCTAAAACGAACCACTTTATGGCCTACAAAAACTCGCCATGCAACCTGCGGAAGCATATTGAAATGTTTTATTCCAAGAGAAAGCTTGCAATGAAGTTATCTGTGCTTTTAGACTTGTCCATGGCTAATGCTAACGCATAGCGAGTTAACTTGGACACTGTTAGTTAGCATGTAAAAAAGGAGTTACGCTAATATGAATAATGCTAACTTATCTGAAGTCCTTTCAGAAATATGTTTTAGTATAATCTTGCTAAATAAACAATGTAGAAATGTTTCTTTTCTAGTAGCGTTAGCTACTCAATATGATTTGAAGTTTGAAAAGCGTTTGCTAGCATGTCGGGTGGAGCTTTACTGACTAGCTAGCTTAACGTTAAACCACCATGATGGCACAGCATGCGTTCATTTTGTGAATTCACATTTCTGTCTTTGGCAACGGCATTAGGTTTTGTAAGCGTTGTGGCAATAATACAACGATGTATTGACAGAAGATGTACTTTAAATACTTAAGTATTTTTAAAAGCAAGTGCTTCAGTAAAAATTTGACTGGACAACTTTCACTTGTATCGGAGTAACATCTGACCAGTGGGATCTGTACTTTGACTTAAGTAATGAAGTTGGGTACTTTGTCCATCTCTGATAAACACACAGAATATACTATGCACAACAGTGTGAAAGACTATGTCCTATATTGGTTTATCAAAGAAAATGATTTAAAACTAAACGGTTAGAATTTTAATAATGGTATAGGCATTGATTTTACATCTTAATAGTTTTGCTCTGACTTGCTTAGTATCTGAGATAAATTTGCTACCAAGTTCAGTGAAAAATGGAAAGGTTGTCATGGTACGATTTTGCACAGTAGTTTCAATCTTTTTTTTTAAATCACGTGTGTATTGTACGTGGAAAGAAAGTTTCATTAATCTAATGCCATCTTCCGTATTTGAAAGCAGGATCAACGAGCAATGAAGTGGAGGCCCACTACATGCAAAGCCGACACTACCTGGAACTGAACGAGCAGCTACAGGAGGCTCGCGCTAACCTAGCACGGAGAAGAGACGAGCTCAGGATGGTGGGGGAGTCTTTAGAACAAAGTGTAGCAGCTGTGAAGGACCGAGCACTGTGATCATGTGCTCCTGCGGGCTTTTTACTTCTTGGTATTGACTTACTACGTGAAACGGCCAATATGGGGACTTAACTGCCTTTGGAAGTACTTTAGTGCCTCATTCAATGCACTGATATGTTTGCATGTTAAAACATCTTGACATCCTGCATAGATCACAAGATATTTTTAGTCACTATCTGAGACCCAAAGGCAGCTTTTTTTGGGGGGGGGATAATAAAAGTTGAAGGGAAAATAAAGTTCATGTTGTGGGGATTTTATGTGGATAACTATTGTGTAAAAAAAAAAAAAAAACAGACTGGATGCCGTGTGCCCATAAAACACTGCACCAACAAAACTATCATTACCCTAAGAATTCTGTCATTCGTTTTGACGTTACTGCTTAGTCATGCTGTATCTTAACAATATAATTTTTTGAAGATGCCTAGAACAGTCTAAACATGGCTGAATTACTGTCTACCTTGTTGTACTGTTTGTGCCTGATGTAATATAAGCGCTGCTTCTTCTCTACCTGGAGTATTGTTTCTTAAATTAGCGACCTTTAATCTCAACTGTCACTCCGTATCAATCAGTTGTACTGAACTCCCTGCATAATGTGCATTCGTTTTGCCCACTCTTGCCCACCAACAGGTTCTTTCTGGTTCGGACACCAACTTTTTAACCGTTCAGAGCATTTCGACCAAAAATAAATTGGTGTGAACCTGAAAAGTTGGGTCCCTGCTTGAACCAAAATATAGCTAGTTAGCTCGTCCAACCTGGCCTGCAGCCGGATGAGCTTATGCGATCACGCGTCATCATCCGTCCACAATTTACAAAAATCGCTATGCCTCCTCCTACAGGATTAATTAGACTTTGATCAAATTCTCATATAATGTTTCCCAGGTGGGTGTGCATAAAAGTTGTCAAGATGGTGGCACCACCTGTCATATTTACGATTTTATGGCTGTCTTGGTCAGGATGAGCTACAGCCTCATTGAGACAAATTTTTTTTTTTTTTTCATTGTAAACCGTGATGACGTTAATGGGTGTGTCATTAGTTTGGAGAGGAAGCAGAGTGCAGCGATGGATGCATCTTAAGAAGAAATGGAACAAAAACTTGCACGTAATCAATGCACTGTACCATTTTGCTCATACTGTTTACTCCCATTGAGCAATCTGTAACGCCCTCCATTCATGACTCATCCTTGATTACAAGCGTTCTGCTTAAACCCTGAATGGAACCAGTTCAAGAACCCATTCCGTGTTGGTCAAAAAGGGAGTCTGTGACTCCTAGTACAAAAGCTCATAATGCATACAGAATATTTTGAAGGTTAAATATCAAATCAAGCTCTGTTTAAAGCATCTGCAATAAATGCATTTATACAATTGAACTCAGAGGACACTGAATAACTTGTAAGAAAGTGAAGAAGAAAATGAGAAGCATTAAAAAAAAAAATCACACTGAAGCTTAATGTGAACATTTATTATGGAAAATCTACCATTGACCATCACTCTATAATACCATTGGTCTCAAATACATTCAGAGTTTAGGGTTTGGCAAAGTAGCCATAACGTTTCAGTGTACAACAGAGCTGGGAGATGGATTGAAAGACTTTGCTCCAACCATCATAGTCAAGAGCACCAATCATGACGTTCCTGCTGACGCTTATTTAAATGCAGTAACACTTGAAAAATTTTCACTAATGGACCTGCAACTAAGTTCTATACCTCTAACAAATGAGAAAGAAATACTGTATTTCTTTTTATTCGTTACAATTTTTGCAGAATTACGATTAAGATTTACCTTTTTTCTTCTAACTTGAGGATGTCGGACTATAAAACTCAAAACTTTGTGTGAATGATTGCAATCTAAACAACACCCTGAATGACATGGGTTTGTTCTTTGAACGTTTCTGTCTATGAAAAACTGGCCAAGCTGCTGCAGCGATTGCTAGCGAGGCTTAAATGCATACAAATGGCTTTAATCGGTGTAGGGCTGCGATATGGAGTCATTAGACTGATGCATTTATATGTAATTGAGAGAACACGCGTGATATATTTCCATTTTAATTCTTCAAAGCCCGTTTTTAGTTGATCAACTCATCATATAGCTATCTGAGCAGAAGTGTTCGTTTTCTGTTGTCCATACACTTGTTTTGTGGTGATTTTAGCCATCGCCTTTGAATTTAAAAGCAACATCAGTTCCGCTTTCAGTTGATCAGAGAGGTTTTGCATTGCTCTTCTTGAGTATTCCCCCAAATCACATTTGATTTTTCTTGCTTTTGATGACACAAGCATACCTGATCAAACACAAACTGACATTACCAAAGCATTCAACAAGCAGAAACACTGTACAACCACCTAAGTGTATTACATATAATTGTCAAACAGTTTAACAAGTAATAGAAATGTGATTATTTCCCTTCCCCCCCCATAATTTCCTCTATTTTTATTCTCAGAGGAAGGTTCAACATTAATAACATACATACATATGTGCACTAAGTGACTATTAAGCATGCATGCAGTAGTGCTGCAGGGTACTTTCTGCTTATTGAGAAGCATTAAAGAGACTTTGACTGCAGTTATATACAACAGCATCACTAAATTCCAACGTTACGTTATGCTCTTGCGCTTCTAAATTGGGCTGATCTACCACAAATATATTTGTCTGCAATAATAAATGTGAAGGCTAAGGGCTTTTAGAATCATTGACAGTGTGGGATAATGGCATCCAAGAAATAACCGTATGTTTGTAATGCATACATGTTTGTGTTTTGTCTCTTACACTGTAACAGTCTTTTCAGGTTTTAGGTGGAACGTTTTTTTTTTTTTTTAATAAATGAATGAGTCCCTAATGTCGGATGATTTGCATATTATTCTTCATGAATGCCGAGCTGTATACTGTGGTCCATAAAGCAGAGTATGTATTTTGTGTGATCGGGATTTCCAACAGAACAAGCGATGCTTCATCTACGTAACTTTACAAAAATTTCAAAAAAGGACGTCTTCATGATTATGGTAGCTTAAATCCATTGTGGTTTGATGAAAGATTCTACTGTTCATGCTAATTTGTCAACACCCAACTTCCAGTGATAAAAATACAAAACCCATGAATACAATGTTGTTTGTCAAAAGCAACATCCGAGGTATATAGATAATGTTGCTCAATAAACCACCTGAGTTTTTATAGCATCGGTAATAAGTCAACCTTGCAACTATGAGACAAACTGGGCACTACGATTCAAGTTTTTCACCTGACTTCTCAGGGATTGTTGGTGCTTGGCTCTGTGTTTCTTGAGAGCAATAGGCCATGGGGCTGGGGACATAGTTGAACGGAGTGACTCTGACGGCCTTGCTGGGAGCGCTCTGACGGAAAGGACCTATGACCCCACTATGACTGGTCTCCATTGATTGATAGGTTGAAGTGGAAGCTGTGCTGTAATTTTTGAGGGATCCATCAGAATCTCCGTCTTGCAAGTTATTCCCAGAAGCCAGGCTGATTCTTCTGAGAAGGGCCATCTTAGTGACCTCTTCTGAAATCACAGAACCATTTTCAATCGTAGGTGATGTGCTTGAGTTGGTTTTATTGGTTGATAGGTCCTCTGTTTGAACTGTTGCATCACTTGTTTTGCGTGATATAAGTGTAATTGTTGGCAATTTTCCTGGAAGTGGCGGCGGCATTGGTTTGTGTCCTTCAGGGGACGGCACCAGAGGGAGTGCAGTAGGTGGGAGAGTGCTCTTTAATATCTGGGGAACATCTTCATCACGGATTCTCCTCCAGGTGACTTTATTGTTATTATTCCATGACCCAGGTCTATTCTGCCTCTGTTTTGTGTCCTTCTCACTCTTGGCCTTGACACTTGAGTCTGAAGACGATGAGCGCAATGAGGAGCGACTGGTAACACGACTTAAGATATTTATACTGGGGGAGGAAGAATACCTTTTGAATGTCTCCTCTCTTGTCTCCTTTAGATTTGGCTCAGGTACAGTTCTCTGAGGCACCCTGCAGGGACTTTCTGAATTTGTTCTCCTGGCTGGACGTTTCACTGTGAAGTTCCTATCACTGGAGTTTGCCCTTGGTAGAGCCATGCTCTGCTTGAGGATGCTTTGCTCATGACCATTCCTTGGCCCTTGGGGTCCCTGCATGCTTCTTGGACCTTGTGCTGCAGGCTTCAGCTCTTGGCAGCGAGAAGAGCATAAGAAAACTGCTGGGCTTCCTGGACACGTTCTTCGAGGAGATACGTGTTTGGATGGAGGAACAGATCGTGAGCAAGGAGCATTCTGTCTTGATGATTCTTTGATAAAAGTAAGTTGTCTAAGGAAACCATTGTGATCTGATTCACCACTGTATGAATGAGCAGAAGCCATGCGAACTAAATCCAGTCGATTGGCTGGTGAAATTCTCTTCCCTGATAACTGACTATTTTGTCTACTAATGCTAGTAAGTTGGTTGGTTACTAATGGTGAGATTGCTCTTGACTGCTTTGATGAATTCTGCATGAATGGTATTCTGACAGGAGATTTCTGCGTTTTGTTGTCAGTAGATCGTGGGTTTTGATTGGACATGGAAGTCCCTCTTTTTTTGTCTGGTGGACTGTCTGGATCTGAGGTCACTGTTTTCTGATTTTGTTTAAAGGTTTGGGTAGGGGGGTTTACTTTTTTCTGAGGTTGCCTTGAGGGAGTTGAACTTTGAGACGATCCTGATGAGGAACTCTTTGGAATCCTGGCAGGAGGAGTTGAACTTCTCTTGGGTAATGATAATTGAGTAGAGTCACTAAGGTGCCCCAACCTATGAAGACTTCTGGACCGGTGTTGAGCTAAGGAAGGATTTTTTGGGCCATCAGGTTTAGGCATCACCTTCTTAGGTGGTGGCCGCTGTGAAAGCATTTTCTCTTTCTTAGGCGTGTATATCACTGTTCTTCCTCTGAAAACTACAGGCAAGTTTGGTACTGGTTTACGTGGGGCAAAATCAAGTGGCTTATTCGCCTTTTTGTTTTCTTTGACCACCTTCTTCTTGTCATTGATGTCAGGCTTTGGGGTAAAGCTAGATCCAGATATAAATGAAAGAACAGAATCTGATTCTGATGATGGTTCCTGGGACTTTGAGGCTTGTAACTTTGTGATTATTGTATTTGCACCTTCTTGTATTGCCTGCCAGTCAACACTGTTGAGCTCTGAATCAGATGCCATTTCTTCACTGTCCAGATCATCTTCAGGATCCCAATGCCCAGTTTCCTTTTGAGAAGTTTTCTGTTTTTGTTTACCCTCTACTTTTCGTTTTCTGCTAGCTTGTTTTTTCTTTTGCTTTGGCATAGCAGATGTTATGCATTTTAGCAAAAGATCATCTTCTGAGTCCAGGCTGACAGAACTTGGTGAAGTGTTGTCTTCGTATTTCTTTTGGCCTTGCTGGGCTTTTGGGGTACACTGACCTGTGCTGGATATTACGTTGTATTTATTTCTCAACTTTACATGCTGAGTTTTCCCCTGTTCCTCAAACATCTCTACATCACTCAAAGAGCTGAGAGATGAGCTGAGAGAATAACATGGTGGTGCTTCTTCCATAATTAGATTTTGTTTGATTCGGTGAAACCCATGTCTCTGGAAATTGTCCACCCGACCTTTTGAATTAGCATAGTGGAGACCTACGTTCGTTTTGTTTAAATTGTTAAATTGTTTCTGTCTGCTTCTTGCCATCACCCCATCACTGTTAGCCATATCATTATTGTGGAAGCCGTACATGGCTTCCTCTGTTGCTGCTGGATGATGCATTGATTGAAAAGCTGCAGTTTCTTGTACTTTACTTCTAGAGTACGACTTCTGACTTTGGTACACCTCTTTACTTTGTTTTCTGATTGGAAGCGCTATATGGGGCATACTTTGTGACAGACTGTGTCCCTGCTTTTGTATTTGTCTGTTTGGGGATTGGCTTTGAACTCTTTGCTGAGTCATCTTTGCTGCCATTTCTTTACTTTGTATAAGTAATCTTTGGGTAGGAGTCATATGTTTAACGGTTTTGTTCATTTGGTTTGTTACTATTTCAGACTGAGATGCCATTTTAGATGATTTATGGAAACGAGAAAATAGACGTAACTCTTCAATTCTTTTCGCCTCCGTATCAATAAGCTCCTGTGTCTCTTTATTTCTGGAACGCCAATCTCTTGACCCTTTCATTTTGAGGGGGTATTGAAGAGTCTCATCACTTAAGGAAGTGGTACTTGAGAAGTAAACAGGAGTACCTTCGGCGGAATCAGTGTATGAAGAATCATCATGATGAATATCTTTTGCAGACATTCCAACCTTCCGCCCAGAACACATCTGATTGTTGTTATTCTGGAGCACCATGTACACTGGTAACTGCACAGATCTTCGAGCTTGGGTGTTAAGTACTTGGTTTGACTGAAGTGTAGACATTATAGTGGGTCTTACTTTCTTAAACCTCGAGGGCATGGCTGAATTGATGCATTCTTTGAGAATTTCAATGTCATCATCTGAGTTGCCTTCACTGTACTGATCTTGATCCATACATGACGAATAATCAGCAGCATTCCTCTTACCAGAATATACTGGATCACTGTCTTGTTGATTTAACAAAGGAGTAAGTTTAAGCTCTACATCTTTTTGAACATAGTGCTCATGCAGAGGAAGGGCACTAAGACTAGATGCACAAGAAAAGTTCTCTAATGGTTTTTCAACAGTGAAGTAGATCATTGTATCTAGGTCTTGTGGCAAGTTAAACCTTTCCTTCAAGTCAGCAATTTCCATGAACTTACGCAAGCCATTTTCCCACTGGCCTCCAATACCACCAATATTTTGCTGCTCTTGTCCACTTGCTTCAGCACAGCATGGAGTTTTACTGCGACTTGGTGGCATGGTTTGTCCTGGGCTGTCTGGGAGATCACTTGGACTCACAGTTCCACTTATCATTTCACTACAAGGATCACTTTGTATAGAACTGGCAATCGATGGGGACTCAAAGCTACCCAGTGAACTTACAGAGCTACAACGACTCATCACAAGTGGAGTCTCATGAAGGTAGTTCTCAGAGGAACTGGATGGAGTCCTGTCCTCATGTATGACTGCTACTGCTTCCCTAAGAAACGTCTTTTCATGTCTCATTGGAATCTCAATGGGATCAGAAGTACTGCTGGTAGTGGGACAAGTTTTCTGGTCAGTCATAAGAAGTTGACTATCGCTGAGATCCTCAAGTGTTTCATCTTCTTCTTCCTTCTTAATTATATCACCATCTTCCACCTCAATTATTTCAAGAGATGAGTCACTTTCTAAATCATTTTCACTTTGTCCATCAAGGTCTCCATCACCAGAAGAAAGAGAGGACAGAGAGCTACAACGTGAGAAGCAGATTGGTGTATTCTCCACTGAGTACTTCTGTGGTGTCTCTAGTTGACCAATTGGGCTTCTTGAAGAGCATATAGGAGAGAACTTGCTCATATTTTCTCCAGTTGTTCCAGTGGGGATCCATGCTTGTTTTTTCACTGCCTGGGATGCCTGACCATTGACAGTACCGAACATGCCATTCTGGGTTAGTGGAACATGTTGATAGGAAGGAGAGAGTTTTATGGTAGGTATACTGGCATCAGAAGATACTCTGGTTGATACAGTTGCTGGTGTCTCTATAAGAGGTTCTTGGCCCTTTTCTTCTTCTGTGCTGCAGTCAGGCAATTTTAAATCCTTTGCCATGTCAGAATCTCTCTCAGGTATCTCATTCTGACATATTAATTTGGATAAAGTGGCACCACTATTTAGCAATTCCTTGTGAGCTATGTTGAGCTCAAGCTTGTTTGGACGTCTTTGTTCTGCTGGCTTTATGGAACTTTGAATCTGATCATTACTACTACAGCAGCCATCACTACTGCGACCACTGTTAAGGCTGTCATTGGATAAAGTTGAGTTCACCGTTTTTAGCCGTAACCGAGCATGGGCTTTGCTGAGATGGTCTTTGTGTGAGAATGAATTATCAGAAAGACGGCAGGGGGAACATAGTTTAGCTCGTGCCTCGTGGAGATCATCAGGTCCATAATTCCAATCTGCAAAATGGTCCTCAGAACTGAGACTAAAGCTATCCTCTGAGGATGTGTGCATGGTAATATCTTCCACTAGCTTATCAATTTTAGCCACAGTGTTGGTGATCTTTTTTGCTAATTTGTCAGCTGCCATGGTCACTTCATCATCAGGAGGTTGTGTCCTTTTATCCTCTGTTGGTAATGACTCCATATCTCTCTCAGGTTCTCCTTCTCTCCTGCGGGGCTGATTCTGAAGGAAGTTTGAGTTATTCAAAAACATAGACAACATGGAAAATGTTCCTGTTTCTATGCTACTTGAAACATTTGGGGCCTCATCATCATCAAAACATCCAGAATCTGAGGCATAGTCCTTGGCCAAGCTTTCAATATGTCGTAGAGGCTTGTTAATGTTCATATGCCTTGGGCTTTGCTTCTCAATTGAATCAAATGTTTCTGCCAGGTGCTTTGCATCTAGCTCAGCCTCTAGTGCTTTCTGCTTTCTCATATAAAGCGAGGGCATGCAGGAACCTGGAGATATAACAGCGATATCTTTATACTTGAGTGGACGGTTGGTGAGGAGATTTCTCAGAGCAGCAGCGCTTCCCATGGCTATCATCTTGTGCTTTGAATGAATGAGATTACGTAGCATGCTAACAGCTCCGAGGTCCCACAGTAATTCTTGGTCCTTTGGACTTCGGGCAGACAGATTCCACAGAGTTCCACATGCATTGCTCACAATTGTTAAACTGTGTGAACGCAGGTGTTGTAACAAAGTCTGCAAGCAGTTATGATCTCTGAGGACTTGTCTAGTGAGCAGGAAAAGGGGAAATGTTAGTGAGGAATCGAAACAGGGCCCCGAATAAAATAGTTCAACAAGAGCTCAGAGTAGTACCTGTAATCATCACGGGTAGCGATAAGACTGGATACATTACGCAGGATACCTCCACCACTTTCAATGATTGCCAGGGAGTTGGTCTGACACTGGTATGTAAGGGTACTGACCAGAAATCCTAGAGCACCATCAATGGAGCAAATTGCCATCTTATTTTCAGTGCTATGTGCTGATAAATTCCATAAAGCACTTAACACACTTTTTAGGGTGGATTCCTGTATAGAAAAATGAAGCAGGAGCTTTAATAGACAGTAGCATGCAAACACTGTAACTGTTATCCATTAATACTTGTGTTGTACCTTTGTAGCCTGAAGTGCACAGGTCATTAGTGCTGATACACTGCCAACATCACGAAGGGCTCTCTTACTGGTGATATCAGCACGCCATGAAAGGTTCCTAAGAATACTTGACACCACCTATTGAAAACAAAATACAGCAAATTTCTTCAGGCCAAATTAATAATACATGCCCTCAAAATGAACATGTAACTTTAAATGGAACATTTGATTTACCTGATGTAACTCCTCACTATCAGATGCCAGTTGAGCAACAATGGCTTGAAGACAGCTTTTCTTAGAGCAAAGTGTGGCCTGAAGAAATAATAATAAAACATGATATCAATATAAAATGTCACAAAACATTTCTTGCTCTGCATTAAATCTCTGTACTGTTTTGGTTTACCTTATTTACAACATCTCCATATGTAAGGTTAGTGAGCGCCATCCCAGCATATCTTCGCAGTGCCATATTCATAGGCTCGTTTTGCATACCATATAGTTCCTGTTCTAATTGTATAAGCTCTGCAATCGCTTGGAGTCCACCTGAAACAGACCCGCAATGAACCTTCTGGAGAGGTACAGTAAATTTTTTACACTTACAGTTACAGTACACTGACAGTAAGGTTTTTTTGTTTGTTTTAAAACGTTATCAGTGTGCTTCCAACACACTAATCTGAACATCCCACACAAACGCTAGTCTATTGATAGACTATAGCCGTCTTATTTCACTTCCAGCTAAGACTAAATCGTGTGTAGATGTTAGGACTTTCTCGAGAGAAACCTATGAAATCCTTAGAAACCGTTGCGCAAACAACAATAATAATTAGTAATCTAGTTTAACTTTATCAGTATAATTCCCATTAGTATCTTTGTGCTTTCATTATCTCATCTCATTATCTGTAGCCGCTTTATCCTTCTACAGGGTCGCAGGCAAGCTGGAGCCTATCCCAGCTGACTACAGGCGAAAGGCGGGGTAC
>JAPFFA010000007.1:42025503-42036984 GCA_026153275.1 Sciades herzbergii | reverse complement strand
TAGTCAGCTGGGATAGGCTCCAGCTTGCCTGTGACCCTGTAGAACAGGATAAAGCGGCTAGAGATAATGAGATGAGAGACATCCTCTCCCACAAACTATATTTATATATATATATATTCAAATGTTAATGCCCAGTTACTTTATACCTGGGTAGGTTTTAAATCTATTGCAGATATCTGTAGGTAGCTCTTAAACATTCAAGACAGAACTAAAAGTATTCTACATGGAAGAGTTATGCAAATTCATTAAGCAAGGAAAGAAAAGTCCTATCTGACTACAAAAAGCTTTTGCAAGTTATGATATGCAAACAATTGTTTTGCATACAACTCTGTGTAAAATTAAGATCAGGTTGTACTTCATCAGTAGGAACGGCAACTTTCTAACTGACATTTGGAAGCAAAGATTGCAAACCTTAAATTAAAAAAAACTGCTTGTGGTCATTTCATTTTCTTGCCTTTGCTTTAATGAATAATATGTATCTAGTAATAACATTTATGTCTGACTTCACCAGTGAAGATACTGTACACAAAATCTGGTGTATTATTATAGCACTTGCAACTTAGCAGTGATGTACAGTATCACAGTAACATTTCTTTAAGATGGCTTTAACATTTCTTTAATTTCTTTAAGATGGCTCTTGCTGTAAGGATTGACTTGCAAAATAAGTCATAAAATACAAAACATGTGAAGAAAGGTTAAACAAATGGGATGAAGCACTCAATCAATTTCATGTGTATTTTACCCCCACACACAGTAAGCACAATTGCTTCTTCCTGTGAAAAACAAAGAAAAAAATTCCACATTGTTCACTGTGTCTTGGTATTAGGCCTTATGAAAGCACTCAAGTTCAGTTAAATGGTGTTAAATTTTATTTTGGCCAGGTTGTATGGTGAGGTGAGACAAAAAATATAGTTTTATGTCAATAAAAACCACAGATTTTTGTAAATAATAAAACTACATAAAACTAACTTCAACACTGTGAAACGTTGCAATAAACGTGGAAGCTGAAAACAATCATGACTTCCAAGTAAGATGACTTTTTTTTTCTTCCAAAAATTCATGGGAAACTTGTGTTTGAAAATTATTTTACTGTAAATCGGATGACAAACTTATGTACTTTGGACTCTGCAGAACAAATTCTGGCAGTCTTCACTAAATAATGCAACATTGTGGTTATTTTGAACTCCCTGTGGGATCTAGCAGAATGATGATCCAAGAATTTTCTCAAGATATTCTGGAACTTGCGGAATAAAACCTAAATCCCACTAGAAATGAGTGAGATCCACAGAGGATGAGAATGTGGAGATATTCTGAATAATATCTAGACATAACATTCAAATATCTGAAGATAATCCTCACAAAGAAAAGCAATTATTTTAAAAGACTTATGAAATGTTATACTAGAAGTGAGGAGATTAGTGAGGATAATAAGTAGGGACAACCATATGTCCAGAAAATGTCTCTTTTTTTTTGCAGATTTTACAATAAAATGAAATGTTTGGAATTGATTAACAATGTCCTCACACTATCCTTATATTATTATAATAATCTGTAGCTGAGGGAATGTGGAATTTTGTGAACTTGACTGGGTTTTAGAAACAAAAGTGGTGTCAAGATATTTTGCAATAACATACAGCACCAGTCAAAAGTTTGTATACCCCTACTCATTCATAGATTATGTATTTTCTACATTGTAGAACAATACTGAAGACATCAACACTATGAAATAACATGGAACCTATATGGATTACGTAGTAAACAAAAGAAAGTGTTTCATTTTCTAGATTCTTCAAAGTCGCCACCGTTTACCTTGATGTTTTGCACACTATTGGCATTATCTTAATCAGTTTCATGAGGTAGTCACCTGGAATGCTTTTCAGTTAACAGCTGTGCCTTGTCAAAAGTTATTTAGTGCAATTTCTTGCCTTCTTAATGCGTTTGAGATCAAACTGTAAATAGGAAATTATGGAAGTTGCGATATTAAAAGAGAAGAGTCAATTTCTCACTTTGACAATGTAACGGCATGTCATTTATTATAACACTCAAGCAACAAACAAAAAAAAAATGGCGCTGCCCATCAGATCAACAAACCGAGTTGGCATCCTTAAAAGGGGCCACGTCGCTAATACTCTAACAAGGTAACACATTAAACATGTCGTGCGGAACGCACATCAGATCAGAGTAAAATGCCAACTTAGCTGAGCAAGGCAAGCAAGGCATCAGAACAGAGTAAAATACCAACGTGGCAAGCAAGACATGGTATGGTGAATTATGTCCATAATAAATGTCCACTACATACGTCCCCCCAGAATTCGCCATAACACAGAAACAAATGAAAGTCAGCAAGGAGGTGGGCGAACAATCCAGCCACAATGACTCCTCTGCACTGGAACATGGGTTGAGGAACCCCTGCGTGGTGGCGTCTCTGAGGCATTGAGGTGGGAGGAAAGATGGTGGTGTGGGGATAACCTAGGTGCCACGCTCGGGGACTGGGGCCGAATCAGAGGACGCCCTCGTTTTGGAGGCTGAGCGAGCCCCACAGGTCTGTCCACATCCAGATGAGCTGGCTTAAGGCGGTCCACCGAAACGCATTATGCCTTACCGCCAAAGTCCACCACAAAGTGCTTTTCCCCGCTTTCTAGAATGCGGAACGGTCCATCATAAGGTGGCTGTAGTGGGCCCCGGTGTGCGTCATGATGAATGAAGACGTATTCCGCTGATGGCAGACCCGGGGGAGTGTAGGATTGCAGGGGGCTGTGGCGTGAAGTAGGGACAGGTGCAAAAAGCCTCGCCTTATCCTGAAACACTGTCCGCTGCTGGGCCGAGGACCAGGGAGTAGAAGAGTCTGGACAGAAATCCCCAGCTCCGCTGATGAGGCCTGCAGGTCCTCCTTAGGGGCAGTCCTCAGGCCCAGCATGACCCAAGGGAGTCCGTCAGCCCAGCCACCATCCTTGAGGCTGGCGCAAAGAGATGCCTTCGTTGCCCGATGAAAACGCTCACAAAGCCCATTAGCCTGGGAGTGATAGGCAGTGGTACGGTGGAGTTTCACACCCAGGCTGTTTGCAATGGCGTTCCAGAGCTCGGAAGTGAACTGTGAGCCCCGGTCCTAAGACAGATCAGATGGGGTGCCAAACCGGGCAACCCAGGTCCTGATGAACGCTCGAGCCATCTCAGCAGTCGTCCCTGATGTCAATGGGACAGCCTCCAGCCAACGTGTGGTCCTATCAACCATGGTGAGGAGCTAAGTGAAGCCCAGGGAGGAGGGGAGGGGTTCCACCAGATCAACGTTGACATGGTCGAACCTTCACTCTGCCACTGGGAAATGCGCCAGGGGAGCTTTTGTGTGACTGTGAATTTTTGAGCGCTGACACTCCACGCACGAGTCTGCCCAGTCCCACACATCCTTCTTGAGACCATGCCAGACAAACTTGGCTGCCACCAACCTCTGAGATGGCTTCCTACCTAGGTGGGAAAGGCTGTGCACAGCATCAAAAACTCGTCATCTCCATGCCGTGGGCACGATGGGCCGCGGCTGCCCAGTGGAAACGTTGCAAAGCAGTATGTTGCCACCATCACCAAAAGCAATCTCCGATAACTGCAGTCCAGTGGCAGCTGTCCTGAGTGCCAGCACATCAGGGTCAGTGGCCTGATCGGCTGCCATGTGGGCGTAGTCAAGCCCCAGGTAGACGGCTCCCGCAATGGCGCGAGAGAGGCAATCAGCCACAAGGTTGGTTTTGCCCGCAACATGTTGTATGTCCGTGGTGAACTCAGAGATGAAAGAGAGTTGACGCTGTTGGTGGGCAGACCACGGCTCAGACGCCTTAGCCATGGCAAACGTAAGGGGTTTATGATCAACAAAAGCTGTAAACTGTCGCCCCGCCAGCAGTGAACGGAAATGTCGGATGGCCAGGTGGAGTGCCAGCAGCTCCCGGTCAAAAGTGCTGTATTTACATTCAGGCGGGCATAGCTGACGGCTAAAGAAAGCGAGTGGCTGCCAGGCACCATCCACCCCCTGCTCGTGCACCCCGCCAACTGCATAGTCCGAAGCGTCCGTAGTGATGGCAATAGGTGCATCAGGCAATGGGTGTGCCAGCATCGTTGCTTTGGCCAAAGCAGCCTTTACAGCCGTGAAAGCTTTCTCTCTCTCCGAGGACCAATCCACCAGGTGTTTCGGTGCTTTCCCCTTCAAGGCCTCATGCAGGGGGCACATGATTGCAGCAGCACCGGGAATAATGTTCACCATTCCTAGGAACTCCTGCAGGGACTGCGCTGTGATGGGCCATGGGAAGTTTGAGATTGTGTCAACCTTAGACGGGAGTGGCACGGCCCCGTCCTTGGTGACGCGATGTCCCAGGAAGTCAATGGTGGTCAACCCAAACTGGCACTTAGCTGGGTTGATGATAAGTCCGTGCTGGCTGAGACGCTCAAAAAGGATCCGCAGGTGGGCCAGGTGCTCGGTTTTGGAAGTACTGGCCAAAAGGATGTCGTCCAGGTAAACAAACAGAAAAGGCAGATCACGCAGTACGGAGTCCATGAGGTGCTGGAAGGTCTGGGCGGCGTTTTTAAGGCCGAAAGGCATCCTCAAGAACTTGAACAGTCCAAAAGGGGTGATCACTGTTGTTTTGGGCACATCAAGCGGATGGACAGGAACCTGGTGGTATCCACGGACGAGGTCCACCTTAGAAAAGACGACCTTGCCTGCCAGGCATGTTGAAAAATCCTGGATGTGAGGCACTGGATAGCGGTCTGGCGTTGTAGTGTTGTTAAGTCTGCGGTAATCACCATAGGGGCGCCACCCGCCGGCGGGCTTGGGAACCATGTGGAGGGGCAAAGCCCACGGGCTGATGGAGCGGCAGATGATGCCAAGGCGTTCCATGCTGTCAAACTCAGCCCTGGCAATGGCCATCTTAGCTGGACCTAGCCGTCGCACCCGGGCGTAAACAGGTGGGCCAGTGGTGGGGATGTGGTGCTCCACCCCATGCTTGGCAGTAGATGATGAAAAGGTGGGCTGCGTGAGCGCTGGAAACTCGGTGAGCAGGCGATGAAACTCGTCAGCCTGTGAGAGCACACTAGACTGTCTGATGGAGTCTACACCACTGAGAGTGCAGGTGTATGAAGAGAACATGGTGGCGTCAATCAAGCGACAGTTTTTGACATGTAAGCGCAAAGAAAATCCGCACCCAGGAGGGGGACAGCCACTTTGGCTGTGATAAAGTCCCAGTTAAACCGCTGACCGCTGAAACACAGCTCCACTTGACGCATGCCGTAAGTGCATATGGGGCTGCCATTAGCGGCCTCCGGGGGGGGCCAAATCCGTTTGCCAGGGTGTCCAGTGTCGATGCAGGTAGAATGCTCCTCTGTGCGCCAGTGTCACACAGGAAACGGCACCCAGAGATGGTGTCCTGGATGAACAGCAGCCTGCCAGTGCGGCCGACACTCAAGGCCACTACTGAGCACCGGCCTTGGCATTTCCTGCTCCCCTGAAACTGCAAGGTGGTTGGCAATGCTTGGCCCTGGAGCCAAATTTCGCATGGTAAAAACATAGGCTGGAGTCAGAACGTGGCCGGTGTGAAACTGTAGCTGCTGCAGTGAGCGCTGGGTCACCAGGGTACAGGGCGGTGGCATGACAGGCATGGGACGGGTCGGTTGCAAAGGCATAAGCAAGGCTGAGCGCAGCAGCAGTCATGCAGGGGTGTTGAACAGCCAGAAAAAACTTGTCAGCCTCCTCTGCCAGTGCGCGGCAGTCAGTGATGGAAGTGTTGGCTAAAGCAGCCCGTACCTGAGGAGGGAGTTGACACAAGAAAAGCTGGACGAAGAGGAACCCAGGCTTGTGCTCCCCAAGCAGATCCAACATCCTGTCCATAAATTCAGAGGGTTTGCTATCGCCCAAGCCTTGCAGAGAAAATAGCCGGCTAGCCCTCTCAGCATCAGAAAGTTCAAAAGTCTTTAACAGGTGAGCCTTGAATGTAGTATACTTATCCACAGCGGGGGGGTTTTCAGGAGACTGACCACTCTTGTCGCTGACGAGCTGCCGAGGGCTGACACTACATAGTAGTACTTGGCGGTGTCCGCGGTTATTTCACGCAGCGCGAACTGTGCCTCAGTCTACGCGAACCACGCAGAAGCCGACAACTCCCAGAACTCCGGGAGCTTCAAAATTACCGCATTTGTCGCCATAGTCGTTCGGTGTGTCTCTGGAATGCGTCCAGCAGACAAACATCGGGGTCACCATTGTGGAAATTGCGATATTAGAAGAGAAGAGTCAATTTCTCACTTTGACAACGCAACGGCGTGTTGTTTATTATAACACTCAAGCAACAAACAAACAAAAAAAAAAATGGCGCTGCCCTTCAGATCAACAAACCGAGTCGGCATCCTTAAAGGGGCCGCGTCACTAATACTTTAACAAGGTAACACATTAAACATGTCGTGCGGAACGCACATCAGATCAGAGTAAAATGCCAACTTAGCTGAGGAAGGCAAGCAAGGCATCAGAATCGAGTAAAATACCAACGTAGCAAGCAAGACATGGAATTATGTCATGTGAATTATGTCCATAATAAATGTCCACTACAAAATAATAAAAATACAGTAAATAGCCCTATTCCACAACTGCAGTAATCCATATTATGTGAAGAACTGCTCAACTAAGTAAAGGTAAACAGTAATCTATCATTACTTTAAGGCATGAAGTGCCTTATTAGTAAAAGTGAAGAGAAAACATTGAATTGGAAGGTGTGTCCAAACTTTTTACTGGTACTGTAAATAGTGATACTTCTTTGGGATGTTATCTTCAAAGTTAAGTACTGGAAGGATATTTATTTATGCAAGACTAAATGTCACTGAGCCCTGAATACTGCCATATATTCAAAGACAAATCATACTGTATATTAATGAAAAATAAAATTTGGAAAGATTGTGAATATCAGAACAGAAAACACTTATAAAGTAATTGCATCTATTCCTTTAATGCTGTTATTTAAAAAAAAAAAAACATTTTTCTTAACCAAGGACCTATAAACTTGCACTACAGAACACCTAAGACTCAAGTTACTTTTGTGTTTTAGGATACATTTTTAAAAAGACCACACGAGCATGTTTCTAGTTGTGTATGACCAGCATTCATGCAAATCATTGCACAACCACCCCACATCTCAGATTTTTGTTTTTATTGACTTTGATGAGTTCCAGATGTGTGTGATCAAGAGCTGGGGGACAACATGCCAGGAATCCAGTATTGCACAGCACTAAAACAGCTTATCAGAGCATGTCTTTAAAAGTTTAACATTCTTTTCTTTTGAAAAAAAGTAACAAAATGAACTCTTAGAAAGTAATTTCTTTTTTTAAAAAAAAGATATTTTGAAGTAGCCTTGAAGATGACTGTTTAAGGATGTCATGATTTATAGTTGTGAAGTTTACATGCACAGACATGAATGTCATTGCAATAATGAGATTTCAATTATTTGTTTGAACTGTTCCTTTCCTGGGAAGAAAAACTGTACAACATACATTAAAAGACAAAAAAAAAAGAATTTGGTGCACAAGCTTTGTTATTTTGGGTTTCTGAAATTAACACAGGGTCAAAATTATAGAAACATGATCAAAATCTATATATAGCACACCTAATATTTGGTTAAATGTTCCTTACCAAGTTTCACCCTGACCAGACGCTCTTGGTAGCAATCAACAAGCTTCTGGCAGAATTCTGGTTGGATATTTGACCACTCTTCTTGGCAGAACTGGTCGTGTTCAATTAAATGTGTGCTTCCTGTCATGCACAAAACTTAAGCACAGGCTACATATTTTTGATAGTGTTGAAGTCAGGATTTGTTTAATGTTCACCTGCTTTATCGATTCCACAACCAGCTTTGATGTGTGTTTGTGGTCATTTTCCCTTTGGAACACCCAATTGTGTCCATGTTTTTGATGGCTTGAGGTTGTGCTGAAGAATTGCAAGATAGTCCTTCATTATTCCATCCACTTTGTGCAATGCACCAATGATGCTACCACCACCACCAGGCTTAATATTTGGTATGATGTTCCTCTGTATCTCTCGTCCTTGTGGCCAAACAACTCAATCTGTCTCATCTGACCATAAAACTTTCCTCCAGAAGACTTTCTTTGTCCATGTGGTGAGCTGCAAAATTTAGTCGAACTTGAAGGTGTTGATTTTGGAGCAGAGGCTTCTTTCTTGAATGGCGGCTTGTCAGTCCATGGTGATGTAAAATTCGCTTGACCGTAGACAGTGTTCCAGCAGCTTTCAGTTAACAGCAGGACTGTGCCTTGGTGGCTCCTGACCATCTGAACCAATTTTCTATCAGCAGAGTGATAATTTGGGTCTTCTTCCAGCAAAGTAGCTTGGCAAAGTGGCGACAATAACTTATACTTGTATACAGTTGTTTGATTGATGATCTTGGAATCTGCAGTTGTTTAGAAATGGCTCCAAGAGACCCGAGTTGTGCAAAATGTATGATCCTCTTTTTCAGATCTGCACTGAGCTCCATGGAATTTTCCATTGTGCTGTGTGGGGGTCAATCCAATGAGTGCTATCAAACAAACCCTGTTTATTCTGGCATAAAGAAGCTACCAGCCATAATCAGTCATGATCACTAACAGGATAAGAAACCTTGGCAAGCTAAAGACATTTTAGAATTTTCAGCATCTGTAACGGGGCTGTGACAAACCAGACGCTCACGGATTAAAAATAAACTCAAGGTTTTAATAGACACAGTGAGAGAAGACAATGTACAATAACCAGGCCAGGTCAATACCGGGAAATCCAACAAAGTAGTGAGGGCTAGACAAATCAAGGTCATGAAAACGGGCAATAGTCCAAGAACCGGAAATCAGGAAAACACAGGCAAGATGAGCACAAGGGCTAAGCAAATCGGAGTCGAGAAACAGGCGAAGATCGAGAAACCGGGAAGCGAGAGAAACGAGCAGATAAACACAAGGGCTAGGCAAAACGGGAAGAAACCGGAAGAAAAAAAAGGGTCATACACGGAAACACAATCAGAGATGGAACCGCAATCAGAGATATAAACGCTCAGTAGGCTCACGGAAATGTGGAAGCAATACTGTGCAAAGAACAAAACAGAGGGGTATAAATACAGACATAAACAAAAAGGAACAGGTGATGACAATTAGAACTCAGGGGAGCCACTTGCTGATGGAGTGCACGTGGTAGTGTCAGGTGTGTGACTGGGATTGTGGGAAGTGGAGTCCAGAGTGTTGGGTGAGCCCGGGAGCGTGACAGCATCACTGATTTAATAATCTAAATGGATGTACGTACATTTCTTTAATCTCTATGTATAATTTTGACCCTGTATTGATTTCAGAAAATTTAAAATAAATAAAAAAAATTTGTACCAAATTCTTGTTTTTTTTCTATTAAAGACGTACAATCATACCGATACAGAAAAATAAAAGTTCAAAGAAATCATTGAAAGTCCAATATTGCCATGAGATTCATGTCCATGATGACATTCATGTACATAAACATCTGACTGCAAATGTGGTTATAGTTTTGTTCTACTAACCTGAAAAAAAAAATCTGGCTTCATTTTGGCTTCTTCATCATTGGTCGATAAGATAGAGGCGGATAAATTGCTGAAAGCCATAAATGGCAGCAGCTCCTCAAAGAGCAGAAGGATTTCAGAGACTGAGCAACATTCTCTATTTGTCAGAGACTGCTAAGGTGGTATGTATTTTTGCCATGGATAGATTTTATCCCAGCTGGGGAAATGTTTACAGACAAAAGTATATAATTAAATTAATGCTCAAAGCATACATTTTATTATGCTTCTGTTAAACTCAGATTACAAAGAGCAGCAATGAAGCTTCATGTCCTCTGTTGTCTCCTGCTTCTGGCATGCATGTACTCAAGTTTGGCACAAGGTCAGTAACCGCTTTTGTTCATTGACACCATCTTTTTTAATGATTGACATGTTTTGTGGTTTAGTGTGTTGTGTTAATTGCATCATTCCAAAAGCCATCAAAATGCATGTTTTTTAGCACTGTGCACAAAAAATAAATTTGTTTTAATAAATAAATAAATTTTCATTGCCTTGTGTAGACTCAGCTGAACATATTGAAGATATTATGAAATATTGAAAATATTATGCAGCTCATAGAATGAATATGCTGTTTTATCAGTGAACTTGTATAAACATTAACAATATCCCCATTTTGTAACAGGTAATTATGAAAATTGTTGCTTAAGGTATGGTAATGAGCCTAAAATCAGAGTCAAACGAAAAGTTGTGAGCTACAGGCTTCAGGAGACTGATGGAGGATGCAATATCCCCGCTGTTATGTAAGTTTTAGTTATTTTCCAATGCAACTCAAAGTGAATAAACCTCTCAAATTCAGACCGGATCTCCAAAGGGAGAACGTATTCTCTATCTTTTTTATAATGGTCAACATTCTTTGTAAACTGTTATGTCATTCATATATTGTATTAATTGATAGATTGAGATTTAACAATATTTTCTGTTTCCAAAAAGATTCACTTTTGCACTGAAGAAAAATGTGGCACTCTGTGCTGACCCCAAAGAGCACTGGGTCCAAAAACTGATGAAAAGAACAAAGCAAAAATGAATTTCATACTGAAAATCCTCTGGAGGCCAGGGTGGAAAACACTTTATTGAAATTATTCCTACAGCTTTCATCTGTTTGTATGGTGATCATGATTTTAAAAAAAATCAGCTAAAATAGTTTGAGCTAGAGTTAGCAGCTCATAACCTTAATAACCTGAATGTATTACTCTTCATAAGAAGTTTATAGCATGTTTAAAAAAAATTTTTAAATCACAGATGGTTTTAAATGCAAATGACATTTTCTTTAAGCTTCACAATGAACATGTTATGTATTTGACTGTATTCTTCTGTAGTTCAATGCTTGCAAATTAATGTAAATAATAGGCATGCTTGTTCTATTTTCTGTGTTTCCTATATGTTGTGCTGTTACACTTCTACTGAAGTCCTCAGTCCTTTCTGGTTTCAAGATGTTTATTAGTTATTAGGTTTTTTGTTTGTTTGTTTTGGGGGGTGTATATATTTGATATCATTGTAATTTTTCATACACATTCCATTGCAGTACATCATGTTACATTAGCTGTGTGTGTGTGTGTGTGTGTGAGAGAGAGAGAGAGAGAGAAAGTGATAGAGAGAGAGAGGGGGGAGGGGAGAATTCTGTATGTATTGTTCTTCATAATAAAGCAACAAAAATGTTTCCTTAAGTTTTGTCTGTGATATTATGACTGTTAAATTCCAAATAGTTTATTTTAGTGATAAGATCAATCAAATTTACTTTGTTGGTGTTTAAAAAGCACCAGAGAAAAAGAGTACACCCGTTCAACATTAATACACACCAGTCAGCTCCAGAATTTATAAAAACTAGCAAAAAAAATCTCATCTCATTATCTCTAGCCGCTTTATCCTTCTACAGGGTCGCAGGCAAGCTGGAGCCTATCCCAGCTGA
>JAPFFA010000007.1:41534531-41545254 GCA_026153275.1 Sciades herzbergii | reverse complement strand
CGGGGAGAACATGCAAACTCCGCACAGAAAGGCCCTCGCCGGCCACTGGGCTCGAACCCAGAACCTTCTTGCTGTGAAGCGACCATGCTAACAACTGCACCACTATGCCACCCTGCGCTGCTGCTATGCGATTGGCTAATTAGACAAATGAATTACTCGATAGCTAACCAATGATAAACGCTTTGTACAATTGTGGTGAGCAGGATAGCATCATGGCCACAATTTACTATCTTCTAATGGCTATTTCCAGCATGCACCAAAGTAAAAATCGTCTCAAACTGGTTTCATGAACATGACAATGAGTTCAGTGTTCGTCAGCAGTCTTCCCAGTCACTGGAGCTGAACCCAGTAGAACTTTATTGATCCCTTTGGGAGGGTTCCCTCAGGGAAATTAACAGAATGCCTTTGAGATGTGGTACAACAGGAGATTCACAGTATGAAAGGGCACCTGAAAAATCTGCAGGAATTGAGTGAGATAATTGTCAGTATAGACCAGATTCTCAAAGGAATGTTTCCAGGGTTGTGTGGAATCCATGCCATGAAGAATTGAGTATAAAATACTTCATATAATGGACGGCACGGTGGTGTAGTGGTTAGCGCTGTCGCCTCACAGCAAGAAGGTCCTGGGTTCGAGCCCAGCAGCCGGCGAGGGCCTTTCTGTGCGGAGTTTGCACGTTCTCCTTGTGTCTGCGTGGGTTTCCTCTAGGTGCTCCGGTTTCCCCGACAGTCCAAAGACATGCAGGTTAGGCTAATTGGTGGCTCTAAATTGACCATGAGTGTGGATGGTTGTGTCTACGTGTCAGCCCTGCGCTGACCTAGTGACTTGTCCAGGGTGTACCCCGCCTCTCGCCCATAGTCAGCTGGGATAGACTCCAGCTTGCCTGCGACCCTATACAGGATAAGCAGCTACGGATAATGGATGGATGCTTCATACGAATTTTCAGAACACCGTATAATATGATTGAATGGCGATAAGTTATCCTTTATTGCTTAACCATTAGTAATTAGTTTTTGGTCATAAATAAGACCATTCAAAGTGTTTACGTTTTGTTTAGCACAAGTGCTCATGCACCTGACTGTTTGTTTGGTTGTTTGCCAGTCCAACAGCAAATTTGGCCAATCTGTTAATCAACCAGCAGAGGGCGCTATTGTTATTGGAGAATAGGAAAAACAAGAAGCTCTATAACTGCTTATTGTGGCAGCAGATGGGTGCAGGTGTAATCCCTCTCTAATCTGTAGATTTACAGTCAGTAGACCAAAAAGAAATAAACAGACTTGGGCTAAAGGCGAACAACAGACAGACATGGTTTAAAAGTTCCACGCAAAGAAGAAAAAGCAGCTGTAATTTTGAAATCTGCCACAGAACAACAGATTGAGGTTGGATTACATGGTTGGATTACCTACAGCAGATTATCGGCAATGTTTTTCCACAACACTTCAACTGGATGAAGAGCAGTAATTACTGCAACTTGTTTATGCATCACTTTAGGTGTTTATTAGGTAAGAAACCTGCTAAACAAAATGAATTCCAGTTAAAGTCTAATGATTTAAAGTCAAGATTTTCTATTTAGTTTACGTTCACTGAAATATTTTAAAACTGATATGTAATACCTTATATAAACAACTGGCTCTGGTCCTAAATCTAAATCTAGCAATTGAAATGAATCTTTAAAAATCTGCATTAATACCCAAGAACAACACTTTCATGCTCATGTTAAATGTTTATCTAATAATCTTAGTAGCTTGTATATTGTAATATTTATCTAGTATGAGTAGTCTTGTAATTAAAACCCTCCTACGTCTAAATGTAGAAAACTTGTAAATGGTTATAGGTTCAGCTGCAATACTTTCACAGCTACTTACTAGGAGAGGGTGCATACTCTAAAAGTCTGCTATTGGAAATCAAACACCATAAATCTTTTACCTACATCTGAGAAGCCTTACAATATAAAGTGACTTTTTTTTTCTTCTCCATTCTTTGGTGTTTTTTGTAGCATTACTCAGAGTAATAATGCATTTCGGCATAAATGTCGCTGAATTTAGGGAAGCAAAATCTTCACTTGGTGTGAAACTAAGCCAGAGAGGTATTTTGATGAATCCTTGACTCATCGTCTTGACCGAAAAGAGACTATAAATCATAGAAAGCATTAAGTCAGACATTCTGTATTTAAAAGAACAAAATAAAGCCATATATTAATACAGTTTATACGTTGTTCCTCTGGAACAAAGGGTGCAAGAAGTGTTCTGGGGCAGGAGCAGAAAAAATGGCATCCCTTAGAAAATTTAGTTTTTTAGTGTCATAAACACAAGGTAGAATTGTAACCTTTAAAACACGACAACAGAAATAACAATTATCATCGTTTATTGACTGACTTAACATCAGTTAAATAGAACAAACCCTACATTCTTCTGTTGTGACATTTATGTTTGAGGAAAGAATGAAATTATTACAGTAGGAACAACAAACAAAAAGTTGAGAGGCTATCACACTTGGCTAATGCTGAAGTGAATTTTTTAAGGTAACCCTGTAATAGGCAGTTGAGACTCGGCAACATTCAGTCATCTGGCATACGGACTAGCAGTTCTTTCTGTTCGTCTGTATTTTATACAGCAGGTGTGCTTCGCATCACTGGGCTTGGGCATGCACAGGTAAGCTAGTATCATTAACCAGGGTTGCCAGATTTCAGAAACATTCCAAGGTCATCTATATCAGGGGTTCTCAACCTTTTCTACGGTAAGGCCCACATCTTCATACTTGTAACAAGTCGGGGCCCATTAAAAAAGATCCCCAATTATTTTGGCTCCTCTGCTCTATTAGAATCTAATAATCTATTGTAAAGTGTATTAATGGGATCCAACATCACTTCCTGTTACAGATGGGAGTCCATAAATTACATTAATACAATAAAAACAATTTTTTAACTGTAGGTATTGCATTTAAAACTGTATAGATGTGCCAGAAGCCAAACCATGCACACAGGGCATTCACACTCAAAAGGGGTTAATGATCCAAAAGTGGACTCTGGTCCATTAACACAAGAACTTACAGCCATGTTTGTGTTCAGCAAACAAGCAAGTTATTAAAACCAAGAAGTACACTTAAAAGAAGTGGATATAGAAACCACTTAATGGGATTAGATCCTTACATGCTAACAAAGAAGGATTTTTTTTCTATGAAAGAAAAATTTACTACCTAAATTTGACATTAGTAGAATAAATTTTGATCCTATTGTAGCCGTAATTAAATACAAAGACGATAGTTCTGCCTACTATTAATTAACTTAATGTAAAGATAATTAACAGATAATCAACAGATTTAAGGGTTTTTTTTAAGATTGTGTTTATTTTTAGTCTTTTGTATTTGTAATTATTTGTATCTGTACATGCACGACCCCACCAGCTCTGCTGATCAACTTATCGTCTTTAAATAAAGTCATTCATTCATTCATTAAGAGTTGGAAAATTATCCATCTGTTGAGTTCCCTGACATCTCAAACTACCTGGTGCTGCAGACATCATTCTACACGGACAAACAGGTGAAAACCTGGAAGAGCACGGAGGAGTACAACTTTTTATATGTGACTGGGTTAAAGATCTGGGGATCAGGACACTACAAGATAAATCTTGTATCATTTTTGCCTGGGTAAGTAGGAGTTTCTGGGCTATTATACACGTATTTGCGATGGTTGCTAGGATGCTACAAGTTTTAGTATCAGGTGTAAACAAACCACAGCCGCTTGATTCTCAATCCTCCCTGCTCTTCTCTTGCAGCAGGCATCACAGATCCATATAATTTACCCACAAACGTATTTATTTATTCTGCTCTCTCCCTGTGTGCACATGTGCACACACGCATGGGTTAAATGTAGAGGAGAAAAGTGACAAAATAAAGGCTTGTTCTTCTTAATTTCCCCACAAATGTATTTATTCCCCTTGACAAGTGTACGGCAAACCAGCTACCGTATTTGGGACACTACGACATCCTGAACTATTTAGTATTTGGCTTCAAACTTGGAAAAAATTCACAGCCCACTAGATGGCGCGTCACGGCCCACTAATGGGCCGCAGCCCAGTGGTTGAGAAACACTGATCTATATTTCAAAATTCCACACAAAAGACTTGAATCAAGGCCAGGAATCTTACATGGGGAAAGGGAGACACATTTTTCTCTTTTATCTACAGTCTTTGCATGGGAAACAAAGTCATCTAACGTACCAACATTATCCACTCCGCAATTCCTCTTTGTCCTCTCCTAATCTTTGTCATGTATCTTACAGTGGAAAGGTTGTGCGTCTCATAGACACACTGTTTACACTAAAAAGATTTAATTCTGATTATTTGCTATAAAATAAGTTTTTCATGGCTGTGGAGTATTTTTTAAACTAGCTCAGTCTGGCAGACCTATTAACTGTTATGTCCACAGCTCCTCCCCTGAGCATGGGGCACAGTGGTCCCTGCCCTAATGGGCCTCAATTAGCACTTGTTCTAGTTCCCATTTTTTACCACTAGGTACTAAAGAAGCCAAGTGTGCCAGTGCACACACTGCCCCACGATTGCACAACATCTAGAAAGGTGAACAGATGAACAGATTTAATTAACAACATTTTTCTAAATCCTTAGTCACTCAAAACACATATTCATTCATTCATTCATTCATTCATTTTCTAAACCGCTTATCCCTACCAGGTCATGAGAGGGCTGGAACTAACCCCCAGCTGACATTGGATGAGAGGCGGGGTACACCCGGACAGATTGCCAGTCGAGGTAATCGGTATTTGAATACAATTTAAAATGTCTGGAGCTGTGAATGACAATTTTATGAAGATTAACTTGTGTCAAACAGCTGATATAAACACATGGGCCTCTGTGGACAAACGGCAACTTTAAAAACTCTAAAATACTACAATGGCAGTAGGGAATATTAGTGTGAAGGAATATTCCTAGATACAAATATCTCACTGACTGCAAATTGGCCTAGTGGTTAGCATGTCCACCTCTTGATTAGGAGATCGTGAGTTCTACTTGCAGTCGGATCATACCAAAGACGCTCATAAAAATGGTACCTACTGACATCTGGCAAGGCACGCTGCAATATAGATGTGAGTAGGGAGTCAAACTCTTGTGGTTACCAGAGGACTAGCCCACCACAATAACCCTAGCTATACAATAGGCGAGAGGCCAAGGGCTATGGAAATGGAGCTCAGCGCTGCCCAATGCACCTCAAAAGACTGGTTAATACTGGGACGTGAGACTGTCTGGGAAGACCAGGGCATGGTGCGGGAGGGACTTTTGACTTGACATATATCTCACAGTATGTATTTCTTATTTCAGAAGTGCAGGGTCATCAGCATATACCAACAGGTTGTTGTGAAATGTTCTTGTCCACAGGTGATCACTATGCTGACTGGCTTCATAGATAGATTTCTGTGTTGTTTATCGGGGAAATCTGCAAACATCGTGGTCCCTTTTACAACATCTAAGCCTGCAGACCATTTCGAGTTTGTGGAAGTAAAGCCTGGCAGAGTGATGCGTATTTGTCATATTATCCCTCAGAGAGCTGTGATTGAGGAACCAGACACAGGGGACGTGGGTACTGTGAGCTGTAAGAGGAAAATCACGATGTATCACAGCGGACAGTTATTCATTGAGAACATGAGTGAAGCAACTCACCCAGAACTGGTGCACTGCCAAAATGGAAAGAGTGTTGTAGAGGTGGATATTCTGGAGAATAACAACACAGCCTCAGGACAGGCTGGAGAGTCCGGGATGGCAGTAGTACATGAGCAGCCACAGCACAGATGGTGCAAGCCTAAGCGTACCTTGATAATCGACTGTGAACGCAAGATCACCCGGTGCAAAGAGACGCACCCTGATGTGGCCTTGTTCTTCATTCATGGAGTAGGAGGCTCGATGGATATTTGGGAGAGTCAGCTGGACTATTTCTCTCAGCTAGGTTATGAGGTGATCGCACCAGACCTAGCTGGCCATGGAGCCAGTTCTGCACCTCAAATCACAGCTGCCTACACATTTTACGCCCTTGCTGATGATGTAAGAATTATATTCATGAGATATGCAAAACGGCGGAATATTCTCATTGGGCATTCGTATGGGTAAGGGGGTCGATTCTTTCTGTGCTGTCGAATTCATTCAGTCTTGTTTTTAACTTTGCCATTGAAAATATTTTTTTGTCTCCTTCACGTTATGTCTGTCCCTTTTCCCTTTAGTGTGTCTTTCTGCACCTTTCTGGCCCATGAGTACCCAGATCAAGTTCACAAAGTGGTGATGATTAACGGTGGAGGACCTACAGCCCTGGAACCCAGCCTCTGTTCAGTCTTCAATCTGCCAACGTGCGTACTCCACTGGTTGTCGCCGTGCCTGTCATGGAGCTTCCTCATGTAAGATTATTTTAAAAAGCCATTTTTCTTGTCAATTCTTGTTTGTTATACTAACCACAAGCATGTTATTCTGTAGGGCTGGTTTTGCTCATCAGGGCCAGAAGGAAAAGAAACTTCTGAAAGAGAAAAACGCCTTCAATATTTCATCTTTTGTGCTGCGTTCAATGATGAACGGACAATACTGGCCAGAGGGTGATGAGGTGTACCATGCTGAACTAACCGTGCCAATCCTCCTGGTGCATGGCATGTATGACCGGTTTGTGCCAATAGAAGAGGATCAGCGCATGGCAGAGGTGAACATTTCAGTGCTGCCTGTTAACCTGTGATCATTTTAAATTTGGTAGTGGAAATAAATTCAGTACATCCAGAACTCTACTGCACACCAACAAACTATAGTAGATGAAAGTTATGAATATAATAGTATAATCACACTCCATGTCTTGACAGATACTACTTCTGGGCTTCTTGAAAGTCATCGAAGATGGAAGCCACATGGTGATGATGGAGTGCCCTGACCGAGTCAATACTTTGTTGCATGAATTTTTCCTTTGGCAGCCAGCCACTGACTCCAAACCCAAACAAGAAACAGCGCCTGCACAGAAACCAGGCTGATAACGGAGCCCAAGACTGCAACGCCAGAGCAAGACTCACTAAGGCCACCAGAGGACAAAATGTGCAAAATTATACAATGGAAGTAGTCTATTGATACAGATCTGCCAGATTCATCAGTACAACTATTCAATAGTGAGAAGAAAGGACATGACGATTTCCTGAGTCTTATTTCCTCATATCTCAATCACGAAACATTCCAAATCTGACTTTGAGTGAAAAATAGATAGTAGATAACGCATTTAAAAGATTCCAACTCAATCTATGAAAAATACCGCTGTCTCAACATCACCTCCCTCTGATGCTGCACTGCTATTGCAAGTATTGAGATTATTCTAAATTGCCCTACAAGCAAGCGAATACATCAGCATGTGCATGGTGCCCAGAGATGGGCAGACATCCCATCATTTAGGGTGTATTCTCAAGATAGACTCTGCCTCACTGTGATCCTGACAAAGATAAATTGGTTACTGAAGAGGTTTTCTTCAGACCACATTTCCACGTATTGTGGACCAAATGTCATTTTATTAATCCTGAATATACACTCATGGTTAACTAGAGACCCCACCTGGCCAAATATCACAAATATGAGTCTCCCAGTTTTAATCAGCAAACACCAACCATATAAGAGTGATATGGAGTATAACTTTCATACCCAAGTTTTTTTGAGCATTTCAAAGTGTACGCACATCTGTGTCATTTTCTTTTGTGTAATGACTGAATACACCTAGTGGGGAAAAAAAAAAAGGGCCAAAAATAAATTTTGCAAATCCATGAGTTTTAGGCAAACCTGTTTACCAAAATATAGCACTGAATGGGCATATTAGCTCTCCCACCTCCAAAAATTTTTTCATATTTTATATCTATATAAAAAATTAAGCTGCAAATTTTTGTTCTAGTTATAAAATCAACCTGTTCATGGGGAAACAAAAAAAACCTGGGAAATCATTTACATATTAAAAGAAAATTAAAAATCCATTATAAACTACACATCAATGTTCAGTGGCTTTCGTAAATCCACCGTACTTACTTAAATTGGGCAGAACATTACATTTTCAAAGTCAAAGCCCTAATATGTACCAGCTTTTCTTAAGAAATGAGACAAAACGCATGTTTTGGAAGTCACTTTTATTTACATCAGTTCTGGTTTACTTCAGAGGAATGAAGCGGGAGGAGTGAGTGGCTCCAATACCAGGGCGACCGTGCTTAACAGGCTTGTAGGTAATGGAGAATTCTCCAAGGTAGTGACCAATCATCTCAGGCTGCAAGACAAAGAAAAATCATGAGATTAAATTCAGTCAGTCAGTTATATTCACTCTCTATCCAGGATTAACTTCATTGTGTCTCTTGACCAAATTAACCTCCTGGTTTGAACACAATCTGCCCAAATGGCACAGGGGGAAAAAAATAAAATAAAATTGGACGAATCGGTGAATATTCTTCAGTAAATGTAAATAGGAAACAAATCATGTTGAGAAACATAATGGGGCGGAGTTTTGATCTGTAACCAGACCAATTCTATTCACATAACGCAGCACATTTTAGCTGTGCATTACAAAAATCAACTCTCATGACTGAACAAGACAAAAAGCCACTTTATATTGCTAAATATTTGCCCCCAAGTCAATAATGCTCCACTGCCCCAGGACACAAGGATTTGGTAATAGTCTCAATCCACCATCAGACTTGACAAAAGACACAACCTCTCTCACTGCCTTACCTTGATTTCAACCTGGTTGAAGGTCTTGCCGTTGTACACGCCGACCATTGAGCCCACCATCTCGGGCAGGATGACCATGTCCCGCAGATGGGTCTTCACCACCTCAGGCTTTTCCATTGGAGGTGCCTCCTTCTTGGCTTTGCGCAGGCGTTTAAGGAGAGACTGCTGCTTCCTCCTCAGGCCACGGTTCAACCTCCTCCTCTGGCGAGCGCCATACAGCTGCATGAGCTGCTCACTGTGTCAGATGCATTTAAACCAATTACTTTCCGATGCATCAAAAATATAATTGAGATAGGTTGGCAAAACAACATTTTATGCTGGGATCAGACCACAAGAATTCAGCCCAATTTTGACATTTTGGGGTTGACATTCGTCACGGCCAACAAACTTCCAGCATCAGTCCAAATATGAACATTGGGAACGACAAACTGGCCCTGTAGTGTGACATAATCGAAAAACACCGATCACCCCGACAAAATCTAGCATGTCAGTCAATTTTTGTATTTTCTCACCTAGCATGACAACTCCAACATCATGTTCCGTCACATTTGTGTTGCCAATCTCCCAACCAAGACACAGCAAAAATATATGGCACCATGACCGCCTAATCGGACATGGTGACCAACGTAAAAGACAAAAACATCACGTAGTCTGATCCTGGCATTCGGGAGCCAAGTAGAAATTTATCAGCCAGCTGATTTTTAAAACATGTTTGGTACCATGATCAGGAAAAGCTACAGATAAATCCAGTGCAGTTATTTTGAAACAGCACTTATTACAGATGTTTGGATTGCTTGGCTGATGTCTATTGCTAGCACATTACTTCAGGAAAATAAATACTCTTTTGGAGTTTGTTTATAACGGTTAATTGTCTTGTGATTACAGGGAGGGACAAAAGGTTTGACCAAAGGAACTGTTAAACTGTCAGTTTGGTTGTACACTGAAGTAGTAAGTTTTTGCTTTGTTTAAATGTCACATGTAAATGTTATAATTAAGAAGCAGTTATATTGTGACTTAAAATGTGTAACAAGACTTCTGTCTTTTTTTGGATAAATGCAATGTTTTTTTATTCTGAACTTGAATCCTGATTTGAGCCATCAGCATTTTAGTCATTATTGGACAGATATTCCCATGAATGCAACTCTGCTCTGTGCTAAACCAATAGACACACAGGCAGGCCTCTCAATTACATGAAACCTGCGACGGATAACGTCATAGGCGCCCAAATTAAGGTCAACTGCCCAAAATATGTGACCAAAAGTTAAAAAAAAACAAAAAATGTATTAAATAAACTTGGCTGCATAAAATCCAATGTCTTGACTTTCTTCTTTAAACACACCGAAATTAGCATGTATTTCTCGTAACTGACACGAAATCCGCACCATTCCCATGTTGTTCCAGGTTAGTCAAACTAGCCGTAAGCCTCGCGCAGAGCACGAATTCGCCATCAACGGCGATCGGCACGCTGTGATTTCGTGGAGGAGTGACACTCGCATAACAATGACCAGAGCAGGATTTTCATGTTAAGTAAAGCGTCTTTATTCTTCTTTTATGGCAGTTGGCAAACAGCTTTTAGGTGTATTACTGCCACCTTCTGGACTGGAGTGTGAACCAGAATGTTTACTACCCTATTGTGCTAAATTCTCCTACCAATTCCTGTATCATTTAAAAACCTAAAAACAGCCCTACAGCCCACATTATCTGACCTCAACTGCAATATCTCTCGATATCTAGTTTCAGATGATTTAAATCAGGTAAAAGACTGACTAAAAGAGAGCTATTCAGGACACAACTGTGTGTATTTAAGATACAGCTGATCTTGCATCTTAAATCCACACAGTTGTCTAAGTGTGGGTGGAATCAGTGACTTGGAGCTTGGTCCTCTTGTTGATGATAGTCTTAGACATTGGCCTTTCATTTAAACAGTCCAAAGACATGCAGGTTAGGCTAACTGGTGACTCTAAATTGACCATAGGTGTGAATGTGAGTGTGAATGGTT
>JAPFFA010000007.1:41506335-41517454 GCA_026153275.1 Sciades herzbergii | reverse complement strand
TGATGTTTTAGGTCATATTTATGCAGAAATATAGAAAATTCTAAAGGGTTCACAAACTTTCAAGCACCACTGTATCAAGCTGTGTGCAGTTGATGCTTAAACTTTGTGCAAAAAAAAAATTCTTCTAATAATCAACTTTTGCTGCAACTAATTACCTGATTCATAGTCAATCATTCAAAAAAAAAAAAAAACGCATCCCACACTAAGGCGTGACCTATTCCAGCTATATAATGCATCCTTAAAATATCATCTGTGCTTATTGAGAAATATCTTTCATGAAGATTTTGACTGGCATTTTATTTTTACTGTGTATGTCAGTATTGAAAAGTGAGGAAGAAAATGATATTTAAACACAGTCAATTTAAGTGTCAGCAATTGACACTTCCTTAAGGCTATCTACATTAAAGCAGGCATGTCATGATATCCAAAAAGCAACGCAGGATGATCTAATTCAAACACACAACTAATTATTGTTTCATATCAGCATAATTCACACAGACCAATACCAGTATATATATATTCTATAATATAAATATTTGTGATGGCATCTACAGGATCATCAGGTTTGTATGCAGGCTTGTTTGAGCGTGATGCCATCATGCCAGTTCAGCCATGTGGTATAGAGCGCAAGCTCTTGCTTGTGTGAGGATCATTGTAATGGGCTAGAACTACGGTGGTTTAGAAAATGGATCCAATCAGCAGTAACAGGAGAGCAGGTGGCCAGGCTGAGGTGAGCCCTTTACTCACCGTACTGGCTATAAGAGAAGTCAGGCTGTGCTGGTGGGGCTTTGCTCATGTCCTGAGTAGGGGTGGTAGCAGGGGCAAAGCCCAGAGGTCCAGCTCCAGGAGTAGTAGGAGGTGGAGGCATTCCTTGGGGTACAAACTGGTCACCTTGTGGCGTGCCAAAACTATACCCTGTCAATTTGGGAAGGGGGGGAAAAATTATTTATTTATTTTTTGAAAAGGCTTGCAAAGAATTAAAGCAAGTACAAATGAAGAAACAGGTTATGGATTCATGTAAATGAAACACAAAGCATTAAAGGGGAAAAAAAAAGTGAGAGTAGAGAACAGAAAGAATAGAGACAGACTTTCTACTCTTACCATACAATAACACTCCATCGTTTCCTCTTTGCAATCATTTTAATGGAATTATTTTTAGATTTTAAAAGCTAACAGAGGGCCAAGGTGGCATGGTGCTGCATTGGCGCCACCCACCCCCCAAAACCATGCCTGCAGGTGAACTGGTGACTCCAAATTGTCCCTAGGTGTAAATAAATGTGTGAATGTGTACATGGTGCCTCTGGCACATTCCATGCATAGCGTTCCCAGGAAAGGCTTCATCATCCACCGTGACCCTGACCACTTACTGAAGATGAATGAATGTAGGACCAGAACCAACAGAGGCATGAAGCACCTTTAATGCATCCCTACTCCAAAATCAAACAGAGGGAGATGTATTTATGACTTACCAAATTGAGGTGGTGTGCTATAGCCCTGCTGTGGATATCCCTGAGGTGCCCCAAATCCTCCTGGCGGGGGTGCTGTAACTAGGAACGCATTAAAGGGTGAAGGAGGTTGGGCAGCACCTCGGCCTGCTGGCAAAGGAGGACCATATCCCCCTGAGGCATAACGGACAGGCAAAGATTAGAAGCCCCTTCCCTAGTCAGCTGGAGCTGTCACACAAAATAAGGCTGATCTAAAAAATCGTCATAATATAATAAACCATAATATAACTTACCTAATGGTTGCCCTGTGGACACCCAAACACCTGAGAGGAAGACAAAAAGTAAAACCTTTCAAAATATATATACTTTTTTCCTGCTTTGTATAGACTATATGAAAAACAGCGACACTTCCACTTTTGATGAACACATTTTGGTTTTCGAACAGATGGCACAGACAGTGCCGCCAAAAAGGAGGCAAACGGAGGCTCAGATAGCAGTTGGCACCTCTGGTGTCTTTTTTCATACTAGAATGTCATGTTCCCGGAGAGAGACTTAGTCGGCCTCACTCACCCTGAGGGCCATAGCTCTGCTGCCAGCTCTGAGCAGGCTGTGCAGCCCAGCCATTGGCCGCACTTAAGATGGCTCTGGGTCCCCACTGATTGGCTCCCAGCTGCCCAGGGCCAGGAGCTTTGTTGTCCCGAGGCTCAGCCTTCTTCACTTCAACCTGGACAAAGGACAAGACCAGAAGGGTGTGAAAGAGCAGAAATCGGTAACCAATGTGTCTTCTTCACCCCATCAATTACTAATCCTGTAATTCAGCTGAGATAGTTTTACTTAGATGTAATACAATAGTTCATTAGTTAGAAAAATGAATCCTAGACTTCTAATTCTACATAATGCTGAAGCAATGTTTTTCAGGTACTTCTGAATGGAGTGCACTTAAAGAGAACCTTTATAAATTAATGTGAACAAAGCACAGGAAATTTTTTGATAAAAAGTGAAAAATACAGCCCAAACTGTCCCTATAAAGCGTACCTGAGAAACATCCTCCTTGCATTTCTGTTCCATCTTATCCCTTTTAAAGTAGATAAAAAATTATAATAGAAAGTCCAGACTTACCTTGCTAATGCATTTAAGAACCTCAATTTAGATCAATTTGAAGTAGAAATATGAGAACAGTAATTTTAGATCTAACTAAAAATAATAATCATGCAGAGAATAATGGTTTCATAGATCTAATAAGAAATGAATCTTCATACTGTGTCTAACATGGGAGGAAAAAAAACGATGTAGAGCATTTTGATTTGAAAACTATGTAGACCTGAAAGAGCTTGAAACTATGTCTATTTATATATCTAATGCATCCAATGTGCATCATCAGAGATGAAAGTTTCTCTCATTATTTTCAGTACCCAACCATAGGTGTACCAGCCTTAGTGTAAAATGGGTAAGACTGAAATAGACCGGCTCCTAAATGGGTTGAGTTATTGGGGTCACCTTGAATCAAGCGCAAGGCATGACTTTTTTTTTTTTTTTTAACTTGCTTTCTGCAGTATAAAACACAGTGACCTCGTTTTTTGCCTTCCTTCTTCCCTCTTTGTCGACCTAATTAGGTGCCAGTTTGAGCGAATAGTCTGAGACCCGCCGCACAACCACCTAGGCCCTCTCCCGCGGGCTTCAGGGCTCAGCATGATGGGAGGAAGCACTTGAAATTGTGGCGTCCAACTCCAGAGCTGGGATTTGCAGAACAGTTTGATATGTTCCAGTTTCTAATTTTACAACACATGGCCCCCACCTACCCAAAATCCCACTGCAATAATGTCACATCAAGAACAATGACCTAGGTACTGAAGAACCTGTTTCCTTCAGGAAAACAGGACAGAGTCAAGGGGAGGGTAGATCCATGAGACCAAAAAAGTACAATATAGGACAGCAACACTGAGCCTCTATAGAAAAGTACAACAGTCTTCACAAAAGTGGTTCGTCACTTTGAATCAGCACACGGTGCTAGCACAGGACAGAAAAGTGCCCTTGGCAATTTCAGAATATTAAGGAATGCATATCCACCTGTAAGCACACTGAATGAACCAACTGTGTATTTAAAGCTGAGCCACTACTCTTGATTCCAACAGAATATATTTGCTAACCTAAAAACTAAAAGGAGCAAACTTTTTTTTTTTTAAACAGAAAATCGACACAGTATGGAGATTCTAACTGAGGTCACTTCATTGAGGTTTTGCTTCGTTTTGTTGGTTTTTTGCAATAAATATGTCAAGAACTCAAATTGTAAGTGACCTGGCAAAAAATGACAAATAATAAAAGATGAAAAATGACATTGACCAGTCCTTTAGGTGAAAATGGATTACATTTTGAAGCACTATAGGACTACAAAAATAACTTTTCAGGTACAAAAACCTGTATAATACTACACAGGCTATACAGGATCAGAACCAGCACAAAAACACCCAAAGGAGCAGTCCAAGTAAACCAAACCTTGGGTGACTGCAGAGTTTGTAAAACCTATGATTCCTTGTCAAAAGCACGTCATTTTATGTTTTATCTTTTAAGCTAATGGTGTAATGATGGCTGTAGTATCAAATCTTGAATATAGATTAATTTCTGAGCATGTCTGTTAAATCAGGCTTAAGTTGCGGCTCTGGAAAAACAAACAAACAATCCTGTTGGTCACCCAAGCTTCAGTTTCTTACTTAGGGTAAAATAAAACTACAACTACACACTTTTTTGCCCATGATGTCGTGAAAATGCATGTTGACAGCCTGGTCCACTGATTGTTCGGCCTCGAAAGTAATAAATCCAAAACCTAGCCAACGACCAAAAGTGAATCAAAGTAGCAGGGTGTTGGGACAGAACAAGGTGAAAAACAGGGGAAGGGGAGTTGAACAAGGTGACACTGGGGTGGGGGTTTGGATTATGTTGCAGTCTGTGATACAAGTAAAGGTTGCCAAACAAGAACTGCAATCTCATCTTGCAAAAGAATTAATATTGTTCTCTACTTGTGCATTAAAGGTTCAAACCAATCAATCAATTTCATTATTAACCAATAAATGACTTGTCATTTGATATTTCAATTCAAGACATTCTCTATTACCAGATAAGTTTTATATACATCTTTAAAAAAAAAAAAAGGGGGAAAAACATTTTTTTCTACTTTTTGTAAAAGCACATTTTTGTCCACTTTTTAAAAACACATTTCTATTTCCTGTTCAATTTCATCCAAACCCCTTGAATGTCCCCTTGTTATATTCTTGTATAACATGTACAACAAATGCTGACAGCACCCACAATCATTACCACTTGATAATGATGAATAAAAATATAGTTTCTCAAAGCCTTCCCAAAATGACATCATATTTTGGGTAAGCTAAGAGAACGGCATATTTACAACACAGCTATAAAAAGCACCACAGAGATAAAAAGGTAGGGTCCTGCTAGGAGTCTGTGCATGGTCAGAATTACATGAGGTGTAACCAAAGTTTCTGCTTTCCCTTTTCTTTTGAACCAGTTTTTAATATTTAAAAGAGTGAGCTACTTAGTAGAAAGTGGCCACACAGTTTGCTCATGAGGGAAAAAGTTCACCTTAGAAGGGCATTAATCTAGTTGAGACTACGGGACAAAATGACAAACAAGTCCCCATTTTCAGGGTCATTTTTATGATAAAGCAGAGGATGAACCATATAAAAACAGCGGGTGAGCTGTTCTTCTGCAGCACCAGCACTACTGTGTGAACTAGTTTAAAGTGATCAAATAACTGTGCAGCAGAACTGGGTTGTGAGAGTCCCTCCACTTTGGGATCTAACCCGATTCTAATTAAGCAGTCTCGGAGACCTGGGTGGGGAATTTGAGATTTCTGATACTATACAGAACAGACAGCCTCACGAAATGTACATCTGACCTGCCACTAAGCTAGTTAACATAAAAAAATAATTAAACAGGGTTTTAAAACGGAACGCACGCTCTGTAAGCTTCTTACACTCTAGCAACCACCTGAAAGGTGCGACCTTTCTGACACACATCACACAATCTGATGAGAAAGGAAGAAAGTTTGTTTTAAATTTAAAATAAATAAATCCATCTAAAATTAAACGCTCACTTTTTCACTGGAATCCTCCAGCTGCTTAACCGCCTTCATGCACACACCCAACACCTAAATAAACACACTATACCTTTAATTGTGTAATAATACTTTCATTCGAAGGGCTATGATCGCACAGCAAAATTTTATGTAGGAACTCTGGCTACACCTTCCAATCTGACACTGAAACACATATACACATCTTTCCTGACTTTTATCAGTGTGGTGCCACTGTCAACACAATCCCCTGAAGGAAAAAAACAAAAAAACAAAAACACATCTTAAGAAACACAGTTAATTACAATCAAACAGTTCACAAGGAGTATATAGAAGAAGCACAGGACTTATTTTACTACATATACACATAATATAGAAACTCATTATTAAGAATATCAGATAAATATAATCAAAACTATGTTATATATGGTTAATAAATAACAAAGCTCAATATAACTACAAAATCCAATGACAAACTATTCATGTGTCCTCAAAGAGACTTGTGGTTAAAGAGGGATTTTTTTTTTTTCTCCTTTGTATTAAGCAAAAGATGAGGAAACAACTCTTCAGACACTCAAACACAATATGCATGGAAGCGCGCAAAAAAAGAAAAAGAAAAAGGATCCACTGAAACTGAAGTAATTTATACTGAATATGATTTGCATTGCTTTGGTGGCGTACTACAGGAAATAATTTAATGCGTAAATATTTCATATTAATTGCAACATTGTTAATATTTAATAATTATTTGTGTTCTGTACAATTTCATTTGACAACGAAACGCATTTTGGTCAAGTCAGTTTCCTGTAGAATCTGCTTCCTTTCACCACCACAGTGAGGGTGTTACAGTGTAGAAAATTAAAACACTTTCAGCACTTGTCCGTGCGTCGGTCTCACTTATGTCACCTGCATTCTGTTTCACTGCCACAATGAAAGCAGTTACGCGATTTGAAATAATCAGCCTTCTCGCCCATTAAGGAAGAAGAGTTTCTGTTATTTGAGAGCACAGTGGATCCAATTAAAGGCAGCTGGACATCAAGGCTTTTCAAAGCAAACAAAATGGCTCAAAAAACATGAAGGTATTGACATCCTAAACAGCAAGTAAATGTATCAGAAGCTGATTCAGTGATCTTTCCACAAAGCAGATGTCTGCCATATATACACACACTATGGATTGGAAGTTTCTGAATGCAGAAGCTGTGCAACAGGCCAAAGTCGACATGGGAGTTAGAAATGAGATCAGAATGAGCTCTGCTGAAGGACATCAAGCAGGACTTTTTTTTTTTTCCCTCTTTGGGTCAGAATAGTTTGTCATGACTATGACGATAGCGGTATTGGGAACAGAACTAGATCAGCTTTTACCTCGGGGTCTCTGTTTCTCTGCATCATAGATCATTACCACCTCTGTGACCTTCAAGGAGAAAATGTATGGCAAGTGAGTCAGTGGCAGAACAAAGTAAGCGCTTAAAGGCTGATCTAAATTCAACACGCAACTGGAAGAGATCTCTCTTTATAGCTAAAACATCCGAAAAACAAAAATCATGATCATTTCTTATCATTAGACTATCTTGCCGTGCCGATAACAAAAAACAAGGACGTCCAAGTATCCAAACTGAAATCTTACCACTCCAAATCTGTTAAAATAGTCCCTGAGTTCAGGTTCACCGCAGTTGTGGGGAATTCCACCAACAAATATCTTCTTGGATTTATTGCTGTCACTTTTACCTCCTTTCTAAAACATACAAAATAAACGCAGTTAAAATGGACAGAATCCTGGGAGTACGGGAGAACATTTATTTCTTCAGTATATAATTTAAATTCTGTCAACATCAGCATAACATGTGAACAAATTAATTAATTATAAAAATTTTTTTTAAAAGATTAAAAAAAAAAAAAAAGACCTGAATTATAATTTTCATGTTTCCAAAAGAGCAGCGCAGTACTTACCCAGCCATCTTTTGCTCTTGTCTTCTCCGGCTGCATTCCTCTTGGAGTGCATGGCTTAGGGTCAATCTGTGGGAGCAGAGGATTAAACCTCGAATGTCCTTCAATTTTCATTTCCTTAGTTCAATCTTAAGTATTACTTGGTATCATTGGAAATGTATTTTATTTATAACAAATTAAACAGTGATTTTTTTTTTTTTTTTGGCTGAAGTCAAGACGCAATCAGAAATGCAATAAGCTGCTTTGTTCTTACATTTCTACCATCAAGGTTATGAGGCTTGGTGTCCAGCACAGTCCGAACACAGTTTGGATCTTTAAACTTCACAAAGCCAAAGCCCCTGGACTGATTTGTGCTTTTGTCCTTCATGATGACGCAGTCCACAACCTCTCCATATTGGGAGAAGTAATTTCGTAAAGTCTCTAAAAAGAGGAAGCAAACAGGCTGTAATGCCAAACTGCACACTGTTCAATAAAGCATCCATAATTTAACAAATAAAATGTATTCTTTACTGCTAGGAACAAAGTACACATTTTGTTATCTGAATACATCTGAACACAATTTGTAAACTGCGTGTACAGACCTATATAAGCTACTTATATAAATGGGGTCTATGATGGATAGTCAAATTTCGTCAGTGTGATGGAGATCAACTATTGCTGATGGTTATTATAGATATAAGCCTAACTGTCTGCTTTAATTAAACAGGTTTAACTTGGGTCAAATAAACTATGTATTTATTTTAGGACTCTCATCCCCTCGTCTCCTCCCCCAAATTTAAAACTCCATTTAACACAATGCCAAATGGTTTGGATTCTCTGGATGTAAAGTTCAGGGGGAAAGAAAAAAAAAAACCACCTCTAATAGCTCCACTAAGAGTAACAAAGCATATATTATCAGTGAAGGGAATTTTAGTTGTTCTTTTATAGCAGCACGTAAAGTGACGCGTGCAGGACAGTTAAAATAATAAAAAGTGTAAAATAATAAATAAGGAAGTCCAAAATAAAAAACGTTAATACAAATTAGAAAATATTACAAAACAGAAAATGTTATTGCACTTGAACAATGAAAGCAAACTGCATTTAAAAAAAATATAAAAACACCCATCACACATACTGCATACCGGTATTAAAATATTTAAGTAATGAATATTGCACTCAAAACTTGTATTATAAAAAGTGTGACATGACATAGCTCCAGTATTACAACTCGCAACATTGATGTATATGTATATTAAATAATTAATATAATATGAAAATTATTATTCGAATAATAAGCAATGATAGTAATTTGAATAATAATCATGTTTACAACTATCTGGTCTGCGATTATAAGGTTCAAGATTGTGTGCGTTTAAAAAAAAAAACGACAGGGATCACTGGTCCAGATCACTTCTTCGTCATTGCAAATCAAGCTGCACTTTGCTAGGCAACAATGTAAAACAATGAGAAGTTTGCTTCACTTGCTTCAGCTAGTGAGAGGCTACAATGAGCAAGGTGTGTACATCTTAAATGCAGAGGGATGTGTTACTGCTAGCTACAGAAAGCACCAACTATAAACATAACATGGCACCCGGACCTTTTAAGGGCTTAAATGTAACACTATTAAATGATACAGAAATATTGAGGGAAACATTCGACCTATCTAGGGTCCTCAATCTGAGTCATATATTTCCAAAATTTATTCACAGTCACACTCATACCTGCATACTCCTGATCCTCGTTTTTATGAAAACGAACTCCAACTACAATTCTCAATTCTGCACAGCAAGGTTTCCAAAAGAGCTGCGCATTTTTCCAAATCAAAAGCAGCAACCCCAAATTCATTCCCCTTAAAGCGTGCATTACAGAAGGGCATCCATACTGACTCTGTGGGTGCATTTTAATTTGGAAGTTGCCCAATTTTTGTGCAGCTTGTGTCAATAAATCAGTCAGATGAGGCAGCTTTTGAACGGTGATCAGACTCATGTACCCCGCCACGCTACAGGTTTACTCAAGTGCAGTAACAGTGCACACTCTCACTTAGCGGTACTCTTATAATGTTGATTCATTTGAAAACACATAAACTGCTAGGGCAATTCAAATCCTTAAATATTTAAGAAATGCTCTTCTTCACACGCTGATAATGCTGGGTTTTGTAGCTTTTTTTTTTTTTTAAATAATGCCCACACCACAAACAAGTGACATTCCCTCAGCCCTGAACCCATATATTGATGCTTGTGCCACAACTAAACATATTCATGTTTTAATGCGAATAAGGAAAATTAAATGACTTAACACATTATATATTCTACAACATGGGTCTCTAACCTTGGTCCTGGAGTACCCCTTGTCCTGCATTCCCCTGCTTCAACACAACTGATGGGCACAGAGAATACAGTACAATGTGCAGGACAAGGACACGGCATACTCCAAGACCAGGGTTAATAAGTTATATCCTATGGTAATTTATTTATTTATTTATTGTGTTCTTACATGCTACACTATGGCTACATTCACATTACCAGGTTGAGGACACAAATCTGATGTTCTGCCCAAATGTGAGAGATTTTTTTCCCCCAGACTGTGTAGACACAAAAACACGATCATGTTAAATAAGACCTGAGCCACTTTTGTCTGTGATCCTAGATCATACACAAATCAGACATGTAGTCAGTGCGACAGTCAGACTCCCAACACACATGTGCTTAACATTATCACCATCATCCAGTGTCAACAACACAACAACTGAGAACAGAAAAGGCAGACGACAAAAAAAAAACTAATTTGATATTCGGGGAATCGATTCAAACGAAACTGGACGGACCGTACAGAGTCCGAGTAGTGTTTGAAACAACTAAGCAAGAAACTAACGTGTGCATGCAGGACATTTCAGGGGACAGGCGAGTTTTCATTCAAGACAGATATGGGTCACTTGAATTTGAGCTGTCAAGACAGGCAGACCTGGCGACTTGTCCAGGGTGTACCCCGCCTTTCGCCCGTAGTCAGCTGGGATAGGCTCCAGCTTGCCTGCAGCTAGAGATAATGAGAATGAGAACACAGACAGATCCATTCATTCATCCTCTATAGCACTTAAAATCATCGTGGCTCACAGGTGAGCTGAAGCCAATCCCAGCTGACACTGGTGACCCTGGACAGGTCACCAATCTATCGCAGACAACCAGTCATACCTACGGGTAATTTAGAGTAGCCAGTTAACCTAATCTGCATGTCTTTGGACTGTAGGAGGAAACCGGAATAGCCAGAAGAAACCCACACAGGAACGGAGAGAACGTACAAACTCCGAGGTCATCCGATCTGAGTGAAATACCTGAATTGTACAAAGAAGCTTGTAATGTGAAAGTAGCCCGTGTTCCTGTTTCTGCAAAACTATCTGCTGGGCATTAGTAGAAGCAGTTTACCTCGTGTTGATAGTATTCTTACAAATGTGAAAAATAATTCAGAAAACTTCAAATGTGTTCACAGCCTAAAAGTAGGCACTTGGAAATCCGCAATTGCAGTCACGCACCTTCGGCGCTGCTGATGACGTCATCATTTTTTTTACTCGCGTTGTTAGTATCGGTTCGAAAATACGGCTGCTAGATCACTGGGTATCTCAAATCTCGCCGGAAATAACGTAGTTTTGAGGAGCATTTAATTTGGA
>JAPFFA010000007.1:41372567-41384191 GCA_026153275.1 Sciades herzbergii | reverse complement strand
AAGTTGATTTCAGAAAGCAAGCACACCTTGATGAAATTGCCAAAGTACAAGCTTGTTAATAATCAAGGGCATAACTCGTAAAATTTGCCCAAATTAAATGAAATTTCAATATGCGCATAACAGTCATATAACGAAGCCTTTTGCAAAGTCTGGTGAAATTCCTCCACAAATTGTGAGAGGAGTTGATTTCAGAAGAACGTACACAGTCATGAAATTGTCAAAGTACATGTTATTTAATCAAGGGTCAAAACTCTGGTAAAATTTTCACAAATGAAATTAAATCGCAATATGCGTATTACGGTCATATAACAAGGCCTTTTGCCAAGCTTCAAGAAATTCATCCAAAAATTGTGAGAGGAGTTGATGTCAGAAGGCGAGCACGCCTTCATGAAATTGTGAAAGTGCAAGGTTGTTAATCAAGGGCCGCAACTCTGGTAAAATGTGACCGAATTGAGCAAACAATATGCGTACTATCGACATAATGCCTTTTGCCAAGTTTCGTGAAATTTCTCCAACAGTTGTGAGAGGAGTTGATTTCAGAAGGAAAAAATAGTCAAAGTATAATTTTGTTATCAAGGACTAACTCTGGTAAAATGTGCCGAATGTAATGAAATTACAATATGTGTAGTACAGACATAGAACAAAGAATCCTGCCAAGTTTCGTGAAATTCCTCCCAAAATTGCAAGAGGAGTTGATCTCAGAAGGCGAGCACCCTTCTTGGGATGGACGGAAATCGCCACGACATCACCCCCCTTCGAGCCTTTCAGCCAGCAGGGGATAACAAACTAGGCCACTAACTATAGATAGGTACATAAACCAAAGAACAAATGCAAAAATATGGGGGACGGACGGACACGACCTCACAAGTCATTCACAAGCTTCCGACCAAATTAAGGAACAAATAAACGCTCTAGCGGTCCATCACCCCTGAATCAGCCCCTTTTTTATTTATAATAATATACACACACTTTTTAATGGCCCAATTTGCACTCTCTTGCTCTTTCGCCCTCTCTAACCTGATTGGCTGTTGCCTCCTGCCAGTCACCATAAGCCCCTTACACACAACCTGTTCAAGGTGGGAATGTTGTGGCTTTATTCCGCATCACCAACGTGTAAAACGCCCAAATATGGAGGGTGGGGGGGGGGGGGATGAGAAGCGCCTGTGCCGTGTTGTTCCACCTCAGAGTCGGAATTGAGGACTCCATAAAAGGGACAGCCAGCATGGCAGGACAGGGGGGCGATGTTTGACACGGACTCCCTTCTTTTCGAGACTAGCACGAATTCAGACATCTCCGTCTATGGCGTCTAAGGTCCACATGCCTTTCTGCTTCGAATTGCTTCCTACTTCTCTTCTGATTGCACAGAAACTTTGATTGCATTTGAAGAGTGGTATAAATGTAAACAGCTAGGGGGAGAGAAAAAAAAAAAAAAAAAGCGCACCTCACCTCAGTTCACCTGCTGTTATTGTTTTGAAAGCAATACCTGTGTGCTCAGGGTATTTGTATTTCTGATGCACAGCATGTTCTACATCACCTAGACACCAACACGCTGTTTATCACACCTCGGGTTCCAGAACACCAGCATGCAACGTAAAAAAGTAGTAGTAGTAACAACAACAACAACCCCCCCCACTGGCACGGCTTTATACTGGATGTGTTTGATTTAGTATAAACAGCCAAACTTGGCATAACGAGGGTTCTTCTTAATAGCCATATTGCGGGATCTCTTTAAAATGAGCACGAGTGTCAGACTTTTTTTTTTAAATGCCTGAAGTTGAGCTTGCAAATAAATGTCTCTCCAATCTGAACCAACACCCTAACTACTCCAGCAGTGTCACTGAGTATTTTAGTCCTCTTAAAATCAATAAATTTTATTTTATGTTTAGTTTAACAGCACATTCCTGCATACAGTAGCTTAAATGTGTTATACCGACTTGAATGCAGTATTTTAATGTAGAAATGACAGCAATTCTTTACGGTGTGCATTTCATCAAAGTCATTCAGTGAACACTGAATCCACCACCCTTCATGGTCACAGAGAAGGCTCCAAAATGCTTTTATGATATACAAGACACCGGTGTCGAAACCCTGTAACGGCATTTCACACCTGCTATATGCAGCATGAGGGTGGGGGGGCGCGTAAACTAACCGGTGAGCCAGTTTCAGTCTTACAGAGCAGATTTGCTCAACATCCTCCAGAATCGTAATAAAAGAACATGAGCGCTCTGACTGAATGGTGGGCAGGCCCTGCGGACATCTCTGATAAAAGGGAGCACCATTGTGTGAAAACAATAGTGCAGGCTTCCATAACCATAGCCTTATTCTCTCCAACTGAATCAGCAGCACAAACAGGGTTGGAACAAACACCTGCATGGCGAGAAATGTTACTTTGTGTCTCACTTCATCAGAGTGAAACCTGAAACTCAAAGATCTGCACCGTTTAATAATTCAAATGACTTTTGTATTTAGCAAGCTTGCAAATCAGATATAAAGCAGGACCGTTTTCGCTCCTTACGGGGCAGGAAACGAAATTTTAAGCAGTAGCAGTTGTGCGTCTTTTCCCAAGAGAGGTACGTCTGCATCCCTGAGCAGAGAACAAGATGGCACAAAAAAAAAAAAAGACTGAAAATTTTTTACTCAACCTCCATAAGCAGATAAGAAACAAAAGGGCCAAAGAAAATACAAATTAATCTGCAAGTTAGCACAACTTCATTTCTCATGTAAAACAACTTCAGTTGTATGGCATGGAAAGGCTACATTTCCTACAGATGACCAACTACAGCTTCTATAGCTTCCTTACATTTGATCCAAAAAACAAGAAGTTAGATGTTCTGTTTTCTGCCACACTAAATGAACATACAAATTTCCTCACGCCGAGGTCTTGCAAGTGCAAGCATGCAACTATCTAGACGGAGGATTAGAACCAGACCAAGCAAAACCTGTGCATTTTCAGTTCCCTTTCTGCAGGGCTTCTCACAGACAGGCCAAAAAAAAAAACAAACAAAGTCTCAATATTAGACCGGGGGGGTACAACACCTAATTAAAATAAATATTTTATACATCTAAAACCAATTTTGAGTTAAAGGGAGCAAGAAGAAACCCAAATGTTAATAATCAATGAGACAAGGCTTACTAAGGCTCTTGTTGCTTGGCCTTTCAACCCCCTCCAAATGTCACAAAACCTCATGTTTCCATCTAATGACAATCTCCATGCGCCCAAGGCCTGTACCGCACAATCAACAGAAAAAATGTTTAACCTTGAACAGCCTTCAATTTATCCCACTGTAACTGTATTTTGGTGTGCACACATAAGCTTACATCATATATCCTCAGTGGACAACAGGGGTGTTATTACATTCAGATTACAATACAATATTACGCCATGATATTTAAATGTAAGCCCCCCCCCAACTTGAGCTTAGATTCAAATAAAATTCAGATGGTTGGAAAAGCTATTAGCTTTTTTTTTTAGCTATCGCTTTAAATTCGACACCATGGATCCAGCGTCCCCAGCTTCAAACCTATTGTGCGTGTTTGAGAAAGACTGCATGTTTACAGTGCAGGAAGCCTTCAAGTTTGTAGTTACGAACCCCTGGCTTAAAATGCTTTCTGCTTGCGAATTGGGACGGTCCTTAAGCTTGAAGGCACAAATTCATCCCAAAATGCCACATCCCAAGGCCATTACGTGGGTTTTCATCAACCTGCTTAATGCAAAATTTGAAAAATGGCGCCACCCAAATAGAGAGAGAGAGAGAAATGGAAACGTGAATTTCGAAAATAAGAGTCTCATGGCACAAAAACTTTTATACGCTCACGAGGCGGTTTTTCAGGCAATATATTTTTGCAAAATTGAAACGGACACACGTTTTTTTGCATTTAAGGTCAATCGAAATCACCATGCCAACATTCATCAGATCTTGGAGCTCCGTTGCCATACTTAATCAGAATGACTATTGCGAGAGGAGAAAACCCCAGCTTTAAAGTCGTGTAACATCACTCAATGGAAGCACAGACTATTCGCAATCATGTTTGACATAAGTGGAAAATTAAAATCCATGAAATTTCTAGAATAGGTTATCATACGGTGAAAATTTCAGACTGTACGACCCCTACTCCTAAATAAAACCCAGTAGTACTGAGAATATTTTGGAGTAGCAGCCACAATAACAGTTGGATGACGGTACAAGTGTTAACCAACAATTCCAACAGATCTACCTTACTGCAGAATTCAGCTCCAGCTCTAATACAAACAGCCTGATTACCTGTTGGAGGCGTGTCAGATTTAGGTTTGAGCTGTACTCTGCATAGCATTGTCTAGGAATAATTACTGTTACATGCCTAATGGACAAAAGGCTTATTGTTCTAAAGTTCCACAAAGCTAATCTAAAATACGTGATTGTGTGAAAGGATGAAAAGTGTAGATTCAGTGACGCTGCATCCACCAATTGTGCTCTTCATAGAGGTTATGGCCGAGTACGCATGTCATGCGCAAAAGACGTGAAGGCAAAAAGAGGAACCGACTTCAATATAAGAAGCAATCCAGAGCAAGCCAGAAAAAAAAAAAAAAAAAACTGCTGTGCTAAGCCTCTGTGCGTTCTTTGTTTACGTTCCAGCAGCTCTTCCCCCTCCTTCTGCTCTAAACTGAAAGCTTGCCAGTTTTTCAAAGCCGCAGGTTATGTGGCTTTGACGTCAGCCTGACTGCTGCTTGAAGAATTCTTAACATGGAGTCGCTGCCAAGAAGAAACTCGTCATGGCAGCACGTACGGTTTGCCCAGAGTTCAACGACGGGAAAAGTAAAATGAAACTCCTCCCAAGTGCTTGTGCCATTACAAGGCTTATTAATCCTAACAGGCTTAGATACAGTCAATGGAAATTTAAACGCAGCTTCTTAAAAGGAGCATTACGGGAATAACAATACAAATAAATGAAGTAAAAATATGATCTACACTTAAATATACAGGCCATTTAAAAAAAAAAAAAAAAAAAACACTGATGTTGAATATACTTGGCAAATTATATTCATGAATATAAAAGTCAATTTTGTTCACATCAGTGGCTTAAGGTTAAGATCGCATACAGACAAGACCTACCTCATTCCTGCATATCTATCATAATTAGAATTTATTTCATCAGCGTTTGGTTTCTTCATTAGTTGTGTTTGTAGCGCGTCGTCATTTCACTAGTTCGGCCGTACGCAAGCATGAGCGTTTCTCTTCATTCTGAGAAACGCACTCAATAAGAAACCAGAGGAAGAAATCCGTTTGTGCTAAAGCAGCTACATGATGACACGGTGACAAACGAAAGGTCAAAAACAGAGGGCTCATCCAGATCTTCTCTTTTCACATCATTAAACATCATCCAAAAATCTCACACACACACAGTGATTCAATTACATATTTACAAAAAGACCTAAACTGCACCCAATCAGATATTATACAAGTAAATGCCAGATCGAACACAATACCATTTGCCAATAGTACATCATGGAAATGAACCAAACCCCCCCACACACACACCTCTAATTTAGTGCAAAGGTTTCAGTCAGCACCGTCTTCCCCTATCCACCTCAAGCATCAATCTTTAATAGGAAAGCCTTTAAATGGGAGCTCACCACGGAGGGATGTGATGAATTTTTAAAAAGACATGTCTGCTTTACTGTCCATCTGGGCTCCACTTGTCCTACTGGGGATATTTACAATACAGAGGAGACGTCAATGGCCATTTCTGCATCCTCTTTTACCTCAGGAAGATTGTGCAACATGAGAAAATGACCAAATAACAAACCACAGCACTGCTGAAGGTGCGGGGATTCATTTCTATAACAGTAGACGATTATTTAACACTGATCGCGTCTCCAGCGTCAGCACTTTGCCACAGTCGGTATGATTTCCACCATGGGACAGTCTTCAGGACACAGGAGTGTATATGCTTTCTGGTTTCTCTGGAACATCAGCTTTTTAAAAAAAAGGTCTCATTGTCTTATGCGGCGAGGGAACAACTGTTTGTTTATATCTGCTATATGATCAGTGAAAAGGAGCACAGTGTGTCATTCATTAATACATTTAAAAAAAAAAAAAAAATAGTTGGGAAGGCACTGCAGTAGAAGTGAAATAACACACTGGGGGTAGAAGATCCACTTTGGGGTGATAACACAATCAGTCAGTCAATCATGGCATGGCATGAACTACTTTCCTATAACAGAACAACCCACTGTGGGATACTCCCTACTTATTTTGTATGCTTTGTTTTATACTGTAGATTATAAAAATTAAACATCCTAACCAACTAATTAAAAAGAATTCCATCTAGAAAATACCAACACTAGTCTGTGCCAAGTTTCCCAAAAGCATCGTGGCAGAAAAGATCGTTAAATGGTAGAGCGAGCAGCACAATGAACACACTCTCGCCTAGTTAAGATGCTCTTAGCGTTAAGAGGCTTTTGGGAAACCTACCACTGTTTGTAGGCACAAAATGTTGAAAGTTCTTTTTAAAAGTCTTTTTCAGTCCATAAATAAAGTTTTGACTTGAACAGGGTTTTACATACTAATCTATGTAGTAAGCAATTTCAAAATATTTGAATTTAAAAAAAGGTCAAAAGACGTTGATGCAAAGACTTGCTTAACCCAAACCGTGCTCAAAAAAAAAAAAGGCTTGACCAACAAATCTGAGTGCAAGCTTTGTTGCTGCAGGCTGGTACATTTTGATAATTAATCAAATCAGTTTCTTTTATTCATTCAGCTACATGGCCAGGCTTGATAGCTCTATCAGGAGCAAATGTCTGATTTAATATAACCATATCAAAACTATTGACACTCCCTGGACAAGCAGATCGGCTTCCCCGTCTGCACTGTAGGCAGAACACTGAAGGAAAGAAGATTCGGTTGTTTAATGGCTGGCTTGAGATCAAATGATATGGTTTCCCCACTTGAGAAATTGAATTTTGTCATGATTAGCTGGAAAATGTTTGGGCGTGGTTCCAACGGACACGGGCTGAGAGACAAGCCAGCGAGCAGTGGTAGAGTCTGAATTCGGAGTGACAGATTATCACTTTCCCTCAGGCACATTCCAACCCGCATCCACCCACCTGCCCAAAATAAACTGCAGTGCATTAACCCTTTCCTTTCCAAACACACACATGCAGGTTGTCTTAACAGTTCAACGTACCTTTCAAAAAAAAATTTTAATACGTTACTAAAACCACAGTGTAACATGCTTACACAAGCAGTACTATGCGATTAGGTAACACGATCTCAACCCTCAAGAACATAGCAAGTCATTAACAGTCACCAAGTTTAATGCATTCTGGTGGCAGCATGAAATGGAGCGCTGGCTCTAAAAAGGTTTAACTGCAGTTTTCTCTGGACCGGGCAACCTGCCAGCCTTTGGGGAATAAATCCACAATTACACAAACAACAAAAACAGCAACTTATCTATTAACGGAAATCAGTCCCCCCCGCCCCCTTTCTGAAAAACACCCCAAAAAAAGCCATTTCACTCCGATGTTAATCAAGAGCAATATAGAACAGTCGTTTTTGTTCTTAAATTTCTCTCCCCAAAAAAAAAACCTCTCACTCACACACACACAAAAATCACTCACATGGTGCGTGTGTGTATGCCATATCAGCACCTGAGGCTCTCTCATGACAAGAGCATTTCTAAAAAAAGGTATTATAGTTACGTTATAAATAAATAATTAAAACAAATAAAAATTACTTAAATAAATAAAAGGAGCGACAGAAATTCTAACGCTTTTTGTGGTGGCACCTTCTTAAAAACGTCACCCAAAGTATTTGGCGTTTAAACCAGGATAGCAAAAAAAAAAAAAAAAAAAAACACCACGCTCGATTGTTAACCATATCTTACCAAAAATATTATGCTGGTAGTTCTTCACCCTTTATAAATAAATAAACAAAATTTAAATAAAAACCCACAGGTGAGCCTTGAAAGCCCAATCCGACACCTGGCATACACCACTCGATCGTGTCTGCTGGTGTAGATCGTGAAACAACACTCACGTAACACGCGATTTCAATACTTACTGCAAGACCACAATACATTTTGACTATCTCTAGTAAATAAGCTATGGAGGAAACATGAACTGCCATGGGGTTTGAGGCATGCCTATTAAGAACACAAATGCAGATATCTTTCAGTTCCTCTAATAAAAGCACTGAACCATGAGGGTTTTTAAACAGCTGCATAAAAACCAAGAATGAAATACTCTGGCCAATTTATAGACATCATAATTACAAGTACAGCAGTGCAGAAAGGTTTCGATGTGCACAGTGTGGAACTCTGTATTCACAGTTTAACACACGGCATGGAAGTAAGACTCTACGTTGTGTCCGAGACTTGAACACAACCATAAAATGTGGAGTCTGTACCTCCAGCCTCAGGATAAGGAGCTACTGGAACACCTTCGTGTGGGTCTAAAAATGATAAGAAACGTGACACCTTAAATTTCAGTTTTAGTTGTTAATTTTTAGTTTAGTATTCCTACACAGTACAGAAACTCCATAAAATGCATAGGGGTTTTCTTCAAAAACCCACTGTAGATTAGGAAACCCCCCCCCCCTATTGCCATTAAAAAAAAAAAAAAAGAAGAAAGAAAAATTGAGGATTTAAAAGTCACCCAAAATCTATGGTCTTAAAAAAAGGAGAGACAGGAAAGCAAGCATTTCCACCATTTCAGATTGAAGGAAAGAACAGGAGGGTATCACTTTTCCAGCTGTGCAGAAGGAAATGGCTTGCTGGCAGTGGCAATCACAAAAATTCAATTGATGGTGGGGGAAGGGAATTATTCAACAATTATCCACCGAAAGTGAAGTGAAGATCGGTGAATAACAGCAACGAAGTTGAATTTATTATTTCACCAATATTCACTGAGACGGATAATCGTTTAAGTATAAAATACACGGGTGGTTATTTAAAAAAAAACAAAAAAATTATTTCAAACTTCAAAAACAGCATGCAAATGTAATAAAGGTGCGGTGGAGACTTGTGTCACTCATCTATGCAGAGTCACATAAAATACTTTGTTTTTGAAATACATCAAATCAATTCCACCTTACCTTTGAATAGTTTTCGACCAAACTTTGTTGCATTTTTAGTGCTTTTAGGAACAGCATTTCCTTTCATCATTTGTAATTCTTCCTTACGGTGATGAAGCGATTGGCTGCCATTCTGCCGAGCTGCTCGAGGCGATTATCGAGAAATAGTCAGAATTCGTCGACCAATCAGCGCATCCGATTTCCTATAATCGCCTCCATATTTATACTAAAGACTTTTTTACAAATCGGTCGCGTAAAGTCCACATTGCCAACATGGTCATGACCGACATGAAAATTTCTTTCATTTCTCTTTCAGATTTAAAAAAAAAAAAAAAAAAAGTGTTTTTGGCTAGAATTTTTCAGCGGTATCGCCAATAAACCGATGTGAACCATACACTAGTCTCACGTTAACTGAGTTGGCAGGGCGGCAGGTCTGGTAGTATAACCAAAGTAAACATCACTGGCCATTGTGGCTGTGTAAGCTCATGTAGGGGCAATTAAATCGTTACATCTTTCTCAGATTTTAGGCAGATTCCTGAAAAGTCAGCAAAGGAAAATTGTGAAAGACAAGCTGCCATTTTGTACCTGTCTGAACTGCTCTTCATAGGTCCAGTCAGTGTGGTCCTGGCCATGTTGCTGGCCTTGAAAGGGTGGAGCTGGGAAACTTGAAGCCCGTGGTTCAGTTTCAAGCCCTGATCGGGCCTTCAGCAACTGAGAGTGAGAATGACGCTGACGATGAGGCAGCAACAGGATGCCTTGGCCTGGGGTGATGGCCTCACGGGTCATCTGCAGGCCTTCCTCTGCCATGTCATCATCGTAGTCCTCCTCTATCTCCCCCTCAAAATCATCCTCGTCCCACTTCTGCTTTCTAAAATGAGAAAAACGTAGACTTGCATGCCAGCTAAAGCATTTAAAAATAAAATTAAATTAAAATCCTCACAGCTGAGATCTAGGACCTGTAACCTTTATAAAACCGATGACTAGTCAAACGTTACATTTCCAAAAGTGGATAACTTTCCAAGCTCTTTTCATGGTTTAAAAATTCATCAGTTGTTTTTGAAATATGCACAAATATCAACTCTGTTTAGTGATGTGAATGACTGTTGTTGCATAGTTACAAACAACAATATTTACCACAGCATGGTATCATGGTAATTCACAGCAATTATGAGCATACATACATTTGCTCCTCCTCGTCAGACCCCATCATGTCTTTGTAATGCTCCTCTCCCCTCTCGTCCTCCTCATCTTCTACTTCCTCCTCCTCTCCAGCGGTGCTGTGCTCTGACTTAGGGCTGTCATCCATTGGCTGTCTCTGCAGTCCGGCCGCCGCGGCCCTCATCGCTGCCAGAGCCGCTATCTGAGCGCGCTCCGTGTCTGAGGTGGAGCTTAGCTTCAGCTCCTCGCCTGTGGGGGAAGAGCTCTGGAACGAACCTGTCTGCTGCTGTTGCTGCTCCATAAGCAGCCTGGCTCGCTGTTGCCTGTGCAAGTTCTCCATAACGGCCTGCAGCTTCATCTCCAGGCAAACAGGACGTTCTGAAATATCGCCGCTTTTGCCCCCTTCCTCACCAGAAAAGCACCGATCAGGTTTTCAAAACACTTGATTCGAATGGATGGTGCCTTCACCGAGCAGCAAAGTGAATGCCTAAAAAGAAAAGCAGCCTCGCAGAAGAGCTGCTAGAAACGTCTTCTACTTAAACCTGAGGATTGTTGATCACGAGAGCGTCGAAGACACAGCCCTCTACAGCACTACAGATGGGAGCAGGCTTTAGAGAGGAGAGGCTCCCCCCCGATGCAGAGTGGCTACCTCTATCAGAGCCTGGAAAAAGAGAGAGAAACAGAACCTGCATTAGTAAAAACGATCATAGAAATTCTCCATCCAGTAGCAGTCTTCCTTCTTCACCTGCTCCATGTGGCATACAAGAAAGAATTCTGTTGTTGCTGCCAAATCATTCAACTTCACTATACAGACATCATGACTATATTCCTTTGACAGATCTCTAAAGCCGTCACAAGAACTATAAGCTAGGTTTTCCCAGTGCATATAAGAGAGTCATATTAAGAATACCAACTGCACTCTTTATTTATAGATATGGACTGATCCAATGAGCTACCAACACTGGTTTGAAACACTGGAAGGGCACTGAAATGGAGGACATTTTCATTTTCGCAAATGACGTCCACCAAATATAGGATCTTATCACGTTAATGGATTACAGTTATGGTCAGAAGTTTACATACAGTGACCTGAACGTCATGGCAATATTTGGGCTTTCAGAAATTTCTCTGAACTGTTCTTTTTCTGTGGCAGAACGTACAGCATACATCTTTAAATTAAAGAGAAAAAAAAAATTCCACCCCACGAGAATTTGGTGCACAAGTTTTAATTTTCTTTGGGTTTTCTGAAATCAGCACAGGGTCAAAAATATACATACAGCACACTTAATATTTGGGTAAAGTGTCTCTTTGCACGATTCACCTTGACCAAACATTTTTAATTACCATGAACAAGCTTCTGGCAGAATTCTGGTTGGATATTTCACGACTCTTCATGGTAGAATTGGTAGAGTTCAA
>JAPFFA010000007.1:38949161-38961089 GCA_026153275.1 Sciades herzbergii | reverse complement strand
CCGCTTATCCTGTACAGGGTCGCAGGCAAGCTGGAGCCTATCCCAGCTGACTATGGGTGAGAGGCGAGGTACACCCTGAATAAGTCACCACGTCATCGCAGGGTTATTCCATATATGTTCCATGTGTTATTTCATAGTTTTGATGTCTCCGGTATTGTTCTACAATGTAGAAAATAGTCAAAATACAGAAAAACTTATGAGTAGGTGTATCCAAACTTTTGACTGGTACTGTAATATAAGGTGCCAAGTAGCAGCAGTTTGGTTATTAGTGCAGGTTAAAATACACAGAACTTGCAATCACGCTTGCTTTTCACTAACTATTCATGAGCTATGGAAGGAGTATCTTGGTCTGAGTAAAGGTTTTGTGGCTAATAAGAGCTCTTATTCCTCCTGAAGGACAGCTGAGAGTGTCTTATTTTTTCTCTCTTATTCCATTTATCCTTCTTTCTGCAGCTATCGGCCTCCATTCAAAAAGAGGTCTTTATCTTGATTCTAAGTCCAGCCACGGGACATGTATTTCTACCTGTAATCAATCTATTTCGTAGAATATGACAGAATAATTCATCACCATTCATCTGGGATATATAATAAAAAATGGGAAATATATTTCACTCACTCATTTGCATTTGGAATTTCTGATAGCTGCAGTTTTTGCAGTATATTGCAGTTTATTGAGTGGTTTCCACATCTCCAGTCTCAACATTTGTCTTAGATTTCATCATGCTATCAATCTGTCTATCTTGGTGCTAGTCCTCTCCCAGTTTACTGCTCCATTCCAGTCCAACTCCTAAATCTTTAAGGTTGTTTTGGCGTTTACTCCAGGCCATACAGTGCTATCGATTCCTTGTCCTTGTAGTCAACACACACTTAGTTCATAAAGCCTGTAGGATAGGAATGCAGGGGAAGAACATTGGCTGGCCTGGATTATACTGTTTGCCATATGCTGTCTACTGATTTCCTGCAGTCAGAACAAGGTCCCTTCTGAACCGCTCCCAGTGCTCACTTCCAGCGTTCCAAGTCTTATTTATTTATTTACCTCAGAGAGTTGGAGTGAATAAGAGTGCAGGTGTAGGTTCAGAGAAAACCAAAATAGAAAAAAAAAAAAAGGTGAGGAGAGCGGATACTGCTATTGGAGAGAGTTGAACACAGTGTGCAAGAGAAATGGAAATAGAAGGTGCAGAGAGAGAACGAGACAAAGAAAGAGTCCTTGTGAGACGACCTCATCTGTCACAGACCGACTTTGTCATTAATATGCGGTAGCTGCATGCTGATGGCTGGCACTGACCCATTTTCTCTCTTGAATCTTGCCGAGCAATGGCGAGAGAGACGCAGGTTTGAAGATAATCCGCTTTGTGTGGAACACCCAGATAGCATGGCTAAAGACAAGCCTTTTGGCACACGGAGATGAGCTGTGAACACAGACACTCGTGTCCTGTGATAATGACTTCACTTTGACCACTGAACTGTGATTATGTAAGCAGCAGGAGGATGGCAGTGTACCTGATCTACAAGAATAATAACCATACAAACAAAGCCAAAACCTAAGCCAAAAAACATGTCAGGGAAATACATTTGAGGCTTTTAATATAGACTGGGTTACAGAGTCTAATAAAGAAATGTATTGATTAATTAATAGCCAACTTTATGGCAAAATGATTGAATACAGGGTACCATGCAAATACAATGATTAGCCATAACATTAAAACCACCTGCCTAATATTGTGTCGGTCCCCTTGTGCCATCAAAACAGCTCTGACCCATCAAGGCATGGACTCCACACAACCTCTGAAGGTGTGCTGTGGTATGTGGCACCAAGGTGTTAGCAGCAGATCCTTTGAATCCTGTAAGTTGCAAGGTGGGGCCTAAATGGATCGGACTTGTTTGTTTAGAATATCCCACAAATGCTCGATCAGACTGAGATCTGGGGAATTTGGAGGCCAAGTTAACAACTTTAACTCTTTGTCATGTTTCTCAAACCATTCCTGAACAATTGTTGCAGTGTGGCAGGGCACATTATCCTGCTGAAAGAGGTTACTGTCACTGTTGCCATGAAGGGGTGTACTTGGTCTATGATGATGTTTAGGTAGGTGGTACAGTACGTGTCAAAGTAACATCTACATGAATGCCAGGGCCCAAGTTTTCTTAGCAGAACCTTGCCCAGAACATTACACTGCCTCAGCTGACTCGCCTTCTTCCCATAGTGCATCCTGGTACCATCTCTTCCCCAGGTGAGCGACTCACACACATCCACCATCCACATGATGTAAAAGAAAAAGTGATTCATCAGACCAGGCTACCTTCTTCCATTACTCCATGGTCCAGTTCTGATGCTCATGTGCCCATTTTAAGCACTTTCGGTGGTGGACAGGAATCAGCATGGAGACACTGACCGGTCTATAGCTATGCAGCCCCATACACATGAAGCTGTAATGCACAGTGTGTTCCGATACCTTTCTATCATACCCAGCATTAACTTTTTCAGCAATTTGCACAACAGTAGCTCTTATGTGGAATCGGGCCAGGCGGACTAGCTTTCGCTCCCCACACACACACACATCAGTGGCACCCATCAAACTGTCACAGGTTCACTAGTTGTCCTTCCTTGGACCACTTTTGGTAGGTACTAAACACTGCATACCTGCCATTTGGGAGATGCTCTGACCATCTGCCATTTGGCTAGATGCACCTAGCCATCACCCTTTAGCCCTTGTCAAAGTCACTCAGATTCTTATGCTTTCCCATTTTTCCAGCTTCCAACACATAAACATTTAGAACTGACTGTTCACTTGCTGACTAACATATCCAACCCCTTGACAGGTGCTACTGACAAGATAATCAATGTTATTCACTTCACCTGTCAGTGGTTTTAATGTTACAGCTGATCAATGTATCAAGAAGCAATGAAAACATTTTTTAAAGACAGCAGCATTTGGCATAACATAGGGATATACTGTAATAGATGCTTATATCAGCTTATGTAATTCAAGCCATGACAGAAAGCTAGTGTGCTGTCTGTCAGACGCAGCCACTGACTCCTCTAAACCACAGTATAAATGGTCAAGGCTGCTTTAACCTGCTTTCCAGTATATAACCTGTATTTAATATAGGAGTTTAGGGGGGAAAATCATGTACGTGGCTGTTGCGGGTATTAAATATTTCCTAATATTTAACACAGCATATGTTTCAGCAATTATTGCATATTACAAAGGCACAAAAACAGTTGCCTCCTGTACATACTAATTTTAGCTCAAAATTTGACTCAACTTTACACTCTGGCTTTGTTTATAACCTGTGAGTGTATTCTAAACCCATGAAGGACAAAAGCAAAGAATTATTCAGCAGATTTTTCAAAAGACACTTCCTACATCTGTAATAAATCGTGCGGTATTCAACAGGTATACAAACTCTTAATGCATTTTAGTACAAATATGCAGGTGATTTATAGAAAAACACACGTGCTGATAGTCTGACTTTCTCGACCAATTTCTCGAGAATCACCTCGAGCGACTAAGCAAAATGACAGCCAATTGCTTTGTCACTGCAAGTGAGGAAGAATTAGAAATGATGAAAGAAAATGCTGTTCCTAAAAGCACTAAAGATGCTACAAAGTTTGGTCTAAAACTATTCAAAGGTAAGGTGTGATTTATTTTATCGATTTCAAAACCAAACATTTTATGTGACTTGGCATAGATAAGTGACAAGTCTGCACACATTACATTTGCATGCCGCTTTTGAAGTTTGAAATATGATTTTTTGAAAAATAATCACCTGTGTATTTATACTAAAACAATTATCCACCTCAGGCTCAGTGAATATTGGTGAATGATAACCGAGATCCACTTCGCCTTTAGCGAATAATTGTTAAAGCGAGACAGCCTTTCAATTTCATAAAATCTGTGAAAATTAGTTCCTTCTGAAATTTGGTCATTGTGATATATGTTTATTCCTGTAATATCTCACAAAATATCAGACCATTCTGTGACTGGGAAGTTATTTAATTTGAGGGGATTCCCGAGCAAATAATGTGCATGAAAATCACTCGCTTCGCACTGTCAGGCAGACAGAGAAAGTCCGTGTGCGCATGCACAGGTTTACCTTTGACGGTGCACTGACAGTTACATCATTCTGTCGTTAAACGAACAGCTGATCACGCCGAGGTGCTCGCTGACGGCCGATATTTCTCAGTTTGATCCTGCGTTTCCTTTCCTTCACAACATAACGTCTTTTCTTCTCGCTTTCCGTTACTGTAGTTGATCTTTCATGTTTCATTCTCACACTCACGTCCTCCATTTTCCCCTCCTGTTTCAAATTTATATCCCACAATGCCTTGCGCAAACAGGGAAAACCCACCACATGATGCATGATGTAGTATCTTGAATTGGGTCATGGTGAAGCAGGAAAAAATAGCGGAGAATTTAGGGCCATATGGTCCTAAATTCATTAATCGTTCTATTTTAAAATAATAATAATAATAAAAACTGGAAGTCTGTGATTCGAATTCAGTAGCTTTTGTTCCACTAAATAAAAATAATTGGCCGTCAGGGAAAATTCTTTTTATGACCTAAACTTGAAAAATCTGAAAGGCAGTCTACCTTTAAATAATGTACTATATTTATCCCCACACAAGGGAAATAATCACATCTGATCTTGTGTTCATTAAACGGTTTCAAGAACAAATTTATAAATGTTTTTTTCATTTCTTTTATTCATGATCATTTTTTCTTAAAGGAGGACTGCTCTGCTTTCAGTGAGAGAATCCGAGATCCCTTGTGAGGTAGAGAATGAAGAATGTCTCTTTTACTTTCTCTTGTTCTGTCGTTCTCATACAGGTGTTGGGCAGTAGTAGAGATCGTTCCCCAGATGGCTGTCGAGCCCATCCTGGAGGAGAGGCTCTTAAATACCAGTTTGGTTCGGATGGAGACCACTCAACCAGCACACACATTTATCTACTCCAACATCTCCCTGGAGGAGTAAGTGTGCACGCGCGCACACACACATACACACAGAGTCTTACTTGTGAGAATCATCCACTGACAATTATTAATGCAGCTAATTAATAACATGTCCCACCTAAATCTAACCTTAACCCTAACTTTCACTTTAGTAACCAAAATGAAACATTTTGACTCATTTACATTTGCTTTATTTTTTCCAATAAAAACTGAAGATTTTTAAGCCAAATGTCCCTCCAAGATAAAAAACTGTCAAGATATTTCTATTCACGTGGAGACAATTGTCTTCTATCAAGATATAAAAGCATGCCCCCCCACACACACACGTCTTACTATCCTTGTGAGGACCTTCCATTGACAATTATTAATACAGCTAATTAATGCTATTCTACACCGTCAGTCTAATCCCAACCTTAATCTCAGTAACCAGAACAAAATAAAATTTGCAGGGATTTTGTAGGGCGTTTTCCTCATGGTGACCAGCTAAATGTCCCCACAACATAAAAACTGTCAGATATTCCTACACATGTGGGAACATTTGGTCTCCATCATGATATAATAAACTATAGCATGCAAACATATACCTCTCTTACTGGGTTTCTTTTATAAAGTGGATCAAATGTGTCACTGGTCCTCTTTTATGTGTTGGATATGTTTGCATCGATCACGCAGCCTAATGCTGTCTAAAATGGGCCGCTCAGCCCATCTTCTGACCCTTAATCACTGCACCACCTCCAGTGCTGAAATGGCTGATGAAGTCTTTCATAGAAACAAATAAAATATCCAGGAAGAACTGGAGCGCAATCAAACATCATGCACAATTTTGCAATTCCAAAACAAATGGACACACTTTAAAAAGTAGTGGTTTTAGTAGTTTTAGTGCAGAGTACTGCAGCTTAGTTTAGCTCTTATGTGTGAATGAGTTTTATATATAAATAGCCTAAAGGTGGGCACACAAGCAGGAAGCCACAAGAGCTCTTATTGATTAGAAGATACATTAACCAGCTCTTCTACAATGAGAGATCCTTTTAGTGTTCGTATTAGGCATCGATGAGATTCCAGATGTTTAAAACCAAGGTGATTGATTTACCTTGAATGAAATACAAGAACACATAATAGCTAAACTAAGCTGCAGTACTCTGCACTAAAACTACTAAAACCACTACTTTTTAAAGTGTGTCCATTTGTTTTGGAATTGCAAAATTGTGCATGATGTTTGATTGCGCTCCAGTTCTTCCTGGATATTTTATTTGTTTCTATGAAAGACTTCATCAGCCATTTCAGCACTGGAGGTGGTGCAGTGATTAAGGGTCAGAAGATGGGCTGAGCGGCCCATTTTAGACAGCATTAGGCTGCGTGATCGATGCAAACATATCCAACACATAAAAGAGGACCAGTGACACATTTGATCCACTTTATAAAAGAAACCCAGTAAGAGAGGTATATGTTTGCATGCTATAGTTTATTATATCATGATGGAGACCAAATGTTCCCACATGTGTAGGAATATCTGACAGTTTTTATGTTGTGGGGACATTTAGCTGGTCACCATGAGGAAAACGCCCTACAAAATCCCTGCAAATTTTATTTTGTTCTGGTTACTGAGATTAAGGTTGGGATTAGACTGACGGTGTAGAATAGCATTAATTAGCTGTATTAATAATTGTCAATGGAAGGTCCTCACAAGGATAGTAAGACGTGTGTGTGTGGGGGGGCATGCTTTTATATCTTGATAGAAGACAATTGTCTCCACGTGAATAGAAATATCTTGACAGTTTTTTATCTTGGAGGGACATTTGGCTTAAAAATCTTCAGTTTTTATTGGAAAAAATAAAGCAAATGTAAATGAGTCAAAATGTTTCATTTTGGTTACTAAAGTGAAAGTTAGGGTTAAGGTTAGATTTAGGTGGGACATGTTATTAATTAGCTGCATTAATAATTGTCAGTGGATGATTCTCACAAGTAAGACTCTGTGTGTATGTGTGTGTGCGCGCGTGCACACTTACTCCTCCAGGGAGATGTTGGAGTAGATAAATGTGTGTGCTGGTTGAGTGGTCTCCATCCGAACCAAACTGGTATTTAAGAGCCTCTCCTCCAGGATGGGCTCGACAGCCATCTGGGGAACGATCTCTACTACTGCCCAACACCTGTATGAGAACGACAGAACAAGAGAAAGTAAAAGAGACATTCTTCATTCTCTACCTCACAAGGGATCTCGGATTCTCTCACTGAAAGCAGAGCAGTCCTCCTTTAAGAAAAAATGATCATGAATAAAAGAAATGAAAAAAACATTTATAAATTTGTTCTTGAAACCGTTTAATGAACACAAGATCAGATGTGATTATTTCCCTTGTGTGGGGATAAATATAGTACATTATTTAAAGGTAGACTGCCTTTCAGATTTTTCAAGTTTAGGTCATAAAAAGAATTTTCCCTGACGGCCAATTATTTTTATTTAGTGGAACAAAAGCTACTGAATTCGAATCACAGACTTCCAGTTTTTATTATTATTATTATTTTAAAATAGAACGATTAATGAATTTAGGACCATATGGCCCTAAATTCTCCGCTATTTTTTCCTGCTTCACCATGACCCAATTCAAGATACTACATCATGCATCATGTGGTGGGTTTTCCCTGTTTGCGCAAGGCATTGTGGGATATAAATTTGAAACAGGAGGGGAAAATGGAGGACGTGAGTGTGAGAATGAAACATGAAAGATCAACTACAGTAACGGAAAGCGAGAAGAAAAGACGTTATGTTGTGAAGGAAAGGAAACGCAGGATCAAACTGAGAAATATCGGCCGTCAGCGAGCACCTCGGCGTGATCAGCTGTTCGTTTAACGACAGAATGATGTAACTGTCAGTGCACCGTCAAAGGTAAACCTGTGCATGCGCACACGGACTTTCTCTGTCTGCCTGACAGTGCGAAGCGAGTGATTTTCATGCACATTATTTGCTCGGGAATCCCCTCAAATTAAATAACTTCCCAGTCACAGAATGGTCTGATATTTTGTGAGATATTACAGGAATAAACATATATCACAATGACCAAATTTCAGAAGGAACTAATTTTCACAGATTTTATGAAATTGAAAGGCTGTCTCGCTTTAACAATTATTCGCTAAAGGCGAAGTGGATCTCGGTTATCATTCACCAATATTCACTGAGCCTGAGGTGGATAATTGTTTTAGTATAAATACACAGGTGATTATTTTTCAAAAAATCATATTTCAAACTTCAAAAGCGGCATGCAAATGTAATGTGTGCAGACTTGTCACTTATCTATGCCAAGTCACATAAAATGTTTGGTTTTGAAATCGATAAAATAAATCACACCTTACCTTTGAATAGTTTTAGACCAAACTTTGTAGCATCTTTAGTGCTTTTAGGAACAGCATTTTCTTTCATCATTTCTAATTCTTCCTCACTTGCAGTGACAAAGCAATTGGCTGTCATTTTGCTTAGTCGCTCGAGGTGATTCTCGAGAAATTGGTCGAGAAAGTCAGACTATCAGCACGTGTGTTTTTCTATAAATCACCTGCATATTTGTACTAAAATGCATTAAGAGTTTGTATACCTGTTGAATACCGCACGATTTATTACAGATGTAGGAAGTGTCTTTTGAAAAATCTGCTGAATAATTCTTTGCTTTTGTCCTTCATGGGTTTAGAATACACTCACAGGTTATAAACAAAGCCAGAGTGTAAAGTTGAGTCAAATTTTGAGCTAAAATTAGTATGTACAGGAGGCAACTGTTTTTGTGCCTTTGTAATATGCAATAATTGCTGAAACATATGCTGTGTTAAATATTAGGAAATATTTAATACCCGCAACAGCCACGTACATGATTTTCCCCCCTAAACTCCTATATTAAATACAGGTTATATACTGGAAAGCAGGTTAAAGCAGCCTTGACCATTTATACTGTGGTTTAGAGGAGTCAGTGGCTGCGTCTGACAGACAGCACACTAGCTTTCTGTCATGGCTTGAATTACATAAGCTGATATAAGCATCTATTACAGTATATCCCTATGTTATGCCAAATGCTGCTGTCTTTAAAAAATGTTTTCATTGCTTCTTGATACATTGATCAGCTGTAACATTAAAACCACTGACAGGTGAAGTGAATAACATTGATTATCTTGTCAGTAGCACCTGTCAAGGGGTTGGATATGTTAGTCAGCAAGTGAACAGTCAGTTCTAAATGTTTATGTGTTGGAAGCTGGAAAAATGGGAAAGCATAAGAATCTGAGTGACTTTGACAAGGGCTAAAGGGTGATGGCTAGGTGCATCTAGCCAAATGGCAGATGGTCAGAGCATCTCCCAAATGGCAGGTATGCAGTGTTTAGTACCTACCAAAAGTGGTCCAAGGAAGGACAACTAGTGAACCTGTGACAGTTTGATGGGTGCCACTGATGTGTGTGTGTGTGGGGAGCGAAAGCTAGTCCGCCTGGCCCGATTCCACATAAGAGCTACTGTTGTGCAAATTGCTGAAAAAGTTAATGCTGGGTATGATAGAAAGGTATCGGAACACACTGTGCATTACAGCTTCATGTGTATGGGGCTGCATAGCTATAGACCGGTCAGTGTCTCCATGCTGATTCCTGTCCACCACCGAAAGTGCTTAAAATGGGCACATGAGCATCAGAACTGGACCATGGAGTAATGGAAGAAGGTAGCCTGGTCTGATGAATCACTTTTTCTTTTACATCATGTGGATGGTGGATGTGTGTGAGTCGCTCACCTGGGGAAGAGATGGTACCAGGATGCACTATGGGAAGAAGGCGAGTCAGCTGAGGCAGTGTAATGTTCTGGGCAAGGTTCTGCTAAGAAAACTTGGGCCCTGGCATTCATGTAGATGTTACTTTGACACGTACTGTACCACCTACCTAAACATCATCATAGACCAAGTACACCCCTTCATGGCAACAGTGACAGTAACCTCTTTCAGCAGGATAATGTGCCCTGCCACACTGCAACAATTGTTCAGGAATGGTTTGAGAAACATGACAAAGAGTTAAAGTTGTTAACTTGGCCTCCAAATTCCCCAGATCTCAGTCTGATCGAGCATTTGTGGGATATTCTAAACAAACAAGTCCGATCCATTTAGGCCCCACCTTGCAACTTACAGGATTCAAAGGATCTGCTGCTAACACCTTGGTGCCACATACCACAGCACACCTTCAGAGGTTGTGTGGAGTCCATGCCTTGATGGGTCAGAGCTGTTTTGATGGCACAAGGGGACCGACACAATATTAGGCAGGTGGTTTTAATGTTATGGCTAATCATTGTATTTGCATGGTACCCTGTATTCAATCATTTTGCCATAAAGTTGGCTATTAATTAATCAATACATTTCTTTATTAGACTCTGTAACCCAGTCTATATTAAAAGCCTCAAATGTATTTCCCTGACATGTTTTTTGGCTTAGGTTTTGGCTTTGTTTGTATGGTTATTATTCTTGTAGATCAGGTACACTGCCATCCTCCTGCTGCTTACATAATCACAGTTCAGTGGTCAAAGTGAAGTCATTATCACAGGACACGAGTGTCTGTGTTCACAGCTCATCTCCGTGTGCCAAAAGGCTTGTCTTTAGCCATGCTATCTGGGTGTTCCACACAAAGCGGATTATCTTCAAACCTGCGTCTCTCTCGCCATTGCTCGGCAAGATTCAAGAGAGAAAATGGGTCAGTGCCAGCCATCAGCATGCAGCTACCGCATATTAATGACAAAGTCGGTCTGTGACAGATGAGGTCGTCTCACAAGGACTCTTTCTTTGTCTCGTTCTCTCTCTGCACCTTCTATTTCCATTTCTCTTGCACACTGTGTTCAACTCTCTCCAATAGCAGTATCCGCTCTCCTCACCTTTTTTTTTTTTTCTATTTTGGTTTTCTCTGAACCTACACCTGCACTCTTATTCACTCCAACTCTCTGAGGTAAATAAATAAATAAGACTTGGAACGCTGGAAGTGAGCACTGGGAGCGGTTCAGAAGGGACCTTGTTCTGACTGCAGGAAATCAGTAGACAGCATATGGCAAACAGTATAATCCAGGCCAGCCAATGTTCTTCCCCTGCATTCCTATCCTACAGGCTTTATGAACTAAGTGTGTGTTGACTACAAGGACAAGGAATCGATAGCACTGTATGGCCTGGAGTAAACGCCAAAACAACCTTAAAGATTTAGGAGTTGGACTGGAATGGAGCAGTAAACTGGGAGAGGACTAGCACCAAGATAGACAGATTGATAGCATGATGAAATCTAAGACAAATGTTGAGACTGGAGATGTGGAAACCACTCAATAAACTGCAATATACTGCAAAAACTGCAGCTATCAGAAATTCCAAATGCAAATGAGTGAGTGAAATATATTTCCCATTTTTTATTATATATCCCAGATGAATGGTGATGAATTATTCTGTCATATTCTACGAAATAGATTGATTACAGGTAGAAATACATGTCCCGTGGCTGGACTTAGAATCAAGATAAAGACCTCTTTTTGAATGGAGGCCGATAGCTGCAGAAAGAAGGATAAATGGAATAAGAGAGAAAAAATAAGACACTCTCAGCTGTCCTTCAGGAGGAATAAGAGCTCTTATTAGCCACAAAACCTTTACTCAGACCAAGATACTCCTTCCATAGCTCATGAATAGTTAGTGAAAAGCAAGCGTGATTGCAAGTTCTGTGTATTTTAACCTGCACTAATAACCAAACTGCTGCTACTTGGCACCTTATATTACAGTACCAGTCAAAAGTTTGGATACACCTACTCATAAGTTTTTCTGTATTTTGACTATTTTCTACATTGTAGAACAATACCGGAGACATCAAAACTATGAAATAACACATGGAACATATATGGAATAACCCTGCGATGACGTGGTGACTTATTCAGGGTGTACCTCGCCTCTCACCCATAGTCAGCTGGGATAGGCTCCAGCTTGCCTGCGACCCTGTACAGGATAAGCGG
>JAPFFA010000007.1:38920376-38931627 GCA_026153275.1 Sciades herzbergii | reverse complement strand
ATTAGGAATGGGATGTCACTTAAGCTCATATGTGAGTCAAGGCAGGTGAGCGAATACTTTTGGCAATATAGTGTATAGGGTGTTTAAAAAAATTTGATATTATTTGAGATGTAAATATCCCAGAAACTATACAGTCTAGGCAAATTAAACTGAACAGGCTTAATGTTGAGCAATGTAAGATTTATTCCTGAAAATTTGAATGAGAAATTCAAAAGGTATGTGGATTCCATGAACGATTTCACAAATTTTCAATATGCACACCTCCTGAGACACAGACAGCCTTCCTCTTTGAACTTTGTGTGCCGTATCCAAATCTGCATTGCAGTTGGTGCATTTTTATAGAATTCTCTCATAAATGTACGCTGCAGAGTCTTCTTTAACTGTGTTCAAATGTACTCTAACACACAAAACGCCTTTTTCTTTTCCAGTGAATGGCACTTCTATAGCTAAAAAGATAAAAACAAAAAAACATTAAGCATAATATTTTGACCTATTTCCACACACATTTAAAATTTGAGGTCAATTGAATGATACTTGGCAAAGTTATTATATTGTGAAATAATATCAAATTTTTTGAAACACCCTGTGTGTGTGTGTGTGTGTGTGTGTGTTTTATAATATATATAAATAAAATTGTGTGTACTTGTATAGAAAACGATATCTATTAATTCCAAATAATGTATTCATATTACATTCCTAATACATTTAATTTTTGATACAATCATTAACATTTCAGTTTATTATTCATCTTAAAGCATATTATGATTTATTCATAAAGTTTTGTGAATGTAATCGCAAAAGTTGCATGAGAAATAGGAAGTCTGGACCTGCCAGCAGGTCCTTGGATTTTATGGGGTTCATTTATTAAAGAAACAGTGCTTACCATAATATATTTAGGATTGCGCATGTAGCAAGTCCTCCCAGTACAGCTCTTCTGAACCACAAGACCTGTAAAAAACAAATTGAAATTTGAAATTGTATCCCAAGTGCTCACTCAGAAGTATGGCACAGAGTTATTACCACTGAGCAAGTTACCTGTGTTTTGTTGTGGTAAATCTCAGAAAATAAGAATGGCATCACATTGACAATTCCACCTGAGCCAATAAAGAAAGTGTCAAAAACATTACTAAACCATTCAAGATTGCTGTCCATCATCTATAAATCACATCAACTATGCTTGGTGTACTATGAGATATTCTCATAAAGTGTACTTTGGCCACTATTAAACAAAACTGGGAAAAAGTATAATTTTTTTTAAATGCCTGAGATTATAAAATGAACATCATGGTGAAACCTCACATCAACAAAAGAAAGTCATGAGTAAATATGAAACAGCGCCAAGGGATTATAGTGGGTACATTACATCAGCCTACAAAGACTCTTACAACTGAAATAGGAAAGAGCCTTTGTAATTGCAGCTGCTCCCTTGAGCCTGCTATGGGATTTTAGATAAATACACAAAGCTGCCGACCCTCTGAAAGGCTACTATACTTCTCTTAGTTGTTTTCTATTTTACCTTTAAAAATTGCAGGTCTGATTAGTGTCAGTATTGGTGTTGCCAACTAGCTTTGGTTACGTTTTATACACATTTAGTGACTTTTGTTATTCGGCTCTTTTTTTTAATTTATGTTGTGACTTTTTGAGTTTGACACTAGCAACTGTCCTGTACTTGATACAGCTCTCTAGTTTACAACGCTGCTGCTGGTTATACTAGTTTAGACAGCAGGTTCAGTCAACAATTTATAAAGCCTGACTGAGTTGCACTTCCACGAACCTACATTCTCATCAGTGAATGACCAGTCACTGATCACCACTGCTTCATAATTCCCAATCACAGATCATTGTTTCTCAATGACCAATCGTTGATAATCATTGTTCCTAATGACCATTAACACATTACCACTGTTTCCCAATGACCAATCACTGACCGCTATTGTTCAGAATGCCGAATCACTGATTTCCATTGTTCCCAAAACACTGATCACCATTGTTACTAAAGAAAAATCACTGATTATCACTGTTTCCCAATGATCAATCACTGACCACCATTATTCCTTATAGCCAATTACTGATCACCATGGTTTGTCCCAAATGCAGTCTTTTTTTGGTCTGTTTTTTTTTTTAAACCCTCTTCTTGGTGATATTTACAAGTAATTAAAGTGTGTTATTCTATACTTAGCCCAACTAATTACTACCACTGCTTACTTTTGTCTGTGTTGACAGATATGATAGTCCAAGCCATTGCCAAAAAAGTAGGGACGCTGTGTAAAACACAAATAAAAAGCGACTGCAATGATTTGCAAATCCTTTTTGACTTGTATTCAACTGAATATAATACAAAGACAAGATATTTAATGTTCAAACTGATAAACTTTATTGTTTTTTGTAAATATACACTTATTCTGAATTTGATGTCTGTAACATGCTCTAAAAAAGTTGGGACAGTGGCAACAAAAGACTAGGAAATAATAATAATAATAATAATAATAATCAGTTAAATTTATATAGCACATTTTTCATACCCAAGGTCGCTTTACAATTTTAGGGGGGAAAAAAACTTCACCAGAAGGAGGTCAGGATGTCATTCCAATAGTGTAGCAGCCACAGTCCCACCAAAAGTCGCACGAAAATAAATCCCACACCTCCTTCACAGCTGCCGTGACACTGCCAGGCAACATTGCTTGGAACACCACACCATGGATCCACAAAGGGAGCACAGAAGCGCTGGTATGTCCCAAACCATCTGCACAGCTGCTGCGACGCCACCAAGCAACATTGCTCGGAACACTGCGCCAAGCACAAAAGCACTGCTGCACAGAGTGCTGGACAACCACGATGTTAAAAGAGCAACAAGCTCACTGCAGTCCATAGGGAGGAGCACAGGCATCACTCACGGCGAACCAAGGCCTGGAGGGAACTGACACCCAAAACTGGGTCCGGAGCTACACCACAACTGGCGGACAAAACATTCAAACAAAAACAACAAAAAAACCCCCCCACAAACATCAAACTACACAAAAGGGAAAATAAAATAAAATAAAATAAAATAAAATAAAAAGCTCCGGTGAGAAGCAGCAGCCAGAATGCGCACAGCGTACTCTCAACCGGAAATGGAAAGTTGTGGAATGCTCAAAAAACACCTGTTTGGAACATTCTACAGGTAAACAGGTTAATTGGGAACAGGGGATAGTATCTTGATTGAGTATGAAAGAGGCATCCTTGAAAGGCTCAATTGTTCACAAACAAAGATGGGGCAAGTTTCACCACTTTAAGAACAACGTATCTCAATATACAATTGTAAAGAATTTAAGGATTTAACCATCTATAATCCATAATATCAGCAGAAGATTCAGAGAGTCAGGAGAAATCTCTGCACGTAAGGGGCAAGGCGTATAAACCGACATTGAATTCTTGTGAACTTCGATTCCTCTGGGTGCACTGCATTAAAAACTGACACGATTGTGTAAAGGACATTACTACATGGGATCGAGAACACTTTGTAAAGCCACTGTCTGTAAACACATTTCATTGCTGCGTCTACAAATGCAAAGTGAAAGTCATATATCAACAACATCCAGAAATGATGTCGAAATCTCTGGGCCCGAGCTCATCTAAGGTGGACTGATACAAAATAGAAATGTGTGCTGTGACCTGACAAGTCTACATTTCAAATTGTTTTTGGAAATTATGGACCTTGTGTCTTCCAAACTAAAGTGGAAAAGAACCATCCAGATTGTTTCCAGCACAAAGTTCAAACACCAGTATCTGTGATGGTGTGGGGGTGTGTTATTGTCCATGGCATGGGTAACTTGCACATCTGTGAAGGCACCATTAATGATGAAAGGTACATACAGGTTTTGGAGCAACATGTGCTGCCATCAAAACAATGTCTTTTTCAGGGACATCCCTGTTTTTTCCAGCAAGACAATGCCAAGCCACATTTTGCACGTTACAACAGTGTGGCTTCATAGTAAAAGAGTGTGGGTACTAGACTGGCCTGCTTGCAGTTCAGACCTGTCTCACAAAATGTGACAACAGAGACCCTGCACTGTTGACCAACTGAAGTCATATATCATGTAAGAACGGGAAAGAATTTCTCTTTCAAAACCTCGACAGTTAGTGTCCTCAGTTCTCAAACGGTTACCAAGTGTTGTTAAAAGAAAAGTTGATGCACCACAGTGGTAAACATGCCCTTGTCCCAACTTTTTTGGAATGTGCTGCAGGCATTAAATTCAGAATGAGTGTATATTTACACAAAACAATAAAGTTGATCAGTTTGAACATTAAATATTTTGTCTTTGTATTGTATTCAACTGAATATAGGTCAAAAGGATTTGCAAATCACTGCATTCTGTTTTTATTTACGCTTTACACAACATCCCAACTTTTTGGACTTGGGGTTGCATTTTGTAAATATATATAGTATTTGGTTTGAATGTACAATGTATTTTGTAAATAGTTAGTTTGTGATTCCATGACCAAAGACTTCTTTCTATACAAAACAAGTTATAATTATAAAATGATATTATATGTGTCTTCAGAAAGACACTTCATGTAGCATGATTTGATTTACAAATTATCACAACTATTCAATGACTGACTATTAAAAAAAATATATATATATGACATTAATTGCCAAAATCTGGTGACCTTTGTGCATGCATTAACTACTTTCTCCTGAAAATAGTTGGCAATACTGGACTGTATAGAGGCCAATCACTTAGATCTGATACACTGTTCTCAATGTAAACAAAGTCTTGATCCTTGACTATATAAAAAAGAGGAATTATATTAGACGTTCCAAAACAAATTACATACTCAGCCCTTTAAATAAGGCTCATAACTAGCAGATATCCTTCTCAAGGTCTCATAGTGGCTCAAGCTGTAAATTAGAAAAGGGTAGCAACTAAGACTCGAGTGAGTAGAATAATGTTTGCTTTCTTGACAGAAGTCTCCACTGGCAAGTGGTGCAAGGCTGTCTAAGGACCTCACCACTCTGGGTGAGATCAGAATTGGAGACACATAGAATAAAAAAAAAGGAAGAGAGAAATGAAGACTCACATCTGTACAGTTACAGTAACAGGGTTGCACAAGAACCTCTGCATGCAAATGGATCTCATCCCAATTAACACATACATGAATCTCTCAGTTCCTCCACCACTTCCAGACAAAGAAAAAAAAGCAGGAAACATAAGCTCTTGTTTTCCCAGTCTTGCTTACCAAGAGCAACGGTTCCCATCAGGAAAGGTTTTCCGATTTGGGTGAAGTCATTCTTGGTCTCCTGGTGAACCTCTGATCCCACAACAAATGTCACTACCACCTAGGGGCAAGGAAATTATAACATTCTCACCCACATGAGGTGCAAAGCAAGAGTGTCCAATGTAATTCAGACCACTGACAGATTCTCATTTCATATGACATTTGCAGGGATATACAAAAACAGAAAAAAAAGGTATAATGATGGATGCCTGTGTGGCCTTGTCAGAGATTACGGGAAATGCCTTGAAGGAACATGACCAAAGAAGTGGTTTAATACAAAATGAAATGGTTTTATGGCATGATCACAGAGACAATGGGGGTTGTAGTGACATAGAGATGATGTAGTAGCATAGAGATGAGGCTGCACTACAATACATGTTGTAGCGCACAGTTTCATTTAGATTGAATCATTCTTTTAAACAATGCACCATGTAAATATTAAATCGGTTAGCATTCCTCAGGTTTTTTATCATTATGTACAACGCCAATTCCAAAAAATTTGGGATGCTATGTAAAACATAAATAAAAACAGAATGCAATGATTTGCAAATCATGGAAACCCTATATTTCATTGGAAATAGTACAAAGACAACATATCAAATGTTGATGAGAAATATTATTGTTTTTAAAAAAAAGTCTCATTTTGAATTTTTGATGCCCGCAACACGTTTCAAAAAAGTTTAGACAGGGGCAGGGTTACCATTGTGTTGCATCACTTCTACTTTTAACAACACTCTATAAATATTTGGGAACCGAAGAGATTGCTGTAGTTTTGAAAGAGAAATGTTGTCCCATTCTTTCCTGCTATATAATTTTAGTTGCTCAGCAGTTCCATTTCTTCTTTGTTGTATTTTGCGCTTCATAATGCACCAAATGTTTTCAGTGGGAGACAAGTCTGGACTACAAGCAGGCCAGTTTAGCACCTGAACTCTTTTACTATGTGGACATACGGAATGTGGTTTGGGAGATGTGCAAGCTACCCATGCTATATGCACTCATGCACCCCCATACCATCACAGATGCTGGTTTTTGAACTGCGTACTAATAACAAGCTGGATGGATTTTTTTTTTGTAAATCACTGACACTGCATCCTCTTTAGCCTGGAGAATGTGTTGTCCATAATTTTCAAAAAGAATTTAAAATTTCGATTTATCAGACCGCAGGACAGTTTTCTACTTCGCCTCAGTCTATCGTAAATGAGCTCAGGCCCAGAGAAGGTGGTAGTGTTTCTGGATATTGTTTATATATGCTTTTTCGGAAGTGTTCCTGAACCCATGCAGGGATTTCCACTACAGAATTGTCTGTTTTTAATCAGTGTTGCCTGAGGGCCCGAAGATCATGGGCATCCAATGTCGATTTGCAGCCTTCTACCTTGCATACAGAGATCTCTCCAGAATCTCTGAGTCTTTTAGTGATACTATGTACTGTAAATGAGGTGAAGCCCAAATTCTTTGCAATTTTACATTGAGGAACGTTATTCTTAAATTGTTGCACTGTTTCCCAATGCAGTCTTTCACACAGTGGTGAACCCCTCCCCATCTTTACGTCGGAGAGACTCTGCCTCTCTGGGATGCTCTTTTTATACCCAATCATGTTATTCACCTGCTGCCAATTAACCAAATTAGTTTTTTTTAATTACACAACTTTTCTAGTCTTTTGTTGTCCTGTCCCAACTTTTTTGAAATGTGTTGCTGGTATTAAATTCAAAATGAGCATATTTTTTCAAAAAACAATAAGATTTCTCACTTTCAGCATTTGATGTTGTCTTTGTACTATTTTTTAAAATGAAGTATAGGGTTTTCGTGATTTGCTAATCATTGTATTCTGTTTTTATTTGTATTTTACACAGCATCCAAACGTTTTTGGAAATGGAGTTGTATAACATGAGTAGGACCAAATACCATTCACAGTAAAATTTCCTAACTTCACAGACTGTGAGGAAAGAAAGGCTAGTTTTCATGGCAGCGATGAAATAACTTCTATTAATCACATAGGATCCTAGTAGCATCCTAGCCTCCATGACTGAATATGCAGTATCAGTCAAAGGTTTGGACACACTTTCTAATTCAATGGTTTTTCCTTATTTTTACTAATTAAAAGACACTTCTTGTCTTAAAGTAATGATGGACTGTTGATTCTCTTTAGTTGAGTGGTTCTTGACATAATAGAGCTATTTACTATACTTTTACAATTTACTATTTACTGTTTGATCTCCAATGCAATAAAAATGCAAGAAATTTCACTAATAAACTTTTGACGAGGCATTCCAGGTGATTACCTCATGAAGCTAGTTAAGATAATGCCAATAATTTGCAAAGTGTTATCAAGGTAAACAGTAACAAAAGAAGCTAAAATATGAAACATTTTTTAAACACTTTTTTGTTTACCACATACAGTAATTCCATACATGTTCCATATATTCATGTTCATAATTTTAATGTCTTCAGTATTGTTCTGCAATGTAGAAATTTGTTAAAATACAGAAAGATCTATGAATGAGTAGGGGTGTCCAAACTTTTGACAGATACTGTAATAACTAAGAATCTAGTAACAGTGCTCGACTGTGCTAGAACATTATTTATGGATAATTCCAATAGAACAGTTTTTGTCAAATGCAGAAGTGCTACCAGTTATTGAATTTAGATTCAATGGCAAAACAAAGGAGAAAAAATGTGCACTTCTGTCAGGAATTGTCACATCTCATATTGGGCACCAGTGACTGGGATGCTTCACTTAATCCTAAATATTTTCTCAGGCTACCGTGAAAAGACATCCATCCATTATCCCTGCTTATCCATCAGGGTTGCCGGAAAAGCTGGAGAAGATCCCAGTTGATTTTGGGCGAGAGGCAAGCAGTTTAGCAATCTATCGCAGGGCTAACCCAGAGACAAATAACCATTCACACTCTCATTCATACCTATGGGCAATTTAGAGTGGTCAGTTGACCTAATCCACATGTCTTTGAACACAGGCATAGGAAGAACATACAAACTCCACACTGAAAGGCCCCAATTGGCCATGAAGTTCAAACCCAGAACCTTCTTGCTGTGACTGTTAACCACTGCACCACCATGCCACCCCATGAAGGCTCAATTCTGAATTTCAGGGCAGATTGTTAATTTTATGGGAAAAGGCTGATTGTACAGTCCATGACATGAAATGCATGGACGTTAATTTGATAGAACCCTAAATATAAGCAAAGGAATCTCTTAATGCTCACATTTTTTGTCCAGTTTTCTCCAAATTGATTGATTCTACTAGCTGGCAGACCTTACCCTACTTCTAACAATGTGTGAGGGTGAGGACAAAATTGTACATCCTCTGAGACATGTAAAGCCAGCCACCACATCTTTTCTAACTGCACACATAGCAGCAAAGGGCAATTAACTGACTGGCAAGTTTTGCTATTATAGAGAGGGGAGACATTCATGATATCCTTTATGGCCAGAGATCAGTGCAAATGATCAACTCTTTGTTTTCTGGTCATGGAAAGCTATGGCACTTCTCATATAATCAAAGTCTAATAAGAAACATATTTAAAATGAAAACAGTGTTGTTATTTAACAAATAATTATAATCATTAAAATTAAGTTGAGGTTTTCAGTAAGGAGATGCTTATTTAACATTTATGGAAGGAATTCCCAGGTGTCGGCACTTTGTAACAGTCAATAAGTTTTCTGCAATGGGAAAATCTTCAGGACAGAGAACTGTGTGTGTTCCGGTTTTACTTATATTTTTGCCTTAGAATATAAGTGATAACAGGAAATAAATTGTCTCTATTAGACTTGGCAAGATTAGTGCTTAGGCTAGCTCAGTTAATATTGGTAAATGACAATTTTTTATGGATTTCTTTTGTGTGTTTAAGTGGGGAAAAGATTCTGCTATTTGGACAATGCTATTTGTTTCCACACTGACTGTGGAGACTACTTACTGTAGTTATTAAGTAAAATGTTTTAATTTAAATAAGTAAATAATAAGCAGAGAGTTTAGATAAAATGCAATATATTATCTCAGAAATCTTGTGAAAGTTCTAAAGGCTGATATCTCGTGTAATAATAGATACATTATGAAACATGGTGGCACGGTGGTATAGTGGTTAGCACTCTTGCCTCACAACAAGAAGGTTCTGGGTTTGAGCCCAGAGACCAACAGGGGCCTTTCTGTGTGGAGTTTGCATGTTTTCCCCGTGTCTGCATGGGTTTCCTCCGGGTGCGCCGGTTTCCCCCACAGTCCAAAGACATGTAGGTTAGGCTAATTGGTGGCTCTAAATTGCCTCGTAGATGTGAGTGTGAATTGTTGCTCGTCTCTATGTGTCAGCCTTGCGATGATCTGGCGACTTGTCCAGGGTGTACCCTTGTCTCTTGCCCATAGTCAGCTGGGATAGGCTCCAGCTTGCCTGTGACCAGGATAAGTGGTTACGGATAATGGATGGATAGATTATGAAACACAACATTACACATTATTAAAAAAAAATAAGAATAAGAAACAAGAACAAGAAAAAAGTAATCTAATTTACAAAATACTTTGCATTAAAAAGCTTTCAGAGCACAACAACGTTTCACAAGTAAATACTGTATTCTGCTTTCAACAACCAGAAGCGTATGACCTGGAGTATAGGGAAGAGGACTCCATTTGGGGAATGCATGCATTTTCCAGCTCTAGAGAGCATGGGCGAAAAAAGGAAAGAAAAAAATACAAAAAAAACCCCTGAAAGTGTCACTTCCACTTCCTCGTAAAAAGGCCTCAGTGCATTAGGTGATAGAGTGGAGATGAAGCCAAGCTTGTGATTAGTCATTGGCCACTCTCCACTAGTCAAAAATCTGGAGCGAGTTCTAAGAAATGAAGTGTAAAATGACACATTAGCAAACAAAGAGAGCAAAGTCTCTCAAATCCCATGGCTCTAACTAAGAGCTCTCTACTCTATTTCTTTGCTTTTCGCCATTGCTCTTGCATCAGTTCCCTTAGCTGGGGTTTGAATGTGTGAGGGGAAAGTGCAGGAGTTCTTATTTTGCGTTTAACCCATTCCTGCACTGGTGGACACTGGCAGGTGTACTTATATCCATCTGGGGAGCAGCAGCAGCATGTAAATTCCTTAGGAATTTGCCATAAACACACACTGTGCACAGTGTAGCCAACTTACCAGATTTGTCACTAGATTTGGTGACATTTCAGACTGCATCAGTGACTTCTAGAAAGGAGCATAGCAAATCAAGCAACATTTTGACCAGAGGTTAGTAATTATCATGCACTTGACATGACACATTCCTGCTGCTGGTTATATTAGTTGAGATAGCAAGTTTTACTCAATATTGGGTGTATATCATGTTAAACTTTCTCTTTGGAGATGTGTCTAGAACATCTATGAAAGGAGTCACCAGTGTCAGAGATTCATAACAATCAGTATGATTTCCACCACAGGAGAGTCTTCAGGATAGAGGACTTTGTGATTTCTGGTTTCTCTGTAACATTACAAACTGTGTGTATGTGCTTTTTCTTTTGGCTTATTATCAGAATCAGAATCAGAAACACTTTTATTGCCAGGCATGTGGACACACACGAGGAATTTGACTCTGGTTCACTTAGCTCTCATAGTACAAAACAGATAAAAAAGCATATAAACAAACAAACAAACAAACAAACAAACAAGCAAACAACAACAAAACTAGGTGCATAGTGCAAGGTAATCCAGGTAAATCAAGTATAGAATAGTTAAATAAATATAAAGTATACAGTGTGCACAGAATGACAGTATAAGTGTTCAGATATTTTACAAGTGATATTACTGATATATGAATCTGGATTTTAGCTGTTCATCGCAGAAAGGATTTTCCTTTTTGGTGCAATATGGTGCATAGTGCAAAGATGAAATAGTAAATAAAAATAAGTATAAATATAAGTAACAGTGAGCACAGAATGACAGTATGAGTATGCAGATATTTTGCAAGTGATATTACTGATATATGAATCTGAATTTTAGCTGTTCATCACAGA
>JAPFFA010000007.1:38879979-38893621 GCA_026153275.1 Sciades herzbergii | reverse complement strand
TTCACTTCAAACATCAGAATGGGAAAAATTGTGATCTCAAAGTGTGACTTTCACTGTGGCATGGGTGTTGGAGCCAGTTGGAGTTGTTTGAGTATTTCAGAAACTGCTGATGTACTGGGGTTTTCACACACAACAGTCTCTAGAGTTTACATAGAATGGTGCGAAAAACAAAAAGCACTGAGTGAGCAACAGTTCTGTGGGTGGAAGCACTTTGTTGATAAGAGGGGTTAGAGGAAAATAGCCAGATTGGTTCGAGCTGCCAGGAAGGATAAAGTAACTCTTTACAATCGTGGTGAGCAGAAAAGCATCTCAGCATGCGGCAGAAGAAGACCATACTGGGTTCCACTCCTGCAGCCAAGAACAGGAATCAATAAGTTCCTATGAAAGTGGCCGGTGAGTGTAGTTATGGGTGTTTAAATAATGACATCTCATTAAAAAATGAAAAGAAACATTCTTCCTCATTTAGCCCCTACCGTACAAGACTAAAACAAACTAAACACACACACACACACCAACAAACAATAAAACAGCCAGTGCCATCTGCCTCAAGAGAAAAATGCACCATGGCACTTGTATCCTCTTCTCATCATCCCACATGTCAGAGACCTTGTGACAGAGGCAAACTGATTAGAGGCAACAGCAATTCCCACTCAGCTAACACACCCAGTCAAAGCAAAGTTCGACTGAGCACCAGGCAAGCTACAAAACTCGAAGACATCTTCTCCCCCCACACACCCCCACCCCCTTGAGCATCCACTGTGAAAAAGACTCATGCATAATTCAGCACAAAGAGGCAAACGGCAAACCAAAATCTATCATGAAGAAACAAACCAATGTAGAGAAAACACTACCAAGGACTTTCCCATAAAGTGAAACAAACAGGCTAATGATCGTATGTTTCATATATATGACATATAGATTCATTCGCTGTAGCAGTCCCATTTTGAAACCACGCATCGTTTAATGATCGCTATTAACAGGCCAAGATACTGTCATCAGCATGAAATATGTCATGGTTGCTTTTGAAACCAGGCCCATATGCATTTTTAATGGTTCTATATTTCAGGTTATGATTCTCTCTCAGGAATTTAAAGGGAGGATCATCCAATCTGAACAATAAATCCTAGACTGTCAGTAATTAGGGAGCCAGCATCTGACATTCCTCCTTGCTGCCTACCCCCTTCGTAATTACTGCCAGCCTGCCTTTGTGCTCATCTGCATATCCTATTGCAGCCTTAGCTGATGCTTCCTTAAGCTGTTTAACATTGTTGCTGACCCATACAAAAGTGAACCAAGAGAAAGGTGTGGATGTCGACATGTTCATGTGTACGCTTCTGACACACAGCGTTAATTGTTGTCTCTTAATGGCTAATGTGTGATTTTGACTCAGTTGTTGTGATGGCATGTCTTTATTTATTTCATGGACATGTACTTTATGAACACAATCTGTTAAATGTCATTCTTTTATAGTTCAAGGAATAACCCACACTGAATGATTTGCATAGTAATCTTTCTAATTAACATAATCTTCAAAAGCATCTAAGATTTATTTTGTAATGAAATTCAGAGTTGACTTTTTTTATTTTAAATAAAAAAACAAACTTGTTTTGCAGACAATCCACATCATCACTTCAGGACCTTTTATAGGAATGCAACTGACCACTATCACACATCATCCCATTGATGATATACGATGTCTAGGAATATGATCTACATCATGCCCTGTTCTGTAACGTTCCCGAAATGTTCCAATTTAACCCTTTTTGGGATATGTAAAATAATTACTGAACGTAATCTAGTGATTTCTGTTTGTTTTTAGTGCAATATAAACTCATTGTACAATACTTGCTGTAGATATGGACTGCTGACTTCTAATAATATCAACCATCTTAGCAAATCTAGTGTGTGCAAGAACATTCCTACAAAATGAGAAACATCCTGCATATCCACTGTGGGATGGCTATAAATTATAGCCACTTTTACTCTCCATTTGGTACCAATTATTTTATGGGTCACTGTTAGATTTTGAATGTCAGAAAAAATATTTCACCTGTGGTTAAATAGCAGTGCTATTCACAGCCATAATATCCACAGGGTAGGGGTTTGTTCAGGGCAGCATTTCCTGATCCAGGTGCCATGATTGACAGCATGACACCAGAGGGGCTACCTACACTCCATAAAGCTCCAGTTCATAAATGATAACTGTTCAAATGATCGATAAGCATGAATGCTCTGGCTAACAACAATACATCAGAGAGTGTGATTGATGAGGTCAATTAAACTGGCTGATGAGACAAAGCTGAAAATTTTTCTCAGGCTGCCAGGATGTTCCATAGCAGGAAGGCTGCATGATGAACACCTTCCTGTATTCATGGAAATGGTCATGAAATAGTGCCATATGCAGTACTGGAGAACTTGTATATTATGGTTTATAAATATATAAACATAAAGCTTGAGAAATCCCACATGGGATTCAGCCCCTTATTTGTATTGAGAGTGGTAATATAAACTTGCAAAGTACACATACCAATCTTTATTTACAACCCCAAATCTGAAAAAGTTGGGACAGTATGTGAAAATTGAAATTAGAACTGAAAACAATGATTTGTAAATAACCTTTGACCTGAATTACACTCAAAACAATACAACAGCACATTATTTTGTTTGACCTCATGAATCTTGTTTTTTCAAAATAATTACTTAGTTCAATTTTGATTCTTGCAAAATGTTTTTTACCACTTTGTAACATTGTCATTCCTTCTCACAACACTTAAAAGGATATTTAGGGACTGAAGACACCAAGTGATGAAGCATTTTAGGTGTTATTTTGCCCCATTCTTCTTGCAAACAGGTCTTAAGGTGTGCAACAGTACAGGGTCATATTTTTCGGTTCAAAAATCACCATACACTCTCTACTGGGGACTCTTCTTCCACAGCCATGCCTTTGTAATGCGTGCAGAATGTGGTTTTGTATTGTCTTGTTGAACCCTCCCTGGAAAAGATGTTGTCTTGAAGGCAGCATATGCGGCTCCAAAATCTCACTGTACTTTTCTGCATTAATGCTGCCATCACAGAAGTGTAAGTTACCTTTGCCAAGGGCACTGACACAACCCCATATCATGACAGACCCTGGCTCTTGGACTTGTTGCTGGTAACGGTCTGGACGGTCCTTTTTGTCTTTCATCCAGAGCACACGGCATCCATTTGTTCAAAAAAAAAAAAAAAAACTGGAATATTGATCTGTCTGACCATTATACACTTTTCCACTGTGTGATGGTCCATTCCTGATGCCTCCAAGCCCAGAGAACTTGACAGTGCTTCTGGACACAGTTAATATAAGGCTTCTTTTCTGCACAGTAAAGTTTTAACTGACATTTGTGGATGTAAATTCATACTCTAGTGCTTGACAAAGGTTTGCCAAAGTAATCCCTCCCTTATGCAGTTATATCAACTGTAGATGAATGACAGTTCTTGATGCAGTGCCGTCTGAGGGATTGGAGATCACAGGTGTTCAGTTTAGGTTTGAGCCCTTGCCCTTTACGCACCAAAATTCCTCCATATTCCTTGAATTGTTTAATGATATTATGCACCATAGAGGGTGAAATATCTGAATCCCTTCAAATATTTCTTTGAAAAACATGGTTTTAAAACATTTCAATAATTTTCTCACACTTTTGTTGACAAATCCCATCTTTGCGCCTTAAAGACTAGGCTTTTCCTGGATACTGAGCTTGTCCCAGATCATGATTACAATCACCGCTTGACATCATCTGTTTCAAAGCACATCATTATTTAATTGTTTTACCTCATTACTAGCCTTAAATTGCCCCCATACCAGCTTTTTTTGGAATGTGTTGCAGGTCTGAAACACAGGAATGGATATATATTAACAAATGAAATGAAGTTGACCAGAAAAAATATGAAATATCTTGGGTCCATATTGTCTGCAATGAAATACAAGTCGAAGTATATTTAGAAATCACTGCTTTCTTTTTTTTTTTTTATTTGCATTTTCCACACTGTCCCAACATTTTCTGATTTGGGGTTGTAACATGATTCTCATGTATAATCCTTCAATAAGGATTTATTTATTTATTTGCATTTTAACAGAGTATCTATTCCATCTTTAGATGCGTTTTGATTAATATGACCGTGTATCTCAGGCTGTAATGGTTTAAAAAAGTCCTCAGCACAAGTTTCTTCAACTGGATAAATCACAGGCCAGAAACCATTATTATTTCATAACTATAGTTAATTATTTCTATAGTGCCACATCCTCCTCTTCAGTTCTGCCTATTAATTTTGGTTCTTCTTCATGGTTCCTACACAGAATAATGAAGCACCTTATAAATGAGATAAATGAATGTGATTAGAATGCAGACGCACAACACTTAAAAAAAAATATAAACTAGATGAGTGTGCCCGTAACACCAGCTACTGTTAGCATTCGTGAAACACTGAAATGAATAGAATGGTCTCATGTTACAAATTCAGGCTAGTCAGAAGTGCAAACACATAAACCTAACCCTAAGGATGTAATTTACATGTTTCTACTTGACTCAAAAAGCTATTGGTAATCTAACAACATTAATATTGTGAGTATTCTGCATATAAATTCTTTTACTGTCATATTTCCCCCATTATTAAGCAATATACAGGATGTTTAAAAAAAGATATTATTTGAGATGTAAATATCCCAGAAACTACATAGTCTAGGCAAATGAAAGTGAACAGTCTTAATGTTGAGCAATATAAGATTTATTCCTCAAAATTTGAATGAGAAATTCAAAAGGTATGTGGATTCCATGAACGATTTCACCAATTTTCAATATGCGCATCACTTGAGATACAGACACACAAACAGTCTTCCTCTTTGAACTTTTTGTGCCATATCCAAATTTGCATTGCAGTCAGTGCATTTTTAGAGAATGGTCTCATAAATGCACGCTGCAGTCTTGTTCGATTGTGTTTGAGCGTACTCTAACACACAAAACGCATTTTCTTTTCCAGCGAATGGCATTTCTATACCTAAAAAGATAAAAACAAAAACATTAAACGTAAAATTTTGACCTGTTTCCACACATGCTGTTAAAATTTGAGGTCAATTGAACAAGAATTGACAAAGTTATTAGACTGTGAAATTATATCAATTTTTTTGAAACACCCTGTACTTTAAATATGCATTTTGCATTAGAAACCTGTACAAAAACAACACCAGTCAAAATTTTGTACATGCTTCCTAAGTCAATGTTTTTTCTTTATTTTTATTAATTAAAATACATGTCATGTCATAAAGTAATGATGGATGTCGTTTTTCTTTACTTAGTTGAGCGGTTCTTGACATAATATGGATTACTACAGTTAGGGCTATTTACTGTATTATTATTATTTACTGTTTGATCTCAAACACATTAACAAGGCAAGAAATTGCACTAATTAACTTCTGATGAAGCACACCTGTTAATTGAAAAGCGTTCCAGGTGACGACCTCATGAAGCTGGTTAAGATAATAGTTAATATTGTACAAAGCATCATCAAGGTAAATGGTGGCTACTTTGAAGAATCTAAAATAGATTGGTTTTTTTAACACTGTTTTGCTTACCACATCATTCAATATATGTTCCATATGTTATTTCATAGTTTTGATGTCTTCAGTATTGTTCTACAGTGTAGAAAATAGTCAAAATACAGAAAAACCTATGAATGAGTAGGTGTGTCCAAACTTTTGACTGGTACTTTATATTAGGAAATCAAATCAATATTCGCTATTAATATTTTATAAGGAAACTGGAAACTCTGCTCTATTTCATGGTACCAACTTGAACCAAATGAAAACTGAAGGCCCACTCAGAAAATACAAACAAACAATAAAAGCCCTTGACTTGTACTCTGCATTCATAACTGTTTTAACTCCCACATTAACTCCTCTGCAACAACTTTTTAGCTTCTTCAACCCTGACCTGTTTGTGCTAGTTTGTGGATATGCTTTTCAAACGATTTCTGAAAGTCTCTCTCCATAGGAATGTCTGCCAAATGCCGTCAATGTAATGTAGACAGAGATTTTAAACCCCAGTACAATGTGTGTGTCTGATACACTGGTCCAGCACACAAACCATGTGCTCAGATAGAGTTCTTGTACATTGGTGGTGTAAATGGAGTTGGGGTGAAAAATAAGGCAACTAACATCAGTAACTACAAGATACAAGTTACTTGTAATTGGGGGTATATGTTCTTGAGACAAACATATGATGGACAATGAAATTGCAGGATGAAAACTGTCCATGAGCTGGTTTGAGGAGCACAAAGAAACAAATTGCAATCCAGAGTCAAGATGCTAATTAGGAGCACTTACTGTGATAATCAGCAGGATGCCTTTAAGGAGCGTGAGCAGTGATGTGATTGGTTGGATGATGACCTGGGCCAGGAGTATACCCAATGACAGTGTCCATGTAAATGCAGGGATAATGTAGACGTGACTACAAAGTACAAAAACAGGCTGGTAGTTATACAATGTTCTCACTTCCACCCACACAGTGGCTTTAAATAACAACAGATCACAATCAAAAATATCTCAAATCTACATTTACTGTGATGATCTGATCAGAAAGACATGTCAGAGAGTAAATATGATGTCTGTAATAGTGTTTTCTTTGATTTTGAATAATTTAGAGCTCACACTGTTCCCATAGCAAACCATTACATCATGTGTACACACACACACACACACACACACACACACACACACACACACACACACACACACACACACACACACACACGTATTAATGAAATTGCATTTAAATGCAACTGCATTGAAATGCAGTTTCAAAACATTATATCATGTGTATACACACACACACAAACACACGTATTAATGAAACTGCATTTAAATGCAACTGGACAGAAATGTAGGCCAAGACATTGCAATTATAAAGCTCAGAAGCATAAATAAAACACAAGCAGAAGATCTTAAACCTAGGCAAACCCAAATCAATAAGTCAATCATATCCTGCAGTTAAACAGAAAATTCAGAAATGCATTCCAGACTGTAAATAAAGTTCCTGTGATAGAAAAAAATCCATAACAATTTATTTGGCTCACTTTCATTTACACTCCCTTACTGCTCCTGACCTGTATTAGAGCAAGCATCTGCCGACGTTACGATCTTAATAAACCATTCAAGCATTTAAGTCAGACGCAGCCAGCCCTGTCTGAACAATATCCAGGTTAAGTGTTTACTGGGATGGAACAAAATAAATTACCTTTCTACAGTGATAAGTCTAATTACACAGGTGGGAAATCCACTGGGAAAAGAACGTGAGATTTCCTGACTGACATTGAACTCTTGTGTTCCAGTCTCAGCTTCAGATCTGTTAATTTTTTTTCCAAAAGCTTTATGTTCTTAAGCTATCAGCATCCACAATGTCTGCTGCTGTTTTGTTCCCAGGGAAGCGTATATTTTGTTGGCCATTATTGGATTCCATCAAATTAATGCCAGGTAATGCACGTGTGTACGTGCGTTTCTGCGTGTTGTTGTTGTTGTTTTTTAATTAAAATATGCATAAAATTCCTATGAGCATTTTACTCTGATCACTGTTTGTGCTCCAGCTTACATTCACCCAATGATTTATTGCACTATATTACAGTAAAACAGTGCAAGGCCAATTTGTACTTGATTTGATGGAATCTAATAATGTAAAATAATGAACAACGGGGTTGCATAATACAGCCTGAAGCAAAGCACAGTTACAATTACCACCCTAAATTTGTAAACTTTTGTAGCATTCCCTTAAGTGTATTATTCCTTGTATACCACAGCAACCTAAGAATTTTAGAATTGTAAAATTTATTAATGATTTCCGCATCATATTTTTTCATGTCCTGTTATCAATTACATTGTTATAGAAGCTATAAACAGCCTTCACCAGTCTCTTTTTTTCTTTTGTATTAGAGTGAATAAGACAAAAGAAAAAATGCAACAAAAAAGTGTAACTTTTAATCAGAAGAAAAGGTTTCACTTTGGTAGGGAGCATAAAGATTAGACTCTAGAGCAATGGAAAAAGGTCATGTGGTCTGATAAATCCAGATTTACCCTATTCTAGAGCCATGGACACATCAGGGTAAGAAGCAATGCATCCATCATGCATAGTGGCCTTTGTACAAGTCTCTGGAGGCAGTGTTATGATCTGGAGTTGCGTCAATTGGTCAGGTTGAGGTTCAGCAACACAATAGGGCAATACTATGAAGTCAGCTGCCTACCCAATGTACTGAAATACCAGGTTGTCTCATCAGTGGATTTTCTTTTCTTCCCTGATGGCACAGGAATAAAATTAGGGCTCAAATTGTGAGAGTGGTTCAGGAAGCATGAGGAATCATTCGTACACATGAATTGGTCACCACAGAGTCCTGACCTTAACCCCAATGAAAATATTTGGGATGTGCTGGAGAAGGCTTTATAGAGTGGTTCGACTCTCCCATCGTCAAGACAAGATCTCAGCAAAGAATTCAAGCAAATTTGGATGGAAATAAATGTTGTGATGTTGCGTAAGGTTGCTGAAACAATGCCATGGTGAATGTGCACCATATTCAAAACTAAAGGCAATCCAACAAAATATATGAGTGTGCTACTTTTTCTTTGGCTGGACAAGGTAGATAGGCATAAACCTTTGTGCTCAAGTGAACCCCAAATAAAGGTTAGGCTTATGACATTTCACATTATTGATGTGACTGAGAAGATAAACTAATGCTGCAGGATCAAGCCTCTTGGTTGCCTTGACCAGTCTCTTTTGAGTTGAACCATTCAGTGAATGGAATCCAAAACAGCTGCCATTAAAGCTTCAATTTAAATTGACGATGCCTCAATGGAAAGCCTGACAGGCTCAGTTATAACTTCAAATAAAACCATCCATAAATAAATAGCTCCTGACCACATAATTAACTGACACATCATGGATTACATTGATTTTGCCCTTTGCTTTTTAATACTTTGCTTCAAAATGACCAGGTCTGTTTTTACAAGCTTCCTTCCATTATGACCCCTAATGCTCTGAATATCACCAGGAGAATATCAAACCACTAATCGGTGCATCGACCGCAATTTGGCCTAGTGGTTAGAGCATCCACCTCTCAACCGGGAGATCGCAAGTTCTACTCGTGGTTAGGTCATACCAAAGACCATCATAAAAATGGCACCTACTACCATCTGGCAAGGCACGCTGCAATACAGACGCGAGTGGGGAGTCAAACTCTCACAGCTACCAGAGGACTAGCCCCCCACTGTAACCCTAGCTGTATAGGCTGTATAGGCTGAGGGCTGTTGAAATGGAGATCGGCACTGCACCCATGCATCTTAAAGAGTTGGTTAGGACTGGGACAGGAAACTGCCTGGGAAGACCAGATTCTGGCGTGAGAGGGACTTTGACTTTTTTTAAATCAATGCACCGCATATAAATATTTTCACATCCATTTATGCCTTCATTAGTGCATTTGCTTAGCAGGATTTGGCACTAACAACCCCCAATGGACTTGTAAAATGGGCTTTGAGGACCCTGGAACTGCATGTTACTAGTGAAAGGGGAGGAAAAAAAAAGAAACGGATTGATAGAAGAGAGAGGAATAAGAAAACAGAGAGTGGAATTACATTGTTTGAGCAGTGACATGCATGCTATTTTGAAAAATTGTCATTACTAGAGTAAATAGGATTGAATATAGAGCAGTAAACAGTCATATGACTCTTTGCTAATAACAGGAAGCTTGCAAATTTATATTCTTTTTAACCCGCAGCTTCATGGTTGTGTTGGATTTTTGTGAACATATGAGTGGCTTTGGAGTCTGCCAAAAAAATAAATGTAATGTAAGATACTATAAATTGTATTTTGGGGAATTTGGAAATCTCTGTAAAATACCCGTATCCCCTGCCCAGCATCTATGCAACTAAAAGCAACTATGCATTGCCAAAATCTTCACCAAGCTGGACCTACACAGTACGTATAATCTTGTGTGCATCTGTCAAGGAAATGAGTGGAAAATGACATTTAGCATCACTTCTGGTCACAATTAATATTTGTTCATCTTGCACTCCTTCAGTATTTCAATGCTTAACTCCTTAACAATCCGGGGAAATTAGCTTAAAATGCCTTATCCATAGTCAAAATAAAGTGAAAGCTGTTCTTGAACCATTTGGAGTACAAGTATGGAACAAGCATTTTGGTCTTTACTGAAAAGCAACACTCTGAAGTTTTTTCACCAACAGTCAGAATCACTATAAGTGCTACTGGCATTGAGTAACAGAAGTTTGAACACACTGAATTAGGATATTTTTCTTTCCATCTAAATATTTGTTTTGCAACCAGATGCCTACAGATGGGACTTTTTAGCTGGAAAATACAATGGGATCACATCATGAACATCAAATCTTCAGACGTTAAATACAGAACATGAATATTTTACACGTATTTTTATGAAAGGTATGTCTAGCCATTTTCCAAAAATTGCCATTTGGAGACTCCAAAGGACCCTAGGCATGGTCACATACTGTACCTAGGATAAAAAAAGGCTACTTGTCTTGAATTTTGTTTAATGATAAGTGACACTTAGAGGTATCCTATCCCATATCTGCAGGGAGCATAAAGCATAAACACATTCATAGTGCTTTTTTCCCTTCTTGAAACTAAAGTTTGTGTATATACAGTAAAAGTAAAAAAAAGATTTATATAATATTCTAATATATACAAAATAATATAGTGTCTTGCAAAAGTATTCATCCCCCTTGGTGTTTGTACTGTTTTGTTGCATTACAAGCTGGAATTAAAATGGATTTTTGGGGGGTTAGCACCATTTGATTGACACAATACGCCTACAACTTTCAAGGTGCAAAACCTGTTTGAATCAGCCAGAGACTGGGACAAAGGTTCACGTTCCAGCAGGACAATGACCCTAAACATTCTGCTAAAGCTACACTGGAGTGGTTTAAAGGGAATCATTTAAATGTCTTAGAATGGCCTAATCAAAGCCCAGACCTCAGTCCACTTGAGAATCTGTGGCATAACTTGAATATTGCTGTACACCAACGCAACCCATCTAACTTGAAGGAGTTGGAGCAGTTTTGTCTTGAGGAATGGACAAAAATCCCAGTGGCTAAATGTGCTAAGCTAATAGAGATGTACCCCAAGAGACTTGCAGCCGTAATTGCAGCAAAAGGTGGCTCGACAAAGTATTCATTTATGGGGGGGGATGGACACTCCAGATTTCTTCTTTTTTCTTCTTAATTATTGTTTGTGTCACAGTAAAACAACAATTTTCCCCTTTAAAATGGTAGGAATGCTGTGTAAATCAAATGGTGCTAATCCCCCCAAAAAACATTTTAATTCCAGCTTGTAATGCAAAAAAAATAGGACAAACACAAGGAGGGATGAATACTTTTGCAAGACACTGTATATGCATTAAATAAGTTTGTATTTATAATACATACATGTTGTATAATAATTCTTATTGAAACATAGGGCTCTTCGAATCCCTGGTGGATATAGCAGAGATGAGTGAAAAAGCAATTCTTTCTGTTGCCAGATGTTAGTCCTAGTTACCTGTTTATATACCAGTTGAGTTTATATTCTAAACTTTAAGCTTTCCTAAACTCAAAAACCATATTTGCAGCTTTGCACATGTTTTGCAAACAATTACAATTTTTACGCATGCTTTACACGTTTCATGTACTTCCGAGTTGAAGCAATATACATATATTCTTTGGTTGAAGCTGCATATTCTCATGTTCAGAATTTCAGTGGTGACATGAAGCTCCAGTGATCAGGCCAATTGCCTCAGTCTTTTCAGTGTGGACTCTCATTGGCTATTTTAGGCTGTGGACAGGACATGGAAGCTCATATTGGGTCAGTTGAAAAGTCAAAGTTCAGCTGCCATTTTGATGCCAAGATGCAGTTATTTACAGGCAAATTGGAGTTATGACCAAGAATATGTGGAAGATTACGTGTGTCTGCCGGCTAATTTGAAAGGATGCAATCGTAAACCATGGGTATTTATTGACATAAGAATGTGTTTTGGACGAAATATTTTACTGACTTGGATCACCTGGACCTTTCACAATGTAAAAAGACCATTTTTAATCACAGTGTTTTTGATCAGTGGATTACTATGAGGGTTATAGTTGAGTTACCTAAATTTTGTCATTGTTTGTTTGTTGGTTGGCCATCTGGCAGAGGTGCTGATTGAACTTGCTGTTGTCATTGTATCTTGAAATTGTTTGCATCAGTTGAATCACAAGAATCTTAGCTTTCTAAAGATATGTTGCACGAGTACCGACTTGGCATAGCATTTGTATAATTTTCCAACAACTCGCACATGGCCCCAACGGCCCGCCTACATTGATGACATTTTAATCTCCTCCCCCTCCTATGAGACATTGAGCATGTCAAGTGAGTCCTTGCCCACATCTAAGAAAACCAGCTATATATTAAAGGGAAGTGTGAATTTAATGTCACCACAGTGTCCTTTTTGTCATACATCATTAACCAAGAAGGCATTACCATGAACCCAGCTAATGTAATAGCTGTGATAGAGTGGCCTACATCAATGACTTGAAGAGATTTTTGGGGTTTGTAAACTTCTATAGATGATTTATTTGGGGTTTCAATTCCATAGGTACACCCCTCACCAGAAAGGACCAAATAAACTAGTGTGGAACCTGGCCGAGGAGGCCTTCCAAAAACTGAAAACTGCTTTTACCATAGCACCCACATTGTGAGACCCAGACCCAGAGAAGCTGTTTTTGTTGGAAGTGGATGTATCTGACTCAGAATGGGGTAGTTTTATCCCAGTGCTTTGGAGAGAGGCCAAAATTACACCCTGTCACATTTTTCTCCTGAAAGCTATCCCCTGATGAGCAGAACTATGATGTTGGCAACTGGGAGTTGTTGGCTGTGAAACTGGAAATGGATGAATGGCAACACTGGCTAGAGGGTGCTACCCATCCATTTGTAGTCCTCACAGATTACAAAAACTTGGAGCATCTCAGAACGGCTGAATGCCTAAAACCTTGCCAAGCTTGCTGGTCCCTGTTCTTCACAAGACTCCAGTTTACATACCTTGTCATACTGCCCTGGCTCTAAGAACATAAAGGCAGTCTCCTTGTCCCAAATCCATACCAATCAGAACTCTGAAGCCTTTCCTGAACCCATGCTGACTCCCTTCTGTTTTATCTAAGACTTCATGTGAGAGATTGATCAGGAAATCCCTAGACCACTGAGTGCCAAACAATTTGCCACAAAGAATCCTCATCTTTGTGGCAAACTGATCACCTGGGAGTATACCATACCATCTTCCAGCCATCCTGGTACCCAGTGAACCTACCATCTCAGAACAGTGGCAAAATGTATACTCATTTGCTGATTTGTGTAGATTCAAAAACTACCGATCAAAACACTTTTCAGTTTTTTATGGATGACAAACAGCATTAAAATTCAAGTCTGTTCACCCAACTTTAGCAAGTAAATGCATATTAGCAGTGAAAAATTAAACTATTAAGGTTGAACAATGTATTATAGAAGAAGAATGATGTAAAGCAAACTATTTTACTTTCTCTCTCTCTCATATAGGGTTTGCATTTGTGGTTTTCAAATATTAAAATTTA
>JAPFFA010000007.1:38772307-38783222 GCA_026153275.1 Sciades herzbergii | reverse complement strand
AGAAAGGCCCTCGCTGGCCACGGGGCTCGAACCCGGACCTTCTTGCTGTGAGGCGACAGCGCTAACCACTACACCACTGTGCCGCCCTATAAGCATAATGTCTATTCTATTTTTTTTTTTAAGGAAATCCATGAGACATTAATCTCAGCAAATTCTTGACACACAGTGGGGGGCATGCATGTTCTCCTCATGCCATAGTGGCATAAAAGAGAGGCAAAAGCAATGGGAGGCCTAGGTGTTGGATGAAAAAAAAAAGTCCCCTGCAAATTTCAATATCCTGCAGCTAGACTTTAATGAAACACTATGAAGGGTTGTTCAAAACCACAACCCTTCAGCTTGCATGTCTCGGGTGTGGACCTCAGAATTTCGCATTGTGGCACTGCCAGTTATGTATGCGTTTCCTGCTGGTTCTCTCGTTTCCTCCCACTGTCCACAAACATGAAGATGGGTGGATTGGTTATGCTAAATTGCTCCTGGGTGTGAATGTGTGTATGTAGGGTGCCCTACAATGAACTGGCATCATATTAGAGGTCCCACCTCACTCCCAAAATTGTGGACCATTACACCCCTGACCAGGATTAAGCAGTTACTGAAGATGAATGAAGGAATGAAACTCCTTGGTAAGCCCCCCACCTTAAAATAGAGAAGGAGTTCTGTGTTTGAGCAAACTGAGCAGTGCCCCTTATGTGAAGTGTTAATGCTCATAATCAGTCTGAACTCATGAAAAATTAATACAAATTTAAGATAACAAGCATCTTGTGATCTTCATTCAATTTCATGAATTATGGTGGAAGAAAATATATTAATGCTAACTTTGCCCCTAGCCATAACCATATCCTTCATACAATTTTATATGACTTTTTATAAAAGCCATGCAATTTTCTGCAAGACCCAGCTGCTCAGAAAATTGGTGACTACAGTACCAGACTCTTAACATAGCATCAATACATCAGTGATGTAATCAGCTGCTTAGAGGTGTGTGAACTATCAATCATTTACTTTTCATTTTAGGTAGCAGATACAGCACAAGATCTAAAATTAGGTATAGCATAGAGATAGCATAATATCTAAATTTGGTAATGCTCAGGATGTAGAATTTTGAACAGTGTGTATATTGAAGTTTTTGTAATGAAGTAAATAGTTAATTGCTGTAGTTTAGACATAAAAAGACAAATTATGGATTCACTTTTTAGCATATTTCATATGAGGTAAGAAATGCAAGAAAATTCTTGTTTATCAAATAAATAAGATGTATTTATGACATTGTCAGTATCTTGTCAGGATGTAATTTAAATGTTAAAGCTTAATCAAGAATTACCATAATTAACCTTTTGTTTAGGCCAGATTTCCTAGCCTACTTAAAACAGCTGTTCTCTTTACTTCATTAGCAATAATGCAGATTTTTCTTTTTTAATTTTGTTTAATTTGAATAATATGTTGTAATAATAAATGTAGAACAAAAAATAAAAGTGGGCCTAGTATATAGCCCTGTGGTACATCATAAAAAAAAAAAATATCGCATTACCCATCAAAACATTTGAGACAAAGGGCCAAATTTACAATATTTTTGTACCAGCACAAACCCTCTTTTGGCATGTAAAAATTTTCTATCAGGAGTAAGTCTTTAGTAAAGAGACAAAGTAAAAAGTTACTGATGGAAAGGTGTGGACACAGTTATTTTTATGGCTGGCCACATTGCATATGTATTTAGAGGAGTTTCCCTGTCAGGCCACAAAATTTGGGGGAGGAAAGTATTTAAAGGCATAGTTAGACTGATAGATAAGCTCTGCTAGGAACAGCCACTGCCAAGAACAGAGAGTGCATTTTAAGAGGGAGAATATTTTCTCCACTTGTGTTAATTTATTTGGAAAGCCATAGGAAGATGTTATCATAACACATTGATTGCCCCATACCTGTTTGCACCCATATACTAATTTGCGCTGCTCTTGGTAGACTGAATTGGGCATTATTAAAATGAATTGGCTGAATCTGTGTTCATTAATTTGTGCATTGTTAGTAAATCACCCGCAGAACTGGTTACTCCTATCGGTGCTTTTTTGATTGCGGACTCATGCTAATTTGCCCTGATAAGTAAATCTGGCCCTAAAGCATTTGCCCTATCATCAAGAGGTCCTGATTCCCAAGTCAAATCTCAACATTGTCATAGACATGCATGGCCATGAACAAAGGGAGCAAAACTGACAGCATGTACAATGTATATGAGCTCATGTATGTGGAAGAAAGCAGGTAGTGCTTTCCTCTCAGTGTGTTGCAGTGCCCTGTAATGCAGCATGTTTGAAAAGCAGTACATTGTATGTACTTCACCTTGACCTTCACGTATGAACATCAACTTGATATTTCATTAGTTATATGAGACCAATATGACCAGTCATACGTGACCAAATTAGAGACAAAAGTGAGAACTGTTTTGTAAAACAGAATATTTTGTTCCTTGAAGATATTAAGGTAATTTTGTGTATATATTTTGTGTAAATTGTCTTATTTCCTCTGACAATGGACAAAGCCCCTATCTAGTGAAAAATAGGTAAATGACTGAAACCAGGAATTACACAACACAAGGCTAGGAGAAACGATGAAAATTAAGAAGTTGTAACAACATGGGTAGCTTTAAATAGGTTTTTAAATTAGATGATAAAACTGAGATTGAAAGAAAGGCTAGCACTTGAGCAAGCAGTTTCCAACGTGCCTAATCACCAATGTGCCAATGTGACATGGCCATAGTTAGTGTGAAGCCATCCGCTACTCAGCAGAGTGTATCCATAGGCCAAGTGACAGAAGATGCTGAAGAGAATTTAATTTATGAGGGATTTTTCACATGTGAGAATAAGCCCAGTATTAGGTACTTACTAAGAATTAGGTATACTTTGCATACTTTTTATACTGGCACAAATGTGAACCAACGTATTGTCACGATGCAGGCACTTGCAGACGTATGCGCACAAGAGGAGTGTAGAGCAAACAGTGAACAAGCCAAAACACGAGATGGGAATCAGGGTTGAAGAACTAGCAATAGTCGGGCAAACAGCAAACAGGGCAAATGAGGACAGGCAAGAGAGTAAACGAGCGAGGAGAAGCTAAAGTTGAGAAAACATGCATCAGTCAGAAATAAACAAGGCTCAGTATGTACTGGGAAAGGCAGAACGATACTTCACAGTGAAGTAGTGTGAGAGTGGGGTTTAAATAGGCAGAGGGACTAATAGGGTGATGAGTGACAGCTGTGGTTAATAGTCAGGAGACAGAGGGCACTGTGAGTTATGGGAAGTGTAATCCATAGAGTCCATGTTTGTAGTTTGGTCAAAATCAGCAGGTTTACTGACAGAGCCCCCCCGCCGAGGAACTACCACCGGGAGCTATAGATTTTCTTGGGCGACCCCTACCTCTGGGTGCAGGTTTGTCGGGATGTGTGGCATGGAATTCTTACTTGAGAAGTGGATCAAGGACGTCCTTGGTGGGAACCCAGCTCTGTTCCTCGGGTCTATAACCCTCCCAATATACCAGGTACTTGATCTGCCCTCTTCGTTGTCTAGAGTTGATGATCTTGTTGACCTGGTAGATGGGTTCATCCTCCAGGTCGAGGGCTGGGTGTTCCTGGCTGGGTGTGTTTTCAGTGAGAGGGCCAGGGATAGCAGGTTTCAAACAGGATACGTGAAACGTGGGTGATAGTCTGCTGTGAGGGGGAAGCTCTAGCCAATACGATACTTCGTTGATGTGTTCTGTGACTTTGAATGGCCCAATATATCTTGGTTGTAATTTCTTGCAGGAATTGGATTCTTGGAGATTTTTGGTTGCAATCCATACTCTGTTCCCTGGGTTGTATATGGGTGTTTTTGCTCTGTGTTTGTCAGCATACTCTTTGTACTTGGCATTGACTGTTTCAATACATTGGTATACTTCCAGTCCTCTATGGCTTGAACCTGGTTGGGTGAGTCATCCCAAGGGAACAGGGGTGGCTGGTAGCCAAGTATGCACTGAAATGGTGTTAATTGGGTTGCCGAGTGCTTAAGGGAGTTCTGTGCATACTCGGCCCAAGGAAGGAAGCGTGCCCAGTCCCCCTGGTTGCGCATACAGAATATTCTTAAGAAACAGCCGATCTTCTGATTTGCCCTTTCGACTTGGCTGTTGGACTGAGGATGGTATCCAGATATGAGACTCACCGACATTCCTAATCTCTCCATGAAGTTCTTCCAGAAGCGTGAAGTGAACTGTGCGCCCCTGTCACTGACAATGTCTTCCTGGAGACCATACTAACGGAACACTTGCTGGAACAACAGTTCTGCAGTTTGGGACACTGTGGGGATGCCAGGTAATGGAATTATTCTGAAGGCTTTGGAAAAACGGTCGATGGTTACCGTGATGGTTGTGTTACCTAGTGAAGGGGGAAAGTAGCTAATGAAATCGATGGCAATGTGGGACCAGGGTCTCTGAGGAATGGGGAGGGGGCAAAGTTTGCCAGTTGGAGGTGTTCTGGGAACTTTGGCTTGGGTGCAGGTGGAACATGAGGACATGAACTAGTTGATTTCTGTGAGCATGTTTTCCCACCAGTACTTATTCCTGATCATCCGATGGGTGCGTTGGCTGCAAGGATGCCCAGTGGCTAGTGAGGCATGGGCCCACGTAATCAGTTTGCTCCTAAGATGCTTGGGTACATATAGGAGACTGGGCAGAAGATTGTTGGGAAGTGTTTGGGGTTGAGAGTCTCTGATTTCTTTATCTATGTCCCAGGTAATTGACTGGATGAAGCACTGAGGAAGAAGTATGGGATGGGTACCGGGGTCTTGGAGCATGGGAGCAAAGTTTCGTGATAGGGCTTCAGCCTTAGTATTCTTGGAGCCAGGACAAAACGAGATGGTAAAATTGAACCTGGTGAAGAAGAGGGACCACCTGGCTTGGCGAGGATTTAGCCACTTGGCCTTTCTGAGATATTTGAGGTTTTTGTGGTCAGTTAGAATAACAAACAGATGCGTGGCTCCCTCCAGCCAATGTCGCCACTCCTCAAGGACAAGTTTTATGGCAAGTAGTTCCTGGTTTCGCACATAGTAATTTCTTTCTGCTGAGGAGAGTTTCTTGGAAAAGAATGCTACTGGATGGAGTTTCTGTTTTTCTCTGAAACGTTGCAATACCACAGCTCCAACTCCCATGTCAGACGTGTCAACCTCTAAAACAAAGGGTTTGGTTGGATCTGGATGTTGCAAGATGGGAACTGAGGTGAAGGCTTGCTTGAGGTGACCGAAAACTTCTTCCACTGCGGGGTTCCAGTGAAGACACTTGGGGCCCCTTCTTAAGTAGTGATGTTAGTGGGACGGCGATGGAGCTGAAATCCCAAATAAAATGGCAGTAGAAGTTGGTGAAACCTAGGAAACGTTGGAGTTCCTTAACTGATGTGGGAGTGGGCCAAGACGTGACTGCAGAGACCTTGGATGCATCCATGCTAACACCTTCGGAGCTAATGATGTAGCTCAGGAATGATATACAGTGCTGATGGAACTCGCACTTCTCTGCTTTGACATAGAGGTGGTTATGGAGTAGACATTTGAGGACCGACCTAACGTGTTCGATGTGACTCTCATCATCCGGGAAATATATTAAGATGTCATCGATGTATGCAATGGCATATCTGCCTAGCATGTCCTGTAACACATCATTAATGAGACACTGGAACACGCTAGGCACTGAAGGGAGGCCATACAGCGTTACCCACTACTCAAAATGGCCGGAGGTCATACTAAACGCTGTCTTCCACTCATCACCTTTCTTTATTCGGATGAGGTTGTAAATGCTCTGTAAGTCAAGCTTGGAGAAGATCTTAGCTGACTTGAGTTGTTCTAAGGCTGCTGGGACCAGAGGAAGTGGATAAGGGTATCTGACTGACACTTGATTCAATCCTCTGTAGTTGATGCAAGGATGAAGGCCACCACCACGTTTCTCCACAAAGAAGAAGACTGCTGAAGCGTGAGATTTTGATGGACGGATGTATCCCTATTTGAGGGCCTCTCAGATGTATTCCTCCATAGCAGATTGCTCCTTCTGAGAGAGAGGGTAGATGCGCCCTTTAGGTGGTGATGTGCCCGGTAGAAGGTTGATAGTGCAGTTGTAAGGCCTACGAGGTGGTAACCCGCAAGCTCTACCCTTACTAAAAACCTCCTTGAGGTCCAGATAACACTCGGGAACATTGTCCATACAGTCAGGCTGGGGGCTCTCCACAGATGTGGAAGAAAGTGTGATCTTGGGACAAGAGATGCAGCCTTGAAAACATGTGGGCGACCACTGCAGAATCTCTTTTTTCTGCCAAGAAATCAAGGGGTCATGGAGTTGCAGCCAAGGATAGCCCAGAATGATGTCATGTCGGTCGGTGGTAGTGACAGAGTGAAATGAGCTCTGAATGAAGAATGCCTACTTGGATACAGTTGGGAGTGGTGCGCTGAGAGACTCGACCATCCCCATGGGTCCCTATGGGTCCTCCGTCGATTGTGCTGATGTTGAGTGGACTTTGGAGTGGGGTTGTGGACAAGTTGAACTTCTGGATGACCGCGCTGCTGATAAAGTTCCCCTCTGCTCCTGTGTCTATGAGAGCAGAGAGGACGTGGGTAGAAGAAGTCAACTTCAACAACACAGCAGCTTGGAATGACTTGGAAGTAAACCTGCGAGTGGGACTTATGTGGCATGGAGGACATTCTGCAGAAGATGAATGAGGATGACGAACAGGGCAGTGGTTGAGCTGATGTTCCGAACTCCCATAGTAGAAACATAGTCCCTCCCTTCTCCTCCTAATACGCTCAGAGCGTGTTAACCAGGTGCGGGAGATTTCCATAGTGGAGCTCTCTTCCAGGGTATGAGTAGGCTTATCAACCTCTTGTAGAGAGGGACGGTGAGTCAGAAGATTGCCCAAATGGATCGTAAGGTCAATGAGAGAATCCAGTGTCAACTGGTCATCCTGGCGGGCGAGCTCATTCAGTATTTCCAGGTGTAGCCCCTTGCGAAAGACCGCTTTAAGCGCAGGCTCATTCCATCCACTAGCGGCTGCTAGTGTTCTGAATTCCAACACGTACTCTGCCACATTTCTGGAACCTTGTGACATGGTGAGTAAACTTTCACCTACTTCAATGCCTTTGGGTTTGTGGTCGAAAACCCTCTGAATTGGGCAAGAAACTGTTCATAGGCTTTCATGGGTCTGTTGCTATTGTTCCAGACGGCACTGGCCCATCGAAGGGCTTTACCCATGAGAAAGGAGAGAAATTTAGTTATCTTGTGCTCATTAGATAGGTTTAGGCATGGTAGCGAAGTACATTGAGCACTGGAGGAGGAAACCCTTACATGCGTGTGGCTCTCTGGTGAATTTCTCCAGGGCAGGGAGCACTGGGCTTGGAGCTGTTTTGGAATGCGGTAGGAGGGCTTGCGACTTCACAGTTGCTAATTGTGACATTCTGGTGTTGAGGTCAGCTAGCATCTTCTGATGCTCTCCTAGCAAGCGTCCCTGAGCACTGAAAGCTGTCTGCTTCGCCTCTTCTGCTATATCCATGATGGCGAAGTATCCTGTCACAGTGCAGACACTTACAGACGTATGCGCAGAAGAGGAGTATAGAGCAAACAGTGAACAAGCCAAAACATGAGACGGGAATCAGGGTTGAAGAACTAGCAATGGTCCGGCAAATGGCAAACAGGGCAAATGAGGACAGGCAAGAGAGTAAACTAAAGTCAAGAAAATGTGTGTCAGTCAGAAATAAACAAGGCTCGGTATGTACTGGGAAAGGCAGAACGATACTTCGCAATGAAGTGGTGTGAGAGTGGGGTTTAAAAAGGCAGAGAGACTAATAGGGTGATAAGTGACAGCTGTGGTTAATAGTTAGGAGACAGAGGGCGCTGTGAGTTCTGGGAAGTGTAATTCATAGAGTCCATGTTTGTAGTTTTGCTGAAATCAGCAGGTTTACTGACATGTATATTATGCATACGGGTCACTTTTTCCATGGAATGAAAACGTATTCTACTCCCTTCTAGCAGGTTTCTTGCTGGCATGCAATATATCATGTCGCTTATCCTCCATATATTACACCACTCTCCCCAATGGAGAATGAGTGTGCAATATTGTTATAATATTGCATGTTGTCGTCACATGTCAGAACTCATGTGAAGATCCAATGACGAAACTTTTCTGCTGCACATGCACAGAATAATTTCTTTGTCAGCCGGGTAAGAGAGAAGACGAGGCAAATCCAGTGCTAGATTTAAGCAGTAAATACATAAACTGGAAACTGAAGATCCGCTGAACATCCAAAAGGCTACCAAAACTTTATTATATATTCTTCACACATATTTACAAGAGAAAAACATACCAACAGACATTGAAAAACTGGAAAAAAGACACATCGGAGATGTAAAACTTCCATGCTAGTGAGTGACTGTTTGTAAACAAAGCGGAAGATTTTGAGAGAATTTTGGCTGCCAGGCCGTTCCGTTGTGTGTAGTTGTTGATGGTGATTTTAAAAGTAATTAAGTAAATTACACAGGGAAAATAATAATAATATTTGGCTTGCGCTAGCATTGCGCTAGCATTGGCTTGTGCTAAGACTACGCTGGCTAGAAGGCAACTGGACTGCCGTGCTAACAGCACCGAGTTGCAGGTAAGCTCACGCTGGCCTTTGCTAATGCGACTGCTGAATGCTATGCTGGCTAGAAGGGAACTGGTCTGCCACGCTAACAGCACCGAGTTGCAAGTAAGCTCGTGTTGGCCTTTGCTAACGCTACTGCTGAATGCTACGCTGGCTAGAAGGGAACTGGACTGCTATGCTAACAGCGCCAAGTTGCAGGTAAGCTCGTGTTGGCCTTTGAGAATACTGATATGAAGAGAGTGTGCATGTATAATAATAATAATAATAATAATAATAATATTGGCTGACTTTTTTGTGGTCTATCAGATATATTCCATTCAGCTAGCATGATACTGAACTCGACTCCTTCAATATCTTGCTAGCTGAATGGAATATATCTGATAGACCATGAAAAAAAGCCAGCCAATATTATTTAAGTATAGTATATACAGAACATAGCAATGTTGTTTCAAAAGAAACTACAACTAGCAAACCAAACAAACACACAAAAACAAACAAATAAAAATACTAAAGATGAAGAAGGCAAGATTGGCATCCAGATCAGATTACAAATACTAAAATCATAATAATGTATTAAGATTTGGAACTTATTTTAAATTATTAGGAACATTATAGTAATACTGGATAGGGCCTCCTTTGCTCTGAAAACAGCCTCAGTTCTTTGTTGCATGGATTCCACAAGCTATTGGAAACATTCCTTTGAGATTCTGGTCCATGTTGACAGGATTGCATCATGCAATTCCTGCAGATTTTTCAGATGCATGTTCATACTATGAATCCCCCATTCTACCACACCCAAAGATGCTGTATTGGATTCAGATCTAGTGACTAGGAAGGCCACTGAACAACACTGAACTTATTGCCATGTTCATGAAACCGGTCTGAGATGACCTTTGCTTTGTGACATTGCGCATTATCATGCTGGAAGATAAGTAAATTGTGATCATAAAGGGATGCATATGGTCAGCAACAATACTCAAATAGGCTATGGCATTCAAGCAATGATTGATTGGTATCAACGTGCAAAGAAAACATTCCCCACACCATTACACCACCTCCACCAGCCATGGATCCATGGGTCCATGGATTCATGCTGTTGGTGCCAAAATCTGACTCTACCATCTGTGTGCCTAAGCAGAAAATGAGATTAATCAGACTCGACTATGTTTTTCCAGTCTTTAACTGTCCAGTTTTGATGAGCCTGTGCCTCAGCTTTCTTTTTTTGGCTGATAGAACTGGAACTAGACGTGGTCTTCTGCTGTTGTAGCTTATCCATCTCAAGGTTCAACGTGTTGTGCATTCTGAGATGCTTTTCTCTTCACCACAATTGTACAGCATGGTTATCTGAGTGACCTCTCTGATCAGCAAGGCATTTCTATCAGCAGAACTGCCACTCACTGGATGCTTTTTCTTTGCTGCACTGTTCCGAGTAAACTCTAGAGACTGTTGTGTTTGAAAATCCCAGGAGATCAGCAGTCATACAAATATTTAAACCAGCCTGTTTGGCACCAACAAACATGCCAAGGTCAAAATCACTGAGATCACAATTTTCCCCCATAGCGATGGTTGATATCTGAAGCTGCTGGCCTGTATCTGCATGATTTTATGCAATGCACTGCTCCACACAATTGGCTATTTAAATAATTGCATTAATAAATAGGTGTACAGGTGTTCCTAATAAAGTGCTCAGTGAGTATATATTTTATTTGCATTTGATATTTATTATATTATGTTTTTCATTTAACTATATTATAATCTCTTTTAATTAAAATTTCATAACAAAACAAAACATCAGCCATGTCCATAATTTAAACCCTTATTCAGTGTCTTAGGTCATAATATCTACTGAACAAACAAACAAATAGTAAACTCATTATTTTAATACATTACTATAGAATATTCAATTCTGATTGGTCAGAAGACATTGATGAATCTTCTATAACAGTAATTATAATAGTGCCAGTAGTTCCAGCTGCAATTCAAATGATAGGTTTATATTAATGTGCTTATTGTAATATGCTCTGGCCCCATCCCAATGCGGAGTGGCGATGTAGTTTACAGCAGGTTATGGTCGCTGGACTGCTGATTGTCCAGGTGGTGCTCTGAATACAGTGTAGGCTTTATAGATAATTGGGCTAATTTTGAGGGTACTGCTGGCCTGTTAGGGCAGGACGGTATCCATCCCACTTGGGTAGGCGCTGCTCTCATTTCCTGCAGCATAGGCCATAGTCTCAGAACAGGCCTAGTTAATTTCTGACAATCCAGAGCCAAGGCCAGGGAGCAGACGAACA
>JAPFFA010000007.1:38131775-38141879 GCA_026153275.1 Sciades herzbergii | reverse complement strand
CCCAAGAATGACAAGAAAGACAAAAAACAAAACAAGAAAGATGGAACAAAATAAATAAACAACAACAAATAAAAAACCTGCAGTACTCCCTGACCTGAACCCCACTGAAAACCTGTGGAGTGAGCTGAAGGAGAGTGCACAAGAGAGTGCCGAGGACCCTGGATGATCTGGAGAGACTGTGTAAAGAGAAACGGTCTCAGATGCCCTGCTCTGTATCTCCAACCTTATAAAATGTAATAGGAGAAGACTCAGTGCTGTTTTACTGGCAAAGGGAGGGTGAACAAAGTATTAAATGCAGAGGTATCAATAATAGTGGCACATGTGTTTTTGTTGAAAATCATTATTTCTTGATGAGGGATTTGTTTTTGTCTGAATAAATTAATTTCAATTACAAAACTGAATTTTTCTCATTTTTTCAGTGTGAGATGAAGTGACTTCACCAAAAGGTTGATTTTTTTCTAATCCTTTTTACTAATCTTTACAAGAGGTGCCAATAATTTTGGAGGGCTCTCTATTTTTCATACTGGCTACTATTATACTAAATGTTGCACCTTTCCTTCTTGATCACCATGAAAGGAAAATGACACAAGTCATCAGATTGTGATATTAAATACTGGAAGTATATCTAATTTCAAAAGCCAGTTCTTCCATCTGTTCCTGTGGTAAGATCACCTCAGCAAGACTTCCAATATAACTGACTCTTACCTTGGATACTTTCCATGCCTCTGTGGTCCACTGTGATGTACAAGACTTAGATTTTGCTGTAATTGTCTGCACTGTTTGCTTCACAATGTGGGTAATGCAATTTGCTGCATGCTGTTGCTTAATTTATGTCATTACTGGCAGCGTCAAAACCGAGTTTTTGTAATTACAGGATCATGATGACATTGAAGTAAACCAGCATCAACTCATGTACTTGTCAGTGGAAATGTGCATGGAAAAAGTGTATGGGGGAAAAAAAACCTGCAAAACGTGTAAAATAGTCAGTTTTTAAAATATTGGCTGATGCGAGAAGGTATAGGCCTGTATTGTAAATCTAAGTATGATAGAATTTATAAATCTACATGCAATTATAGAGATGTTTTTTTGTCTCTGTACTTTCTCTTCCATGTCATCCATGAGTGGCTGTTGGCTCAGTCTCCCTTTTTCACCACAGTGTCACAAGTGACAGCTCGATTCTGTGTCAAACTTGCAAAATGGTGACATTGACTCTGCCCTGTCAATTATTTGGCCATGGTTCAGGTTTAAGTCCAGCTCTTTCCACATATACACTCCATTCTCTTGGTTTGTAACATCTGCCAACTATTACATTAGTTGTTTTCCCGACAGGATTTCTGAACAATGCCATATACAAGAATAAACTTCCTATCAAAATATTGATGCCATTTTGCTCCTCAATTCTCACGGACATAAAACGCACCTCAAATGTGCAAAAGGTTTCTGGAAAGAAAGATATCTGTGCTCACTGATTAACCTACCTTGTCACCCAGTCTTAACCCAGTCACACGAACCATTTGAGGTGATGTCCAAGCATTACCCAAATGCTGCACTTAGATATATTTAAGACAACACTGGATGCTTATTAATTTTCTTCTGCATAACTCGGACAAGACAGAAGTATTTGTACTAGGACCATATGCAGCTAGATGTAGGTTTTCTGATTCCCCAGTAACTCTGGATGGCCTTTCTGTTTCTTCACGTACAGCAGTAAAAGGCCTCAGTGTGAGCATTGACTCTAGTCTTTCATTTGAAACTCATGTTGATAACATTACCCGGATAGCTTTCTTTCATCTCAGAAATATTGCTCAGATAAGAAATGTAATGTCACTACATGACACAGAAAAAACTAGTGCATGCTTTTGTTACCTCTAGGTTGGATTATTGTAATGCCTTACTGTCTGGATGTTCTAGTCAGTGCATAAACAAGCTCCAGTTAGTTCAAAATGTAGCAGCAAGAGTACTTACTAGAACTAGAAGATATGACCACATCACCCCTGTCTTATCCACACTGCATTGGCTCCCAATCAAATTTTGTATTAATTATAAAATGCTACTATTGACCTTTAAAGCACTGAATGGTCTCACACCACACCACAATACCTGAGTGAATTTCTGGTCCTTTATGACCCACCACGCCTATTTAGATCAAAAGGTGCAGGCTATCTGTTGGTACCTTGTATCGTGAAGGCTACATCAGGGGACAGAGCTTTTTCTTACAAAGCTCCACAGTTATGGAACAGACTTCCAAGTCAGATTTGGGACTCAGACACAGTCTCAGTGTTTAAGTCTAGGCTGAAAACATATCTGTTTAGTCAAGCTTTTTGTTAATAGCTTTTATGAGGTAAAGGAGTAGATCTGGAGGGTTATCCAGGGTCCTCGCTCATTTGCACTATTCTGCACTACCTCACCTTAACAGCCATTAGTTTATTGTTTACACTGCTTATTTCATGTTTACCTGCTATACCTCACGTGCCCTTGACTGTTTATTTGCACCAAACCAATTTACGTGTGTGTGTGTGTGTGTGTATTTGTGAGAGTGTTTAGTCTATGTCTAGTTCTTATCGAGTGTTTATACTGTTTATATAGTCTGTTTATGGGTGTTAGTCTATGTCTAGTTCTTATCTAGAGTGTTTTATACTGTTTATATTGTTTATGGGTGTTTAGTCTATATCTAGTTCTTATCTAGCGTGTTTACACTGTTTTTTTCAATTATTCTATTTTATTTTTATTTATTGCATTGCCTGTTTGCACCGTGGGTCAGAGAGGACTAAAATTTCATCTGTGCTGTATGTCGAACATGTATAACATATTTGACAATAAAGTTGACTTGACTTCTCAAGCATAGTGTGTTTTGGTAAACTGGGATGTATGGATGCTGTCACCCCTTGCTCACTCAGGTTTGTTGATGGTGTAGTGGCTGGCTGCTTTATGTCCTAGGGTGCCCTCATGTCTGTTTTACCTTCTGGCTCTCCCCTTTTAGTTATGCTGTCTTAGTTAGTCTTGCCGGAGTCTCATGTCTATGGTTCTTACTCTTTAGGTGGCATTGGACATGTCTAATAACCGGTGTTTTCTCTCTCTCTTCCCCCCATCTCTTCCCTCTGTCTGTCCCTCTCTGAGTTACATGTTGATCCTGAAACACCAGTAAGATGCTGACCTCTTCTGCTCCTCAACTCACCTGATCCATCCTGATGCCCTACGTCTGGTTGGAGTTTCATCTCATTGCTCCTGTGGAGGACGGCCCCATATGGACAGTCGAAAGTCACTCTTGGAAGATGGCTCTGGACTCTTACAGTCATACATTTATGTGTGAGGACTACAGTTGACTTGCTAACTTTAGGACTGCAGTTGTCATGAACAGTTTTGCACTCAAGTTTCCATCAATGAGCAGTTTATAACTTCAACAAAACAGACTTCATGTTAAAACTATAATGATTTCCTGGTTACACAGTTATACTTTGTGACTATAGGACACACTTATCAAAGTGAGTTATTTATAATCACGCTATCTGTTATCACCAAAATGAGGATGGGTTCCCTTTTGAGTCTGGTTCCTCTCAAAGTTTCTTCCTCATGTTGTCTGAGGGAGTTTTTCCTTGCCACCGTCACCACAGGCTTGCTCACTGGGGATAAATTAGGGATAAAATTACCTCATGTTTAAAGTCTTTAATTTTCTGTAAAGCTGCTTTGCAACAATGTCTACTGTTAAAAGCACTATACAAATAAACTTCACTTGAGAACATCCAATCACTAAACATCAATGTGACGTGTTAAACCATCTAAAGATCTCACTCGGCAGTCTCGCGCTCTCAGTTAGCTAATGGCTTACCTGTACATATTTCAGCAGGTTGGCTTTTGAGCTGTGAAATGCCAATATCTCCACAGGTTTTTGACTCACCTGATTTGCATATGAGGATCACTCTGCTTTAATGCATTAAAAACTGACGATACCTGATCAATTTTACCAGGGACGGTCTTCTGTCTCCACTTTCTCAGACATTGCCAATGCTTTCTAAGAATTTGGTGCTTGAAGTGTAGAAATTCAGCAGGATTTTAATTGGCTCAGTTTTCTGCAATATTATCTAAATTAATACAAGTATATAATAAATGTATTGTCTAAAGTATTGAAAAAAGATATTTACTATTTGTATAATAATGTAAAAAACAAACCTTTATTGATACAAAGTTAAGAACTTTTCCATGGAGGTACGTACGTCTTCTGATGAGACAATCCATTTTGGTACCTTAAACAATGTTTTAAAATCTTGTATTTCTCCTTTTTATGCCGTTTATACTCCTCACTTAAAGTTAACAGGCAATTTCCTGCAGTTACTGTGAAAAGAAGTGTAGCCCTCTTTCTGTAAATGTGTTTTGTTTGGGGTAAAATAAATCTTAAAAAAAAGATACTACTCTGGAAAATCTCCATCTAATGCTAGTCCCAGCTCTTTAAGCACCCTGCTTTCTGAAATAGCACATTGTGTTAAATGGTTTCACCTGCTTGCATTAAAGCTCTAAGCTCACCCAGATCATCACCATCTATCAGGGGTGGAATAATACAATCACAGAGTCTCTTTAATTCTTCATTTATACCTTTGCATCCCGACCAATTTTCCTGAGGGTTTTGACTGAAATGTTTGTTGGTCTACCTGACCGTAGCTTGAACCCCTAATTTTCTACTTCTTTATCAGAGTTTGAACACTACTGATTGGCATTTTCAAATGCATGGATAGCTTTTAATATCCATTTGCTGATTTATAATGTACAGCCTTTTCTTGTACGCCCTTTGAGAGTTCTTTTGCTTTTCCTATGGCTCAGTATCCAGCCAAGCCAGTGCAGCCCTGAATGAAATATCATGGGGTCTCTCAAGAGCTAAGAAACACACTGATTATTTATCCACAGACACAATCAACAAGTCACAGGTGTGGAAACTTACATTTAATAGCCATTTAAACCTGTGTGTGTGTGTCTCAACTTGTGTGTGCATGTGTTATTCAAGGGTATGTAAACTTTTGATCAGGGCCATTTGGATCATTTCAGTTATCATTATGATTTAAAAAGGGCACACGCAATTATGTGCTAATAAATGACTTCAGCTGATCACCATCCCGAAGTGAAAGAAAAGTTTTCTGCATGATCACAGTTTCCCAAAAAATGCCATACATACAAGGGTATGTAAACTTATGAGCACAACTGTGTGTATATTCTACTACCCCCCCCCAACACACACACACCTGTACTTCTATCTTTGTGGGGACAATCATTGATAAAATGCATCCCCTAGCCCCTTAGCCTAACCTTAACCATCACAAATGAAAGCCTGCACTTTCAGAAAATAAAGTATATTATTGTATCTTTAAGGGTACACTGGCTTGTCACTGGGGCAGTACTCTCTAAGGTACTTATCTGTACCCTTCATATACTGCTTCGGAACATGTATGTCCCTTTTTGTCCCTAAAAAGGTACACAAAGTTCCCTTGAGGTCTATTAATGAGCTCTAAGGGGTACATTAGTGTAGACTGTACTTTGGGGGACAGAAATGGACTCCTACTGTACCCCAACGTTGTAACCCCAACCCTTACCCTAACCTAAATCTAATTCTAACCTGAACCTGAAAACTAAGTCTTAACCCTCAAATAGCCCATTGACGAAGCAAGGACCAGTCAAAATGGTCCCCCAAAAAAGTATTGTTTCCCTCAATATGTAGAAAGTACAAGTGCACACACACGCACACATACAGCTATGGAAAACATAAGATATGTATCTGCCCCCACCGTTCTGTATCTTTTCTTATAATCATCTTGTCAAAGCATATATAACATAGAGAAAACCCAAAAGGTCAGCTCAAGTCCTTGCGATTCTGAATGGTGACAGTATGGGGCCAGACTACCCTACTGCAGCAGAGCCTTAACAAGGTAGAGTGTCTTCAGATCAACGCTTTACAGCCTCTGTGTCATTTCATCACTCCGAGCCCAAGAGATCCCAACACAATAAACTTGTCAGCTTTCCAGAAATTACTGCAACCAAACTTATTTCCTCTCACACAGGGAGATTGGCTGACATTGGATCTTTTATAAGACTGGGGGAGGTCACAGCAACTGCTCCTGCTCGGTGTGGAATTAAGGTTATGTGTTGCAGTTGATTTATGGGCTCATGAGAGGGGGAGCAAGGTCTCATTTGAGCTGTTGATTAAGGTACACTGAGAAAGATTGAGTGCAGTAAATTATGAGTGTATTTGCTATGCAACAAGTCATAATTCCTACACCCAAGAAGTATGTTGTGATTTTAAAGGACAATTATTTGTCTATTACTGAAAGCAGTTCAGTGGAAATGTGTAGTTGAAAAAACTCTATTTAAGATGGTGAGGATATTATGAATTTTTGTAACGCAGATGCAACTTTTGAGGCTTACTGTCACGATCCAACCCAGAATTTCCATATCCTGATCTGTGCCTTTGCACTCTGCTCTGCATTTTTCCACGTTTTCCACATGCTGTGTTAGCACACATGCTACATGTTTGTCATCAGCCACTCTATATAAATACACCAAGGAGATTCATTCAGAATGGATAAATGCTCGTCATAAGTTTTGTCTAGTTCATGTTCATGCTCATGCTCTGTTCCTCGACTTTGTTTATGTTACTTGGATTACGATTTTGCCTGTCATTTTTGGGACCTCTCACTGTGACTTTGACTCAGGACTTTGTTTACATTTTGGATTACAACTTTGCCTGCCATTTTTTGGGACTTGTCGCCGTCTTCCTGGATTTCACTCAGTGGGTTTTGGACTATGCTGCTGCGTCTGTCACCTGCCTGCCCTCCTCACGAGCCAACTCCTCAGGTATGCTTCTGCTCATTTCCTGTAGTTGCACATTGGGTCCTATCTGTTTCCATGGCTTTTGGGTCGTGACAGAATTTATCCACCACACCATGGACCCAGCAGACTACGATGTACAACGATCAGCGTTGGCTAAGCAGGGCTCCGTTTTGGTAGCTCATTAACAAGAGATCATAGCTGTTTGACAAACATGTTCTCCATCACCGATACCCTACAAAGACACTCCTCACAGATGGAGAGCCTCCAAGTTTTGATCACGGGCTGACCAGCATCAGCTCTAACTAGTCATCCAGCCACTGTGACCTTACCTCCCATGGGCCTCGACTACCCGCTCCACAGCCATACAATGGTGCCCCCAGAACGTGCCGTTTATTCCTTTCACAGTGCTCCTTGGCCACAGAACTTCAGGCATCTGCTTTCCATCTGAGAGCTCCCAAGTAGCTTATGTCAATACACTCTTACAGGAAAGGCATGGGAGTGGGGAGTAGCTGTTTGGGATGCCAAGGCACCCTGCTGCTCGAGTCTCAAGGAGTTCTCTGAGGAGATGCAGAAGGTTTTTGACTGCTCCCCCAAGGGCAGGGAGGCAGTGAGACAGCTGACGAGGCTGAAGCAAGGTACCCGCTCTGTTCATGATTACGCCATTGAGTTCCGGACTCTTGCTGCAGCAGTAGACTGGAACGCCAGCGCCTTATATGATGCCTTCTTTCATGAACTAAATCATGCCATCCTGGATGAGATTGTGTCTCATGATCTTCCTGACACCCTGGATGACTTGGTCAACGTGGCTGGTCAGGTGGATGTGTGTCTTCTGCTGTGCAACCAGAGAAGGGACCGGAGATGGAGCTGAAGGGCTGAACCCAGAACCATCACCCGTCCATTGGTAGAGTCAGAGCCTATGCAATTAGGCAGAACTTGGGTAACTCCTGAGGAAAGACAACGCAGTCAAGAATCTAATTCCTGTTTTTATTGTGGACAGTCTGGACACTTCATCACTCGCTGCCCAGTAAAAGGCTCTGCCCACCAGTAGATGTGGGGATATGGGTGGGCATCTCTACACACACTTTCCCTACTGTTAGGTCGATATTGACTGTTGAGATTTTGTCCCAGAACAAGGTCCAGTCTGTTCAAGCCCTCATTGATTCCAGTGTGGACCAGAGCTATATCAAGACTTCCTGGGTGGAAGAAATGGGCATCCCTTTGCATCAGCTAGATTTCCCCCTTGTCACCCAAGCTCTGAATGGGGCTGAACTCAGCCCCATTTCCTGTGTTTTTGACCCTGTTACTTTGAAGGTTTCTGGTAATCACATTGAATCGATTTCATGCTACGCCATGAACGACTCCATAGAGTTTATTGTCCTGGGGCTTCCCTGGTTACACCTCCACAACCCCCACATTAACTGGAGTGATGGGACCATTCTCTCTTGGAGTACTTGTTGCCTGGCCTCCTGCCCATCATCAACTCAGACTCCTCTGGCCCCTCTTGTCACCAATCCTGATGAGACTATTGCTCTTTCTAATGTGCCTCCCGAATATCTGGACCTTTGTGTGGTGTTCAGTAAGGCTTGTGCCACCTCCCTTCCTCCACACCGACCCTATGATTGCACCATAGAACTGTTACCTGGAACCACACCTCCCAGGGGTCGTATCTACTCTCTTTCCCCCTTGGAGTGGGAGGCCATAGACAAATACATCTCAGAGTCTCTAGTGGCTGGCATCATTCACCCATCATCCTCTCCAACTGGAGCAAGATTCTTCTTTGTGGAAAAGAAAGACAAGTCCCTCAGGCTCTGCATTGACTATTGGAGACTTAATGCTATCACTCTCAGGAACCGCTATCCCCTACCACTCATGTCCACTGCCTTCAAATTACTTCAGGGGGCTCAGTATTTTACCAAGCTGGACCTCCGCAATGCTTACCACCTGGTACGAATAAGAGAAGGAAATGAATGGAAAATGGCATTTAACGCACCTACAGGCCACTACAAATATCTGGTTCTTCCCTTTGGGCTCACTAATGCCCCCTCTGTCTTTCAAGTCCTGATCAACGATGTCTTCCGAGATTTCATGAATCAGTTCATCTTTGTTTGCCTTCAGCATATCCTCATCTTCTCCCCACATTGGAGATCCATCTGTCCCATATCAGATAGGTCCTGCAATTACTTCTAGAGAACCAACTCTTCACCAAAGGAGAAAAGTGCAAGTTTCACAAGTGCACCATGTCCTTCTTGGGCTTTGTGATTTCCCCTGGGGTGGTCCGAATGGACCCCAACAAGGTCAAGGCAGTCCTTGAGTGGCCTGTGCCCTCTTCCCATAAGGAACTGCAGCGCTTTTTGGGGTTTGCTAACTTTTATTGAAGGTTCATCAAGAACGATAGCACTATTGCCACTCCTCTGACCAACCTCACATCCTCCAAGCACCCCTTCTCTTGGACTGACCATGCTGAGAAAGCTTTCTCTTCTCTTAAGAGCAGATTCACCACAGCAGCAACTGTGGGTGGTAAAAAAGAGCAACTGGACTTACTTGAAAATTCTTGAAGACGTTTCACCTCTCATCCGGAAGGCTTCTTCAGTTCTGTCTGACTAATAGGGAGTATCAGGTATTTATCCTCTCATGTCTAGACAAAATTTACAGTGAGTATTTATCCGCACTGAGTGAATCTCCTTGGTGTGTTTATATAGAGTGACTGATAACAAACACGTAGCATGTGTGCTAATGCAGCATGCGTGGAAACATGGAAAAATGCAGAGCGGAGCACAAAGGCACAGATCAGGAGCTGGAAGTTCCAGGCTGGATCGTGAAAGCAGCCTTTATGGACGCCTCTGGGCACCCCAGACAGGGCTCCTGGGTTCTTGCGGTGGAAATCCTTGATGAGCGCAGGGTCAAGGATGAAACATGCTGGCACCCAAAGCCTCTCTTCTGGGCCATAGCCCTCCCAGTTGGCCAGATACTGTAGCCCCCAACCTCTTTGACAGACCTTTAGTAGTTTCCTGACTATGTTGCCTCCCCTCCATTGATGGTCCTGTGAGGGAGAGGGGTCTTGGAAAGGGGGAGGGGCTGGAGACCAGGGGTCTCAGTTGAGAGACATGAAAAGATGGGTGGAGTCACTGCATAGACCTGGGCAATGCCAATCTAACATTCGTAGGATTAATGACCTTAGGAATGGGGAGGGGGCCAACAAACCTGGGGGCCAGCTTGCGTGAGGGGACCCTGAGAGGGAGATTGGCTGTGGACAGCATGACCTTTTGTCCCAGGCTGTAGACAGGAGCCGGCTTG
>JAPFFA010000007.1:38108623-38119211 GCA_026153275.1 Sciades herzbergii | reverse complement strand
GACTAAGGAACCGATAACACAGCTTTTAATCCCAAAGAGCCGCCGGGAATTTATATTCCAGGTGGCTCACTTTAATCCTATGGCCGGACACTTGGGCAGGATAAGACACTAGCCCGAATAATGGCCCGGTTCTATTGGCCAGGGGTTAGCGGCGATGTCCGTAGCTGGTGTACGGCGTGCCGCAAATGCCAGTTAGTAAATCCTGCGGCCATTCCAAAAGCGCCTTTGCGCCCCCTGCCATTAATCGAGACCCCGTTCGAAAGAATTGGGATGGATCTTGTTGGGCAATTAGATCGGTCAGCATGAGGATATCGCTTTATTTTGGTTCTGGTGGACTATGCAACGCAATATCTGGAAGCAGTGCCTCTTCACAATATCTCAGCATGTAGTATTGCAGAAGTGCTCTTCCGCGTCATCTCCCGAGTCAGAATCCCCAAAGAGATTCTGATTGATCAAGGCATTACGTTTATGTCACGCACACTGTGCAAACTATATGGGTTACTGGGAATTAAGCCTATCTGCACCAGCGTCTATCACCCACAAACGGATGGCTTAGTCGAATGGTTTAATGGCACCCTCAAAAACTTAATTAGAAAATTTGTAAATGAAAACGCACGCAACTGGGATAAATGGCTCGAGCCCCTGTTATTCACAGTGCGAGAGGTCCCACAAGCCTCCACAGGGTTCTCCCCCCCGCATTTATTATACGGGAGTAAGCCGTGCGACATTCTCAATGTGCTGCGTGAAAATTGGGAGGAGGGACCTTCAACCAGTAAAAATGAAATTCAGTACATTATCGACCTGCACGCCAAACTCCACACACTCACACACCTAACCCAGGCGAATTTGCAGCAGGCCCAAGAATGTCAAGTCCGTCTGTACGACAGGGGCACGTGCCTTAGGGAATTCACACTGAGAGATAAAATACTCATGTTGTTGCCCACGTCGAGCTCCAAATTGATCGCCAGGTGGCAAGGACCCTTTGAGGTCACACGGCGAGTCGGGGACGTCGACTATGAGGTGAGGCAAATGGACGGGGTGGGGCATTACAAATTTACTATCTCAATCTGTTAAAAATCTGTTGTGTGCATGTGTGTATGTGTAGGGCGAGTGAAGTAAGATGCTGAAAAGCGCAAATAAAAGTATTTTGTGAGAACTCAGTTCTGGCCTGCCGTGCTTCTGTGCTCCACCCACCTTCAACTATTCCTACAATATGATATCCCAAAAAATTCTATTTCAACTTTTAAAGCAAAAGAAAAAGAACCCAGAGGCTTCATTCTTAACTGCAAGCAACATGATGGGCTGAAAAGAAAAATGTGGCAAGCAAAAGAGAAGTGTAACTTATTTTGTTTACTTAAGAGTGACTTATTTCCTTTACTTCATAAATATGCAAGTGAATTTAGCATAAATATAAATTATACACAGTTGGTCTTGTTTTACATAAGAGTGAATGTTTGGTGTGACAAGTGGATCCATTTCAGCATTACAAACTTTTCGGTATAATGAATGATTTGGACGCCCCCCAAGGAGTTTGTTTCAGTGGGGTTGCCATGTACTACTACTACTACTACATTACATGCATGTAATTTGTGCAATCTAAATGGTGCACTCAGGCTACGTTCACATGACAAGCTTCACTGCTCCATTCCAAATTTTTGCTCAGATCGGATTTGCCTATCTTGATGGTTCACATTCATTATTACAAGTAAACCGTATCCAATTGTAATGTGAACGCATCTGTTCTCCAAAACGGCACACATACACACACACACACACACACACACACACACACACACACACACTGATGCATTTTTGCATAAGGCATCTGCATCACCGACAACAAAATGTCATATTTGTGAGACAACTCATGTTATGAAAACTGACTAAATGGATCCACTAATAGCTAATGTATACATTACATTTTGCTCTGGAGGATGACAAACACTTTGTTAGTTGCATATTATCAGGTAGAGAAGGTGGAAACAAGCCAAACAGTGAGATTTTGTGGGTTTTCGCAGCTATTCGAGCTTTCCTTCATTGTTTTGCCATGCTGCCAGCGCTAGCTGATGAAGACAGTGCTCAGTGAATGAGTATAGGCAAAAAGCCACATGAATTCTGATCCGATCATTCTCATTCATGTCGCATGGCCACGAATTGGATACAATATCCAATCTAGGACCATATATGAAAGTCACTCAAAACTGATTTGAAAAGCTCAGATTTTGTGTCCACACAGCCATGAAAACAGATCTGTATCACATTAAGGTAAAAAAAAAAAAACAATCAGATGAGTCATTTCACCTTGGTGAATGTAGCTTCTGAAAAACCTATAAGCACTTGCATAACTTAACTTGAACCTAACCCGTGTAAATATAGATGTAACTCAGACCTAATTTGGCAACTCTGAACACGGCCCAGTGAGACCAAATGAGAATGAATTGCCAAGCAGTGCTTACAGCAAAACCCTGAGAAACTGTTATCTGGGTTGAAAACCACTCAATCACCTCCAACTCAACGATAACCTTTAAAAGTTAAAGACACTACTGTCTATTATTTAAGAAAAGCATTTAAATGAAGTCACATTTACTGGAAAGTGCTTGTCGTCTTGTCACCATAGATATTAGAGAATTGCTTATAACCAGCTCCTGAAAGCTCCTGAGCATGAATTATTAAAAAGCATTATATGCATAGCAACTTATATGCAGATTTATGATTGAATATTGCATCATAAAGATTGCTTTATTCAAAGTTTATAATTACCTAAAAAGTGCTCAACATGAAATGACTAGGAATAACTGAAATGTGTACATTTTCGTTTAACAAGGTTCTATTCAGCTGTTCATTTGCATCTCATGAATATAACTACAAAGCCTATGGTTAGAGAAATATATCCTTTGCAGCCCTCATAAAAAGCAAAACAATTCACCCATCAGGCAGACCATGAGTCGGCTTTCAAATATCGCACACATTCTAGGTTTGTTGACACTTAGAAATAAGTGTTGCATGATAAGTTGTTAAAACATTGCATAAAATAACCCAAACCAGATAAAATATGCTAGTAATTTTTAATTATCTAATAACCATGTGAAGCCACTGAAGTTCAACCAAAGTGCATTCACTGAAGATGTAACACATACACTCACCGGCCACTTTAATAGGAACTTGTTCTTGATTCTAAGATTTCTGTTCTTGGCTACAGGAGTGGAACCCAATGTGGTCTTCTGCTGTTGCATGCTGAGATGCTTTTCTGCTCATCGCGGTTGTAAAGAGTTGCTGTATCCCTTCCTGGCAGCTTGAACCAATCTGGCCATTTTCCTCTGACTTCTCTTATCAACAAGGTATTTCTACACCCACTCAATGTTTTTCGCACCATTCTGTGTAAACTCTAGAAATTGTTGTGTGTGAAAACCCCAGGAGATCAGCAGTTTCTGAAATACTCAAACCAGTTCATCTGGCTCAAACTAACGCCCATGCTACAGTGAAAGTCACACTTTGAGATCACAATTTTTCCCATTCTGATGTTTGAAGTGAACATTAACTGATGCTCTTGATTTGTATCTGCATGATTTTATACATTGTGCTGCTGTCAAGGGATTGGCTGATTAGAGAACTGACTAAAACAGCAAGTGGATGGTGCTCCTAATAAATTGGCCAGCGAGTGTATGTAGAATAGTAAGTTGTGTGGTGTGTGTTTATTATACTGTATATCTGCTCTGGTAGAAAGTAGGTCATAAGTGTCAGAGCAAAACTGGAGGCAGGACAGGTGGAAAACAAAGGAGAATTTATTTCCAGCTTTCCAGATGCTGCTACAATGAAGAACATGTTACTTTCTTCTGGCTGATGATAGCACAAGCTGTATTTCCAATGACAGTGAATGCTGTTTACTCACTGAGGGTCATGGCTGAGCTGGAGCTGATCCCAGCTGGTACTGGGCGAGAGGCAGGGTACACCCTGGCTAACACAGAGAGACAGATAGCCATTCACATTTATGGGCAAGTTAGAGGAACCAGTTGAACTAATCTGCATGACTTTGGGAGGAAACTGGAGAACCCAGAGGAAACTCACACATGCAGGAGGAGAACATGCAAATTCCACACAGAAAGGCCCTAGTCGATTGGTAGGTTTGAACCCAGAACCTTCTTGCTGTGAGGTCACAGTGCTAACTAGAGCAACACTGTGCCATCCATCATTCTGGAGTTATTTGTTTGCTTGTTTGTACTCTTTTTATTCCCCCAAATCGGATTAATTGTATTTAAACAGATATCTATCTATCTATCTATCTATCTATCTATCTATCTATCTATCTATCTATCTATCTATCTATCTATCTATAAAGTGTGTGTGTGTGTGTGTGTGAGAGAGAGAGACCAGAAAGACAAGACAGAATATCAAACTTCTTCATACAAGCCAAGAGTAAAAAAAAAAAGAGTGATATAAATTCAGCTTAATAAAATCATTTATTGTGCTCCAGAAGAGTAAGTCCTATTTAACCAGAAATAAAGACATAATGACAAATAATCTACATTACAACTGCCCTCTGATATGGCTCCCATGAACAGGCATTCTGATCGTCCCTTTGAAGCTTCGATAAAACGAAAGGAGAAAAAAAAAACCCTCAAACAAAACACTTTGTAAATGGCACCCAATGTCATGATACATTCAGTCATGAGGCTCATCCTGTTGATGATGTGAGAGATCGAGCCCTGCAGCTCTCCTCGGTAACTGATGTTTCCCAGCTCTCACCTTGGTCCTACATGCAAATATATGGGACAAATCCTCAAAGGAGCTCTCATATGAACGGTTCATTAAATTTGAACGCTGCTCAAAAGGAGTCTCATTTGGAAGGGAACTCAGGGCAGGGCTGCTTTGCATATACATACCTGTATTGATTGAGTGAGCGAGGCTGAGCGATGGGCTTTAGTTAATGCTCCAGCTTCTCCTGCGCTGTATTTACTGTGCTGCTTGGCGGGAATGGAACGGACAGGAACGCAGCAGCCCAGAGGAGGCTGTGTTCTAGAAGGGAACATCTTGTTTGGGACTTGCGCTCTGTTACAGGTCACCTAGGCCCTGGGACAACTGCATAATTTTCTCCTTTTTTAAACTCCTCTGTCTTATCCTCTCTCTCTCCTCACTGGCAGTGTGCCTGTGTGTCACTGTGACTTTTCTGAATAACCCATATCTCTCTGAACTCACAGGCGCTTTAATTAATCACTCGGTGATGGCACTCTATTAGTCACAGGACTCCCGGATTTCAAATACGTCGAGGTCAATTGTGAAAGTGTTGCCTTATATCTGTGTGGTGGGGAGGAGGTGTGGCGGTATGTACGAGTTAAAAAAAAAAAGAAAGAAATTTTAAAAAATGTAAAATTATATAATCTCATGTGCTAGTGTAAAATTATTATTTATATTTATCATGTTATATTAAGTTATTAATCGATATTTTTGATATCTTTGGCTTCCTGTTGAACAAATTCTAAAATCAAACTGAGCTCCGCATCTTATATTGGCCTTTAAATCCAATTTCATGTTGAAAACCATATTACATTTACTATTTAGCAAACCATGCCAACGCTGCTTCATTGTTATTGTTTATTAAAAATAAACTGCAGCCTTTTTTTTAATATATATTTCGAGTTGCTTGCAATAGGTGCAAGAGCCAATTAAAACACAGCAGGCCGATCCAATTCTGTGCATTTTCCTTATTTATTTCTATGCTAAACACACTTTTTTTTTGAAAAAAAAAACGTATCTATAAAATAATAGATGTTTACCTGCTATTTTTCAATACAGACATTCTAGTCACGCCTTTCAAATCATTAAAAGTGATTATGTAACTTAACAACTTAACCAGCAGTAGCCTTCGGTGCAACCATAGCGAAGCACAACTATTAGTTCTTCTTGTCAAGACGAAAACAAAAACACAGAGTATTTTTGTCTCTGGAATATCTCATCAAGAACTTAATCACTGACTGACCACACTGCAAAAAATTGAAAACTGAATTTGAGGAAAACATTCCTTAATACTAGTGAAATTATCTTGCTGCAGGAACAGATATTTTTACTTGATAAGACATCTTAGAATAAGTTGGTTGCGGTCTAGAACTAGGTTTAATAATCTCAGAATTAGTGTCTTGTATTCTTCTAAAAGGAAATGGTAGATGTTTTCACTTGCTAAGATATCATTTTTTGCAGTGCAGTGGCAGGCTTCGTCGTAGCTTTATACGATAAATCTATGATCTTTGATGAAACACTTGTTCCTAGCTTTACTTTGCTTCGTAATATATCTAATGAGAGTTTGGATACGGCAGGATTATATGAAACCATGATTATAAAGTTTTTCCTTCCATTTTTGCACGTCAAACAGTACATGGGAACTAATTGCTCGTAGGAACTAAAGGTGTGAGTTGAGAACTGAAGAGATATCAGAACACATGTGCCATAGGACTAGTCCAGGAAATCATTTGAGTCAGTGGGTTTGGATAAGTTGCTTTACCACATCATACATAATTTACATAGAGTTCAGAAAATCTCAGTGAAAATGTGGCGGCTCTGTGTCACACACGTACACAGAAAATGAACTGTCGCTTGTTGCTTTGTTGCTTGCGAGGGTGAATTCAGGGCAATATGTTTTGTTATTCCATAAATGGGTTAAAAATCTGTACTTTAATAAGAGCTACAAATGGTTGATGGGATTAGCTCTCAAATCGCTCACTACTAGTAATCAAGAGGATTAGGAAGGATGGAAAGAGTCAACCATTCCTGCAGCAGCCTTTTTTACTCAATACAGATGCATGGAGGAACTTTCGAGAGACAAAAGAGATTCAAGCAAAGCCAAATGTTATCTGCGTTTGACAGGTTACGTACTTCTCCATGGTGCTATAACATATTTAAGTGGAGAAGCTGAAGAGGGACAAACTGAATACTGATCGCCTGTGTAGACAGAATGCAGAATTGCAGTAATGGAATAACAGTTAGTCGAACGCCTATCTCAAAATGACAGCGATGACTGAAGGTGGGCTAAAATGAAAGTGACAGACATGCTAATCAGCATGGGAAATGGTTTTAAAGGCGTTTCCAGTGATAGAGTGATATACTGTGGAAAATGATCCTCTACTAGTACAGCTCAGTTGAACTTTTTTTTTCTTTTCTTTTTTTTCCCCTTGCTGCCATCTCGGCACCTGCTGTGATCAGATGCAGGCAAAAAAAAGATGAGAGGGCCTTCAAATTTACGCTGTCAGCAGAGCCTCCCTGTATCATCGAGACATTTATAAGCATTCATCTTTAAGTAGGGCTACAGCAGGAGGAAATAAAGGGGCACGAGCAAAAGAAAAATCAATGCAAAACAATCCCATTCCAGAGAACTAAAGTTATGCAGAACGGTTCTCGGCAACGTCATTTCTCTGGGCTTCTGTTATCCAGGTGGACTTCCTGATAAATACGGCAAAGAAATGAACTCAGTAATGAGGGTTATTTTTGAAGGTAAACGTGATCAAAATAAATAAAATTAATGTAATACAGCAAGCCCAAACAAGCAAATTAAAGAAGAAGAAAAAAAAAAAACCTTGATTATCCCACAAACGGGATCTCAAACAACAAGTGACTCACCACTATTAAAAAGTTTTACCAAGACACATTGTACAAAACTAGTCCTTATAACCACGTTCACTCAAGCTATGTGTGAATGCACTCTATGTAGCATATCCCTGCCCGCCCCCCTTTAGTTTCCCACATCCTTTCGGGAACCGTTGCCTTTGTCCGTGCCAACGTATTCCGATTTTGGTAGAAGTGTGAGCCAATCGGAGCAGTATTTCCTCAACAGATCCAATGGGGAATATTTTTCTTTTTTTTTTTGTAATAAAGACTTAATCAGCAGAACAGCCACCAAGCAGATAAATTGTCATGCGCTTCGTGCTAAAAAATATCCAGCTTCCCTTTTTAGGTCCTCCAGTTCTCCATATAGACAGCACTTGTGTGATGAAGCTATATCTGCCAGAAAACCAGTGACGTTCCCACCCCGCTATATGAACTGCTGGCAGATTCTCCAGTATTGATGCCCCAGAGTCAGAGCTTAAACAGCTTTGCGTACATATCTATATATGTAAATAGATTCTATACAATAAAATTGTTCCCAAAAATAAATTGACCAAAAAAAAAAAAAATCCAAGACATTGTGCATATTCTTGAGAAGTTCTGTCCACCCCTCTTTTTCCAGTAATGTTCGATTCCATATCTTACAATGCCTCCATCTATAGGAGAATACATGCCTAAATTACGTAAGCAGCATCTCCCGTCCGCTCCAGAGAGACTACTCAACAATTGAGCACCTCTGGAAAACAATATATTAACTTTCATTTACACAGGGCCTCCCACACACCCTCTCTACCACAGCCTTCTTCACTCGGTAACTAAATTAAGCCATTCTTTCAAGCCATTCTTCGATGTCAGGAAATAGGCCTGGCTTTGTCCATGATGCCAGGATTAAAAAAAAAAAGATCCATCTCTGTTTTTTTTTCATTAAATCTGAAATTGTTCAGCAATTTTCTCCTCATTTCACATTTCTAATATAAAACAGTAGTTTTCCTCTGAATGGAGACAAAAGAAACCCCACCGTGTATTCCATGTTCTGCAAAATGTTGGTAGCACAGATATGCTTCGCCAAAAACCAGAATCCTTTGAGCATATGTGCCCATGTGTGGCTATACTCTGGTTGTGGAGTGCGAATGGGGATGTGGGTGGGGCAGTGTGTTGTTGTGCTGCACTCCTGCGTAGCTGTTGAACGGATGTAACGGTCCGAGGGCGCTGGGCATGGTGCTGGGCAAGACGGTGATGGTATTAGCGCTCATGAGAGGTACATCGTCAGGTGAGCGACGCATGGCTAAGGTGTAGTCAGGCGGACAGCCGCTCCTCAAGACGAGCGGACATTCACGCTCCAGCTCACCACGCTTCATCTGCAGTGACATGAGCTCCTCATCAGGTACGGGTGCCAGTTGACTGGTAGCATTGGCACGCTGAGGGCTTCCACGCCGATGCCCGTCGTGCCGCCGCTTGTCCTTCTTGTAATAGAGTGCAGCGAAGGCCAAGATGTTGAGAAAGAGCAGAGATGCTCCAACAGCGATGGTGACGCTCAGCTCTGTCGAGTAGTCACGCTGCTCCACCAGGAACGGTTGGTTCTGGTTCTGATTTTGGCTTGGATCCTGTGTCTCGGTGGGGAAAGGTGTAGGGAAGGGCCTTTTGGTGTTGGCTGGCATCTTCTTGGGAGTCCGTGGTGTCTCATCTGGCGCAGGTATCTTGGTGGTGGTGCTGGTGGATGTGACGCCTGGTGTGACCTCGTTGAGGGTGTGTAAGTGTGGGACAAGCTCGAGCCACAGGTTGACCTTGTTGGCACGGTAGTGCTCCTTGACACGTGGTTTCAAGCCAATGTGCAGGTACAGCTGCTCTTTCTGATTGTACCGAGTCCACGCCACCTCCTCAAAGCGGTTGGGTTTGGTGTGGATGAACTTGGTGTCCTGTGGCACTGGTTGGTTTGGGTCACTGCAAGGTGAAAGGTCATGAACAGTGAGAATGATATCACAAACACAATGCACGTTATATTCAATAGCTTTTCTTCCAAGCCTGGCAAAGACATAAGGATCAAGTCAGCGCACACCATCAACTTCCTGCACTATGAAATATAACAGCAATTTACTGAGATCCTGCATGATAGGACTGTGCAATGTTCTACTCGATATGAAAGTCATCAGCAGTCATATAGTCCATATGGGCTTGTGCAGTGTAGCTGGGAAAAGGATATAGTGTCCCTCTAGTGCTTGAAGAAACATTAACATGGAGACATGCTTAAAGGCAATGGGAAAAGTGTTAATGCTCGCTCAGTGAACATCACTGTCTCCTGACATCTGCCCCTGTGTTTTAATTAACAGGAAGGAGGCAGAGAACAGAAACTGCACATTTGCCAGTTACACAAATTGATTTTTCATCATCTTTACTTGTCATGAAATCTAGTACTACAAAGTCAAACTCACTATAAATTCACTCTGTCTCCAAGTTTAACATCATTGCAGAACATCAGTGAGAAAAGAAATCAGGTCATTTATGTCAGGAAAAATATAATTATTGGAAGTTAGAAGTCAATAGTATTGTAAAATCTCCAGTTAATCATAAAAGCATGAATAACAATTTCAGTAGAAATGAAACAACTCTTTCATATAATATATAATAATTTTTTTTTTCGCGGTGCGGTTTCCATCAAATCCTGCGCTCTGATTGGCTGGCGAGCGGGTCTGTATCCTACGATACGGACCCCAGTTATGGACCCCAGTTATGGACCTCTGGCGACTCACTCGTTCACAACAACAACAAACATAGTAGCATTTTTTGTCAACATTTATCTGTTTTTTATAAGATTTATTTATAAGATTATCAAAAATCTTATATATTTTTGCCAGCATTTCTCAGGAGAATAGCATTAATTTTACAGCATGGATAGTGATAATGACAGTGTTCACAGCGAAAGTGAGTTTTACTACCCTGAGGAAGACAAAATAAAAGAAAACATTTCAGGAGAAAGCTAAAAACCTGTAACTGTTGCTAA
>JAPFFA010000007.1:37668085-37679099 GCA_026153275.1 Sciades herzbergii | reverse complement strand
CCGGCCACGGGGCTCGAACCCGGACCTTCTTGCTGTGAGGCGACAGCGCTAACCACTACACCACCGTGCCGCCCCATTCCAGATTTATTCCGTTTAATGTTATAATGAACTACAACTCTTCTGGGAAGGCTTTCCACTAGATTTTGGGGCGTGGCCGTCCAGATACAGTACATGCTCATTAGTGAGATCAGACACAGATGTCAGTTCTAGTTCATCCCAAAGGTGTTCAGTGGGGTTGAGTTCAGTCAGGGCTCCGTGCAGGACACTTGGGTTCTTCACTTTTTTTTTTTTAAACTTTAACACACCATGTCTTCATGGAGCTCATTTTGCATACAGGAGCATCATCATGCTGGAACAGGTTTGGGCTCCACTTAGTTCCTCTTCATTCCACTGAAGAGTTACAGCAAACAGATATCCTATACAACTGTGTGCTTCAAACTTTGTGGTACCAGTTTGGGGAAGAAGCATGTATGGGTGTGATGGTCAGGGGCACATACTTTTGGTCACATAGCAGTGTTTTGATGCGAGTGTTTGTGTGGATGTAGCTTACAAAAGTGCTGCTATGACCTTCATCCCCAGTACATGGTCAGCGTGCATGCCTTTGGAGGGAGACGGAGAGCTTGTACATGATTAACACTCCGAAACCAGACAGAGCTTTACAGTGCTTCCAATCTATTCGTGCTTACACTTTAAAAATTGCAAAAATAAATCAGCCATGAAAATGAAAAAGAGGGAAATTGAGTGTCATTCATCATTATTTCAATCTTCATTTGTAAAACTTCAGAGGATAGTAAAGAGCGTGACCCCTACACAAATATTCATATAGTACATTATAGATTTTATTTATATTTTCTGAAAATTAAGCTTATATACATTCCAACTCAAAAATGCAAAATGATTCAATTCTGAAGAAAAAAAAACACAAACAAAAAAATAATAAATAGGGCTGAAGCAGTTTGTAATAGTCACTGCCTTTATTTCTGTCTCATCCTCAGAAGCAAGAGCTCAAAAACTCTAGTCCTCTCCGTTTTCATCTTCTGAATCCACCAAAGAACTTGGTGAACATAGAGAACTCATCGTGCAGGTTAGTGAAAGGCCCGAGACCACCTGAGAACATACAAGAAACACAATTTAAAACCTGACCAATTATTATGGCACATAAAATGTCTGAGGCCTTTCACAGCTTGAATACATTACTCGTCTTTAAAAAGACAACACTGAAGTGCTGTCTTTATTACAATTTTTTTATTGTATTGATGATTCAACTGTTATATAATTGAACATCATTTAAAATTACTCTTGCCTCATGCAGCTTGCGGAATTTCTACAAGTACTCCGTATTGAGAGCCGGCGTGTGGCCTAGTGGTTAACATGGCCGCCTCTCGATCGGGAGATCGTGAGTTCTACTCACGGTCAGGTCATACCAAAGACCATCAGTTGCCAGAGGACACGCCCTCCCACTGTAACCCTAGCTATATAATATAGGCGAGAGGCTGAGGGCTATGAAACGGAAATCGGCGCCGCCAAACGCGCCATGAATGGTACGGGAAGGACTTTGACTCCTTATTGAGAGCACTGCAGCTCAGAAACTTTACTGTGCAGGTTCAGAGCATCAGGGCGAGTAAGCTGACCTGGTGTGGGAGGAACTGGATCATCATGTGGACCTTCTGGATCACCAGGGCCTCCTGAGCGGATCACTGTAGTCTCTTCATTACCCTGGCCATCCCTGACTGTACGTCTCTCTTCTACTGTCTGTAGGCAGGCAGACACACAATATATAAAGGAATATGATTTAATGCATATCCATGGTACATCAATGCACCCAAAGTTCACTGACAATTACGTCAGGAATAATACAGTCCAGACCATACAGTTATATGAAGTTAATCTGGTATAAGTGGTATTTTTCAGATAGGTCGAGTGTTAGTCTGTTTATACCATAGCAGTTTTCCCAACAATGACTATGCTTAATTTATTAAATGAAGACATTGTGCAATTTAACTGTTTATAATTAGACTTAATGGTATGGAATGTTTTGTTAGTTAATTCCTGTTATGATTTAAACAATTGCTCTCTCACCAGCATCTGCCCCCCACCGCACGCACGCACGCACGCGCGCACACACACACACACACACACACACGTCTCCCCTCCCCCCGCACCTCCATCTCCCTATCTAACTGCAGCTCATCATTTTACTGAGAAAGCAGAAAGTATAAACTTCTCTGTCCGGAAGACTTTCTGTGAAACTTTACAAAGCACCGTTACAAAGTGCTGACTTTTATAAACGTTAGACATGTAACGATTCACTCAATTCACAATGCTGGGTTCACAATTTTCCCATGATATTTTTTTTTTAAAAATGACATGAAAATGTTATGACCAAAATATGCAACATTTATTTTCCTATTCTATCAACATAAATATTCCTTTTGTTAAATAAAAAAAAAGGATTTTCTTAATAACCAACAATAATTTACCCACATTTGTAAAGGTTGGAGTAAAATATAATGGTCTATTAACCATTTCTTTTATTAAAAATAATAAAACATTCCTTTTCTTAAAACTTTGATGAACATTTGTTCTGCCTCCATTTGCTTCTCTTTTTTTTTTTTTTTAATCTTTCAGCAGTCTGTAAAGAGAGGAGATCTGATTTCTTTTTAAATCTATTTATATAGTCAATCAATCACACAAAAGCCCTTTCACATTTTAGATCTGTTACATTTACCATTTTAGTTTTGTTTTTGCGCTCTCCCGACGGGGGCCCTTCTGTGTGGAGTTTGCATGTTCTCCCTGTGTCTGTGTGGGTTTTATCCTTATGCTCCAGTTTCCCCCCACAGTCCAAAGACATGCAGGTTAGGTTAATTGGTGGCTCTAAATGACCCTAACCCATAACTACGTCACCGCTTGTTTACCGCAACTCATTATGGGCAATACTCAGGCTCAGCGCCGCTGTACTGTTTACTTTCACCTTTGTTAAACACTGCATTGGTCTGTCTAACCGGTTTTAACCATGCCTAAAGTGAATTGCTGTGTGCCTTACTGTGTCTCCACAACAAAAGAACACCTAATTAGAGCTTTTATCAGCTGCCAGTCGAGAAGAGAAGAAAGAAATGGATAAGTTTAATCCACAGTGAAAACCTTCAAACTGAATCGAAATGGACAAGTGTTTGTAGTTTACATTTCTCTGGTGGGAAAAAGACGTACTTAAACTGTGACCCAGCAATATTTCCATGGCCTGTGGAATGGCCTTCAATTATAAAAGATGATAACAATTGACACTGTCCATTGTCTGAAACTAGCGATATTCCAAAGTTTTTAAAACAAAGAAGCATTCTTCGGCCTTTGCCTCTCAACATGCCGAAGCACTCGGCAGCCGACCCGATAAAATTCCCAAACCATGAAGGATTCTCTTTCGGGTATGTACAATGTTCAGTGTACCTCACTAGCAGCATTCACTGAAGAAAATGCATTTATACTGAACATGACACAGCAGATCAGCAAGTTTCCAAAGGTTTTTTTTCTAATATTTCCTGATATCAAGTTTTATTTAACTAACCACTCATTTATAAATGTTTTGATGCTGTTCATCTGGGCCGGGGATCACAAAGCAATCTGAGACTTAAGTCAACAGTTGATTTTTCATAATAGTTTCCCTTACTGCATCTGTAACTTTCATTGTGCTGGATCAAGATTAAGTACAAGACTAAGATTTCATTAGAACAAAGCTTCTCAGAAAATGGTAAGGAATAACTTAAGATTAAAAGAAAAAAAGTACCCTATGGCTACTGCTTATAAATAAAATTGTTTTCTGATATCATGTCCATACAGTAAATATAGCATATAAACATGTTATCAATTATACTCGCCTCATCTCTTGCAAGCATCACCAAGCTGTGAACAGCATCAGGGCTTGGAGTATTTTGGTTACCAATTTTGTTTTGTTCAAAATACAGTGCCGTGAACTAGATCTATTTTCAAATTAGTAAGAAAGCGCTTGTTCATGAATTGTCTAAGAACCATTATTTAGTACAAAACGAGCAAATTTTGCTTCACAAGTGTAAAGACTAAAATAAATTATCCCTCGAAAGGGCTCAATTATCCCCCACAGGAGCTGATTTATTCCCACATGGGACTTTTGTAATTGCAAACCGAGTGGCTCGGTCAGAAGATTCCAACGTTGTCCTCGCTGTCTTCGGGTTTTTGTTGAATGACTGGAATTCTTAGCTTAAATATCTGACAAAAAGCTAAAAAAAAAAACTTACAAAACCTTTCATTTGACCTTTCAGAAGGATCGAACAAAAGCTGTGATAATCAAAAGGTAAATTTTCTTAACATAAGCACCACTTACTTGATATCGAATTAGTAGCCTTGGCGAACCACGAGGTGAATTTCGTTTATCTTTTTATCTGCCGATTATCTTACAATACTGTGAAGGTATAACGAGGTTTCTCTTATTTCGTTTCTGGTTCTGACTGGTTCTGAAGTTTATCAAGAAATAGAACGGGTAATCGAACTTGATCAGGATAAGCACTGATTGGTTACGAAGTTTCGCTATTGTTACACTCATTCTTCCATCACGATGACATAGTGGCTCCGCCTCTATGAAGCAGTAGCCGCAAAAAGTTAACAGCCTGGATATGTGGCTGGGCTTGTGAATTTAATCACTCAAAAAAAGTTCAGACAAACTACCTGAGCAAATCAGAACTCAGTTTGGTGGATCAGTCCGTAGAGCAAAAACAGTAATACATTCTGTTCCAAACTCCCCAGACATATGAAGTCAGCATAAAGATATTCCTTATCGGAGAACCCTTGCCACTCTATCGATTCCTTCACCTGCCAGGTCTTTCACAGATATGAAAGATTTATTTTGAGTAAATTGAAGACCCGATAAAAAGCAGCATACATTTAGCATATTAAAACACACATGAGTAAGCAGTGTGGTATCAACACCTCTATCTAACATGCCATGGATTCTGAAGCGCTTCCTACATCAGATCTTACGAAGGTCATAGCAGATACAGTTTAACCTGAAATTATGTACATGTACTTAAACATAAAGATACTTCATCCCTATGTTCGATTAGGCCATTAAAGTATAAGGCTACTTTCCCCTGGGATTTTTTTTTTTTGCTTAGCAAATGCAATTTCAGGTTTCTGAAGGTCACATCTTTATGCAAAAAGATAAGACACCTGCTTTAGATTCATCCAGCATTAGACACTGGCAATCTACAGAGGATAAGTGTGCATGAGTTAACTGTCCGGGAGCCAATTTAATTCAGCTTAGAAGCGAAGCTGGGACGGAAGAAGCATAAACTTGAAAGTTACAAGACATCAGTACTGATCTTAGCTATTCAATAATGAGGTGATATGTATGCATACGGATATTATATGTATATTTATCAGTTTAGTGGATTCGCAAAGCTCACCTCGGACAGAATTTATTGCCTTATTATTTATTTTCATAGTCTTGTCCAGTAGGTTATTGGGTATATAACGTCCAGGTGCCTATTTTAGTATTTCATTAAAAGGTATAGCCTATTTATACTCAAATTATTCTATAAGAACAAAATTAATTCCTTTCAATGCCTCGATGTTGTTCTGTTTTCAGATCTTGGCTGTACTTGAAAGTTAAAAAAAAAACACTATTGTATCAAGGAATAAGATTTTAGTAGCACATCCCATCATAGGAAGATTGCGAGTTTGAATCCCAATGATGTGACTGCCATCCTTGGAACAAGCAGAGCAAAATCGGAGGGAGGGCATTGCACTTTCTCCCCCGTCAATCACAGAAACGGTTGCCAGATACAGGCATCAGTGAGCGCATGCATGCAGAAGAGGGCGGATAGCACTTCCCTCCCAGTGTATCATGCTGTGCTGGGATGCAGCAGGAGCTGCGAGCTGGCTTCATGCGTCAGCCTTTACTCTCCTCTATTGATAGCTGTTGTATGATGAAAGAGTTAGCTTGTGGGTGGGAATTGGCACGTGACCAAATTATCTCGATCCTTCAGCCTGACGACTGAAAGGAGACATTATTTACCATGATCTGGAAATGTGTACAAAGCACTACGTTTAACATGCCATGAATTTTTAGACTGCTCCTTTGCTAATGTACGTACATCAATGCCTGTCGTACAGGAAAAAAAACAAAGAGAGCAAGCAAGCGAGCAATGCGTGGTTTAAAGCTCGAGCACTAAGGGTAGCAGCTATAACAGAGCCAACCATGGACTCCACAGCAGACCTGAAATCAGCAGAAAGGCTATAGCTTCACCCAAAACAAAACAAACAAAAAAAAAAAAACAAGAATGAAATAGCAGCATCTTTACGCTTGTGGAGTCAAACACAGGCCATAATGGAGATGCTTTGTAGGACACTTGAAGTGCGATCCACATGCAAGAAAGCCCTCAGGCATTATGTACTTAAAGCGGCTTGTATGAGTCAGATGTGTTCCTACCAGATGGAAAATGCTGGCAGACTGTCACAACAAGCTCATACATGATCCCATTTATGCCACCAGGGCTACACTTACTATTGCTGTTCGAAACCATTTGCCAAACCACAAATCAGCAAACAAAATAGTATACAGGTAGAGTTACAATTCGATATCCAGTAACAGTGTTGAGCTGATATCAGCAGGAAATGCTGAAACAGCCAGCCTGAACTATCACATCATTATAAAGTAGGTCACATGATAATAACACGAGGTTGGACAAATCAGTAGCCTGGGTACATTTCATGCCCAGACTATTACTCTTTTATTCCTCTTTGCCTGGCAGATGAGTAGGTTCAATGGGCTGCTGATATAGTGCTCACCTACATCATTTTTTTTTTCTATCACCCAACAACCCCAGAAAGGGGAAAAAAAATCTGATTTACTTTAAAAAAAACAAAAGTTTCATTTGGTATCCACCTTCGCCATCCGTTTCATAAGGAACAACTGCTAGTTCATGCACATATCCAGTCAGCTGCACAATGCATAAAATCATGCAGATACAAGTCAAGAGATTCAGCTAAAGTTCACATCAAACGTCAGAATGGAGGAAAATGTAATCTCAGCGTCTAATCGTGCCATGGTCGGAGGTGCCAAATAGGCTGGTCTGAGTATTTCAGAAATTGTCCAACTCTTGGGGTTTTCATGCACAACAGTCTTGAGTTTAAGGTTTGAGAAATGAAAAATATCCACCGAGCGGCAGTTCTGGGTGCAGAAACAGCTTACTAATGAGAAAGAAGAATGGCCAGGCTGGTTTAATCCGGCAGGAAAGTTAGGGCAACCCAAATAACCACTCTTTACGACCATGCTGAGCAGAAAAGCCTCTCTGAGCACGTCAAAGCTTGACGTGCACGGGCTACAACAGCAGAAGATCATATCAGACCCCACTCCTGTCAGCCAAGAACAGGAACCTGAGGCTATGGTGTACAGGTGTTCCTATTAAAGTGGCCAGTTGGTGTATGTGTAAAACACAATGTACTAGTGTGATGAACTTCAATACTGTAATACAGTAAGAGCTCCTCGTTCCACATCCCATTGCCTGCAGTGCAATACACACATCAGCCCAGGCACAATCTGACTGATGAAATCATTTTGAAAACACTGATGAAACCAAACAAAATAAAGGTTCGCACCAAAACTGTCATACAACTCTCCTGTCACCTCACAGTTAAATATATCGAGAGATGTGTTCATAAGGACACTAGACAGACTTGAATAATAGCTCTGATGTACAATGCAAGGACAAAACATCAAATCTGATAGCTGAAACGTTGCCCAATGACTTGCTGACTTGTCGTCAAAGGCACTACATTAGAAACATCCTGATAAAAGGATAAAGACTATCACTGGACTGACTCGTACCCTCCTTAAGAATTTATACACTTATTAATGTCCCCTATTTGGTGTTAATTCTCTCCACCGGACATGAAATACTGTTGATTTGTCTTTGTTTGAAAGAGTTTATCTGACAATTTTTTCTATATACTGTACGTGTTCAAACTTTTGACTGGTTCTATATCAATCATACACACTCTCTGGGCACTTTAATAGGAACTTGTTCTTGATTCTCAGGTTCCTGTTCTTGGCTACAGGAATGGAACCCCATGTGGTCTTCTGCTGTTGCATGCTGAGATGCTTTATCTGCTCACCATGGTTGTAAAGAGTTGCTATAAGTTATTATATCCTTCCTGGGAGCTTGAACCAATCTGGCCTGAGTTTCCCAAAAGCATCGCAGCACAAAGATCATCGTTAAATGGTAGAGCGAGAATCACAATGAACACTCACTCTCCTCGTTAAGATGCGCTTAGCGTTAAGAGGCTTTTGGAAAACTCACCCCTGGTCATTTTCCTCTGACCTCTCTTAACAAGGCGTTTGTTTCCACCTACAGAACTGTCGCTCACTCAGTGTTTTTTGTTTTTCGCATCATTCTGCGTAAACTCTAGAGACTGCTGTGTGAGAAAACCCCAGGAGATCAGCGGTTTCTGAAATGCTCAAACCAACACCCGTACCACAGTGAAAGTCACACTTTGAGATCACAATTTTTCCCATTCCGATGTTCGAAGTGAACATTAACTAAAGCTCTTGATTTGGATCCGCATGATTTTATGCATTGTGCTGCTGTCGAGGGATCGGCAGATTAGGCATGTGACAGCGGGTGGGTGGTGTTCCTAATAAACTGGCCAGTGAGATTTATTCATTTTATTGGCATCATATGCAACCTCAGTCAACAGAAACTAAATTACTACCTCCCCAAAACACTGCAAAGCAGCCAGTGTGAAATGCCCACTTGTGCTTTCAACTCGAACATCGCTGCATTTCCTAATCATGTTTGCCTTACATTTTATCGCACAGCACAAAGTACTCACACTTTATCCTGTTTGAGTACTAAGAGAACGGAATTAATCATCACTCAACCGACATGTCCCTCAGGTGAGATTTGAAGATGAATAATAAAGGAGGATTTTTTCTACATGAAAAACCAGAAGACCAGGGATTACATGAGGAAACCACAAGAATAAAGTGGACACAGATTAAGCTGACGCACTATTTAGAAATGGAAAGCAACCATTTTTGACTCATTTGTTATTGGCTCCTCCAAAAGCTCAGAGAGTTCGCTTCAAAGGCACTGGCTCAGAAAAACCTATTGCACGATGTCAAACTAGAGCATTGGAGGAGGAAATGAAGTAGGCGTAAACCAGGATAAACCAATGCAGTCAAGCCCATTACTTATGAACTAGCTCCCTCCCCTGTACAGATTCAGAAGCTGGACTTAAAACAACCTTATGAACGTTTGAAATAGGTGCTAAGTCTTTCAACACCGTGAACTGTGATCATGTCCCATAGCATACTAAAATGGTACACTTAATGGTATGGCAAAATAGTATGCTAATATCACATATTATAATGACTCGACATGGAAAAAAAGGTTCAATATTTAATTCAACATTTGTTATTTAATTATAATTATAGTTGTATATGTAAAGAAATGTGAAATGAAAGAATGAATATATCTAAATATATCAAGCCTACCTCAGAACCAAAATGTGCTCATTGACACTACAAAGATGAAAATTTCAAAATATATATACAGCCAATCAACAGCATCCATGCAGGTTCATGCAATTAACAGAAATCTGACAAAATAACCACGGCATTTAGTAACCATGTCTGGTGATTGGTCCGACGGTTATTTCATGATATACTGAGACATGTCTAAGGGTCAGCATGCCTGCGTTAGTGGACAGCTATGTGACAATTCCCTCTGTATTTACAGAGCAAACATCACCACGCGAGGCCCTTCACCAGGGCAATTACCTGCCGTTGAAATTCGCCTGGCTTTTTACGATTGGTCAAGCTGTTATTTTAGGATACATTCAGCCTTTTAATCTCGAAAAGCATCTCAAATTCCACCTTCAAGTTATCTAATTGAGATTGGAAGCATTTATAGGCATCTCATCATCTATGTACAGTATTTACAAGATTTCTATACGCCTTTATAGGTTACAGTGCCCCATAGTGGTCGCAACCCAATTATCTGGTGACCTCAGAGTACTGTTTGTGTGTGAAAATACTCTGACCAAGGCTTCTTATTTTAACCTCTTTAACTGGAGAATAAGTTCCAAGGATGCCCTCGGTATATACTGTATTTATTAATGAACATAATTCAGTGACCCTGTTTAGATATTCGGCTCATTCTTCAAACGTGTATAATAACATTATGATTACTGATCGGATGGATAACCATACAGATCTTTATTTTTTTTTTTTTATTCCTGATCTTTCTACATTACAGAGCACACATTAGTTCCAAGTTGGCATGATTCACAGACTGACTTGGTTTTGAATTACTGAGGCTTGGATTAAACCCATTTAATCCAAGACACCAGACAAATATTCTGTGAACATAATAATAATAATAATGCTGGATAGTATGTCAACCCCTGACTCCCTGGGTATGTTTCACAGACGCTACTTTGAAAACCACTACACAAGATGACACATGGGAAATTTCATGAAATAAGGAGTTATTTATTTCGTCAGTTTCTAATATGCAAATTAGACCATGTATCTCCATCTACTTTCATTTTGCATAACAGTGCTTGTGCATAATTTTAGCCAATATTTAACAGAAAAAAAACCTCAAACATCTCAAGTTAAAACACCATCACAAGACCTGAGCAATGGGAGAACTGAACCTTTCTGACAAACTGCACTCTGTCAACATGGGCAAATGTGCAATAATCACACCTAACTGTGCAACACATTCACTTATCACTGTGCAATAACCCCCTGTATCATGGGTCACAATCTAGATACATAGATCCAACTTTTTTGTCAAGCAGTTTCTTGAAAAGATATGTTTATCTTTTTTTAAAAATCGACTTATCTATCTTTTAACTCGAATGTTTATCTCGAACAGATCTGTCCCCCCTTTCCCCTTAATACTAAGTCAAGTTTATTTGTATAACGCTTTTAACAATAAACATTGTCGCAAAGCAGCTTTACAGAATTTGAACGACTTAA
>JAPFFA010000007.1:37475195-37488115 GCA_026153275.1 Sciades herzbergii | reverse complement strand
ACCGGAGCACCCGGAGGAAACCCACGCGGACATGGGGAGAACATGCAAACTCTGCACAGAAAGGCCCTCGCCGGCCACGGGGCTCGAACCCAGACCTTCTTGCTGTGAGGAGACAGCGCTAAACACTACACCACTGTGCCACCCATGCACATTCATAAACAAAATAATTCTTTTTAATGGTAATGATTCCTTGTAGGTTCCAAGGTTGCCAAGTTGAGGAGTGGTAGTGGGGATAAGCTCCCATTGTTTAAAAAGTGCTCCTCACGGCATATGTCTCAAACAGCCTCTGGCAACCAAGTCCAACTCCTGGCCTTCTCGTGTGTCTTAGCCTGTAAGCCCAGCAGAACTGTTTCTACTGACAGGAGAAGGGGCGAGGGCAGATCCTGGCACCTTAAAACCAGTGCTTTGGGTAGATGGAACTTGTCAGCCTGGGAGGGCAGTCCATCTAAGAGAAGGAAAACTCTGATTTCAAATCTCCGTTGCCTTGCGGCCATATCTAATCATGGGAAAGGCTTCGGGAGTAAACCCCGAGGATAAATCCAGAGTCGGAGTCCCTAAGGCACTCCGATGTCATAGTCAACCTTGTTCTGGCAACTCCTGCGATGATGCCAGTGCCAAGCTGTATCAGCCTCTGCCTTTCCCTTGGACAACATCGGCAGCATGGAGAGGGGAGACATGCTGCATGGGCAACTGCTGATCTCTCATAAAGCCCTGCCCAGGCCTGCACCCTGGAGAGACACTCCAGCATTGTCTCACCACAGTGGCAAAACACGGAAAGCAACAGTCTACCGGTTATAAGTCTGCACTCTATTGGTGTAGAGCAAGGCGCCAGGGGTTGCTTTCAATGGAGGGAGAGGTCATCACATCTCACTGGACAGCTGCCACCCGCCTTAAGCTGGGCAGCCCCCAGCCAGTAAGGTGCTGTCCCGCCACAATCCGCCTGCCTCACTGGGTGCATGGGGCTTAGGGATACAAGTATCCTGAATCACGGTCTGTAAACACTGCACCAAACAAAACAATGAGGAAACAAGGAAAGAAGCCAGCATTCAGACTTGGATGTTGGAACATATGGACTATGACAGCTGGTCTATCAGATGACCTTCACGAGATCACTGAGACCCACAAAACAGCAGTGATTAACAATGAACTGCTTCATCTTCAAGTGGACATTGCAGCACTTCAAGAGACACAGCTTCCAGAATTGGGGACCCTTCATGAGAAAGAGTACACCTTCTTCTGGCAGGGGAAAGGCAAGGATGAGACCAGAGAGCATGGTGTCGGCTTTGCCATGAAAAACTCGTTGTTGAAGATGGTGGAACCCAGCAACGATGGATCAGAGTGGATCTATTCACTTCGACAGCACACTTCTGATGGGCCTGTCAACCTTATCAGCACTTACACCCCAACTCTATATTCCACACAAGATATAAAAGATGAGTTCTATGATCAGCTGTCAAGGAAAATACAGGCGATCCCGAATCAGGAACAGTTGCTGCTACTTGGCGATTTCAACACCAGAGTGGGCACCGACCATGACTCCTGGCCAAGCTGTCTGGGACGGTATGGGATTGATAACTTGAATGACAGTGGACAATGACTGCTCAAGCTTTGTGTGCTTCAAGGACTGTCACCAACACCTACTTCCAGGCCAAAGCTCAGCACAAAGTTTACTGGCAACATTCCCACTCCAAACATTGGCATTAGCTAGATTTGATCCTCACCAGACGCAACCACCTGAAAAATGTGCTCATGACGCGGTCCTTTCAGAGTGCCGAATGTGACACAGATCTCTCCCTGGTCTACTGCAAACTCAGACTCCAACCAAAGAGAATGCACTATGCCAAGCCTCCAGGCAAACAGCATATCGATAATATCACAATCCAAAATTCAACCAAATCGGCAGTATTCATCAAGTCACTGGAGGACACCCTCCTTTCAGGCCCACCAAGAGGAACTGTTCAGCAGAGATGGGATTCTCTCAGGGACACCATCCACAGCACTGCACTGAAGACCTTCAGGAGGAAGTGGAACAAGACACAGGATTGGTTCAAAGCAAGCACGAATGAGCTCAACACAACCATTGAGAAGAAGCGTGTTGCACTATTGAAGCACAAATGCCAACCCACCTGGGCAACGTTGCAAGCGTTGAAGACAGCTTGGAACAATGCACAGAAGACAGACAGACACTGTGCGAATGACTACTGGCTACAACTATGCAAAAGCATCCAGTTGTTATTCGACATGGGCAACATTCGCGGAGTGTATGACAGGATCAAGAAAGCCATCGGTCCAACCCAGAACAAGGCAGCTCCAATGAAATCCAGGACAGGCAAGGTCATCAAAGACAAAAGTAAACAGATGGAGAGATGGGTGGGACATTACTCTGAACTCTACTCCAGGGAAAACAGTATCTCGGACACCGTGTTAAATACTGTAGAATGCCTACCGGTCATGGAGGAACTGGATGCATTGCCGACTGCTGAAGAGCTAAGCAGAGCCATTGCCAAATTACCCACTGGAAAGGCACCAGGGTTGGATGGCATCCCACGAGAGGTCATCAAGTGTGCAAAGGGAGTACTGCTTAACCACATGCTGGAACTACTCTGTCAGCGCTGGGAGGAGGGAAAGGTGTTGCAAGACATGAGAGACTGCAACATTGTCATCCTCTATAAGAACAAGGGGGACCGAAGTGACTGTAACAACTACAGAGGAATCTCGCTGCTGAACATTGTTGGGAAAGTCTTCACCTGCGTGGTCCTGGACAGACTACAGAAAATTGCTGAAAGGGTATACCCCAAATCCCAGTGCTGTTTCAGGTCGGAACGTTCCACAATCAACATGATCTTCTCTCTCTGATAGCTACAAGGGAAATGCCGAGAGCAAAAACATCCACTCTATGTTTCCTTCATCGACCTCACAAAGGCATTCAAGCTTGTGAGCAGAGACAACTTGTTCAAAATCCTCGCCAGGATTGGCTGTCCTCCAAGACTCCTCAAGATAGTCCAATTGTTTCACGTGGATACGAAGGGTGTCATTCCATTTAACGGCTCTTCTTCAGAGGCTTTTAACATCTGCAGTGGTGTGAAGCAGAGCTGTATGCTTGCACCTACCCTATTTGGCATCTTCTTCGCAGTCATGCTGAAACATGCATTTGGAACTTCAACTGATGGCGTCTACCTCCATACAAGATTCGACGGAAGGCTGTTCGGTCTCTCTTGGGTGAGGGCAAAATCCAAGGTCCATGAAGTGCTCATTAGAGACATGTTTGCAGATGACACAGCATTGGCAACACACTCTGAAGAGCAACTGCAGTGACTTATGGACAACCTCTCAAGAGCCTGCCAGGAGTTTAGCCTAATCATCAGTCTGAGGAAAACCAAGGTGATGGGCCAAGGGGTTGAGCAATAATCCGCCATCAAAATCAATAACTATGAGCTGTGGATAGTTCATGAATTCACATATCTAGGCTCCACCATCACGAACAGCCTCTCCCTAAACTCTGAGATCAATAGGCGGTTCGGATGAGCGGCCACCACATTTGCCAGGCTGACCAAGAGAGTCTGAGAGAACAGGAAGCTGACTATGAACACCAAAATCGCAGTCTACAGGGCATGCATCCTCAGCACGCTACTGTACGGCAGCGAGACCTGGAGCCTGTACTCGACGTCTCAATGCCTTTCAGCTTCACAGCCTGAGATATGTTCTAAGCATCAAATGGACTGACCAAATCACCAACACTGAAATTCTCACCCGTGCCCAGTTACCCAGCCTTTTCACTCTTCTTCAACAATGCCGTATCCGCTGGCTTGGACATGTACATCGCATGCCGGATGGGAGGATTCCAAAAGATCTACTGTACAGAGAACTGGCCACCGGCAAGAGAGTTTGAGGCCAACCTCATCTTTGCTTTAAGGATGTCTGCAAAAGGGACATGAAGTCAATGGACCGGGACATTGAGAGATGGGAAGATGTTGCAAACGATCACTCACGCTGGAGACATGAACTATACAGAGGGTTGGAGCGAGGAGAAGAGAAACTGAGGCTTGCCACCAAGGAAAAGTGCATTTGATGAAAAGACAGCAACACGGCAACATTGGGGGACAGTGTCTTCAAATGCAATTGCTGCAACCGAGACTGTCACACCCATGTGGGCCTGTACAGCCACAACAAATGCTCCGCCACCATCAGCAGATGAATCAAAACTCTTTGGCCACAGATCCATGGTCTCTTGAAATCGACGGATGCCAAAGGAGCACAGGATTCCTTGTAAGCATTTTTATAAACTCATAAAATAATAATGCCCCATAAGTCTCTAATAATGTGCTCTAAATAATCTTTATAATCATGTAATAATGCAAGTGCTACTCTTCATATTAATGGCATGTTGTGTACTGCACAACCTTTATAACTAATCACCTGTGTATTATTATAGAACAACTGTAACATTTATTAACCATGATAAGAAAAAAATATCTTAAATATTACAGATTAAGACATACAGACAGATATGGTATTTTTGCAATTTGAAAAAAAGGCAAAATAAAAGAGACATATTACAAAAAAGTAAGTAATAAATGTAAATAATATAAATGTAATACATTAATGTATCAATAAAAAGTTGCAGTTCATAGTGGCTTTATAATTATGTGCAGATTATAATGCATTAGTTATAAACATTGTCCTGTACACCATTAAACATTTTGATTTGCAAGAAAATGAAGATCGAGATGATGAGAAGAGACATTGTGGTGCCTGATGGCAGATTCATTTGGTGGAATGAAGCTGTAGCCCCCGATATTGCACCACAGAGGCCAGATTTGTTTAATATGTTTTTTGCCAGCATTCTTTTCTCTCACTCTCTCACATTCAGAGACCAGAGTGAGTTCTATGATGGAGTTGGTGATCTTAATCAGCTTATTGGAATGCAGTGGGGCTGTTCTCCTCAGCAGGCAAAAGCACAGAAAAAAATGCTGCTCTCCATAGTTTCCAGTAGCCTGTTGTAAATATAGAAAGACCTGAATTTCCTTGCACCTCCTGACTGGCTGACTGGTATCAGACTGGTATCAGAGCCCCTTGTCATCACCAGTTCCTTTATCTGATTGATGCTAAGCTGTGGATGATTTTCCTGGCATCACAAGACAACACTTTCCGCTAAGACTCTGATTCTGTGTGGTACTCTCAATTGTGAATGCACCGTACCATACTGAAGTAATCAGACAATTTTTATAGTCAGAGATAGTAAATAGTAGATGTTGATGTAGACAATGGAAAAGAAAGGACAGTTGTTTGGGTGGTTGGGAGGTGGGGCTTTGCTTACCTTAATCTCCAACATACTAATGGAGCGTCAAAAATGGTGGTTGGATATTATGTCAGTCCATGAACAAGGACATCATAAGGTCATCAGTCTGAGTTGGTTTCCCAAAGCAGGAAAGTGTTGAAGGAAATGGAGAAGTCAAAAAAACACAGTATTGAATATAGTTGACTTTATCCAGATGTGATTAGGAATTGCAAGTGATTTCGATCAGAGTATCATCTATCAACTATCTACCAATAATACATGTGAAAAAATGTACAGGGTCCTGATGGTTCATGATAGAAAATTAATACAATGTTTCTGTAGCCGAAGTTGATAATGCATCCTGATTTTGGCACTGGGTTGATATGGGAAGTCTTCCATAGGCTGAGATTTTCTGCAAAAGAGAACAGTTACTGCAGCATGTCACAGGGCTGGTAGATACAAGGTACAAGTAACACTGTGCCTGTCTTGTTTGTCTGTGTCTGTATCTGTGTCTGTGTTGACCATACAGGGTTTGCACACCACTTTTAATATGTCACTTTTTGACAAGCAGCAGTGCTTCACTCCCAGTTTCCCTGAGATAGGCTCCATATCCATCATGCCCCTGACCAGGATAAAGCAGTTACTGAAAGTGAATAAATGAATTAGAAGCACCTTTTACAGAAGATTTTAAAGATGAACCTGTCTTCTGGTGAAATTACTATTTTGTATACTTTGGCCTTCATCATTATAATAGACCCCAGCTCGGTGTAAAATTAACATAATAGCTCTACTTCTCAAAAAGGAAATGGTTTAGTCTGGTTCTGTGGATGACTGCATTATGTAGCTTGATTAAATCCAGGAAAATAAAACAGTAGTCCTGTAAACTAATAATAAACATAATAATAAGTTTAATTATATATATTATGTGGACATGAATATTTCACTGGGAAATACACCACTTGTATTTTTCATATGAGCTACATCCAGGACATGGAGAACCAAAACCGTGGCATAAATCTCTATATTTCACTCATGAGGAAATCAATGAATTATTTTGATAAATTTGGGTACTTTTTGTTTGTGAATGTATAAAAAGAAAATGACACGTTGGCTCGAATATCTTAAGTTTATCTTCTTGTGTTGAAAAACTCGCATTTTTCATGCAAAATATATCACGGATCTGAGCGACATATTTCCCAATATTTCACTCCAGTAACGTCACTCCCAGTGTTTTCCCGCTGACTTGATGCGTGTTATCAAAATGACGAACCGGTTCAAAATTAAAATTCTTTTAATTAATTTGCATATTTTTTTTGTGTGGATGAGTCCATGTGATATAAAGAACATTACACGGTGATGTGAAGATATGAAGTTTATCTTCTTGTGTTGAAAATATTTTCACTTGTTTGCGTCACTCAGTCGTGACATATTCACCACTTGAAGAGAAACTTCATATCTTTGCGCAACTGTGTAATGTCTTCTATATACAGTACAATCCTATGAAAAAAATCTATGTCTACAACCCTTGAGGGTTATTTTGTTTTCCTTCTGGAGGAATTTAGAATAATTTTGACCCCTTGCTAGGGTGAAATGAGTAATTTTTTCCACAGAAATGGGGAAGCAGTGGTCAGACTAAACACAAATAAAATTCATGTGGCAGAAAAGGTCATTTAACTGAAGGGGAAAGGACATGAGATGTGAAAGACACTCATTTAGTGAATGAGTAGAAAACAAGAGGGCTGGACTGTGGGAACCCATGGGGCAGTGATCTCTGGTTGGGAAAAGTGCACAGTATAATGTGCTGTTTATCTTTTGTGGTGTTTATTATTAATGCTGTTAGCATGGAGCCACCAATAAACACTAGGATTTTTGTAGTAAAACTCTTGTTTTACTGTCAACCTGCTGTGATTTTCTTGTTAGCAATGTTGACATCTCTGAAAAAGCCTTCCAAGTAAAAGCCTTTTAGGAAGCAGTGAACCATTGGGTTTTGAACAACCATTGAAGGTTTCAGTCCTTGAAGTCTGATGATGATTGGCTTACATGTGGCCTGATGATAAACATAGATTAAGCATAGATCAGTGCAATAATACAGTCATATCCCCACCCCAATCACTACTTTGGACTCACCAATTATCACCCACAAGCAAATTCTCCCCTATCATACGCAGCTATTAAGCAGTGAGAGCGAAGGCGAACAAATGCTTCCTCTGAATTGCATAAAGCCAATTTTGCATCTTGCTGAACTGCTGTCTATTCTGTGCCACATGGCAACGATTGGCTAATGTCACTCTGGGGAAAGACAGTAATGCCATCCTTCCAGCTCAGACAGTACAGTCAATTTTGGTCTCTTGGATTTCCGTCCATGGATAGCTGTAGTATCTTTGGGTTTTGAACTTTTGACTTCCTGTCAATAGGGTGGATGCAGCACTCTATAAACAGCAGCCATATTCGAAACATTTCAGGGACTACATTGCCACAGTTCTTTGTAGAGCCCATGAATCTAGGCTATGAAGTCATTTAACATGGCAGTAATTAGCATCTCTCCTAGGACCTAATAGGAGCTGTGCTCACATTCTAAGATGGAGCTCCCTGGCCGTCTGAGTGATCCATAACCCTGACAGAACGCTTCATGCTGTCACTCCTTCAGAGTCACCCTTTGAAAATCACACAGAGGATGATGAATGCACTCCCTGCTTTGACACAACAATCCCAACACACTTTACACTCTCTCCCTCCCTCCCTCCTGGCTGCCCATCCCTCTTTCTTTCTACTTTTATACTATAAATTTGTTCATCTCTCACTTTCTCTGCACTCATTTCTCCTCTTTCTCTTACTGATTGCATTTCTGTCATTCTGTGGCTCCTTCCTACTCCCACTGCCCATGATGGACCACCTACATTTACTCTGCTGTTTTTCATTCTACCATAGCAGTGTGGGTTCTTTCACACACACTGTTTCAAATGTCCACAAGCCAATTGCGGAGCAGACACAACTAGAAATAATCAATTTAAATGAATCTGAATTTATTAAGATGTGTTATTATTCAAATTCGCCATGACATATTAGCAAATGTATAATTTTACAGCATGAAAAAAGCAGTTGCTCTAGCCTGCATAAATCAATCCCACCCATATTGACCTTTAAAAGATGGATGCAGTATGGTTGGTGTAGTGTAGCCTACCTCATGCTGGGAAATCCACTCACTGTTTAAAGCAGACTGTTCACCATGGAAAAGACCACCAGTGAAGGCATGACCCATGGTCCTGGCAAAGTATTACAGTGCATCACATACAATTTGAAGATGAAAACACACACACACACACACTATCTCATTTAGCCCAATTTCATTTACCCACTCTTCGGCATAGCACTACATCACATGGAGATAAATGCAATTAGCATTTAATTTGATGGCTGGGTGAGAAACCAGACTTGGAAATTTGCATGCACTAATATTCCCTCATTTCCTCAATGGGAGCTCACACATTCTCACAGGCGCAACAAAACTTACATTATTGATTTCTCCACTTTGTTCTCGTAATCACACAGGCCACTCCCAAATAAATACTGGAATGTAATCACAGAAAGCAAAGAGGATCACCCCCACCTCACACACACACACTTTCTCCCCAGTTTTGTCATTTACCAATTCCTACCACCAGTTAGCTCTCTACTATAACACAACAGCTACCAGCCAGGAAAGTGAACGTTAGCACGGGCTTCCTCTCAGACACGTGACGCCAGCCACCACTTTGTTTTTTTGTTTTTTTTTAAACTATTGATCAGGCTGCATGACAGGGTACCATAAAACACAGGTAGGAAAGATGTCTTAAGGATGCCTAGCAGATTGGCAGCTTGTGCTACTGTGATTGGCAGAGGACACAGAATATGCCTCCAAGAGAGCATGGCCAATTTTGCTCTCTAGGCTTCTGGCTGTGGCATTGTCAGGATTCAAACTTGCAATCTCCCAACGAAAGAGCAAGTGCTTTTCTGTTGTGCCACTCAGAAGCTAGAGACCTTAGAGTAACTGCTCAAATGGATGCAAATACAGATGCAAACAGGTGGTACAATTTTTTTTTTTGGGGTGGGTGTTGCTAAAAAACCGTTTGCAGTGCATTCTAGCTGAGACTAGAAGTGTGAACTGGGAATGGGATTCTGTGGGATGCAACAAAAAGGATTTTACTTCATGTGGGCATAAGCAAGTGGTCAGTTACAATAGCAGGACTAACAAAGACCATATTCATTAACATGGACATGTGACATTGCATGCTGTATTTCCAGCATACTTAGTAACTGCCTGGTCAGGGTCAGGGTGGTTTAAATTAGGTTACTACTTGAGTAAATAGAATCAACTGAATTCAATAGAAAATATCATGGGCATTTACAAACAGAAGTACTCTGCAAGCCATGGGGGAAGCCATGGCCTAATGGTTAGAGAAGTGGCTTTGGGTTGCCAGTTCGATTCCCTGGACCAGCAGGAATGGCTGATGTGCCCTTGATCAAGGCACCTATCCCCCAGCTGCTCTCCGGGTTGCTCTGGGTACTTTGTATGTCGCTCTGGATAAGAATGCCTGCTAAATACCTGTAATGTGATGTAATATAATGTAATGCAAACAGCAATAAAATACAGTCTATCTCTAGTTGAACCAATTATGAACTTAAGTGATGTCGCTGAGGTTGAGAAACTATTATAGCCCAAATTCACAGGCCATCCTGATACTGCTCGGTTTTTATCAAATGTTTCCGGGAGCATAATGGTGGTTTTTATATTTAAAAAAGAAAAAAAACTTCCAAAAAACCTTCTGGTCACACCCACTGCATTTAAATTTGAATGCAGCTATGGATATAGATATTTGCAGCATTAAGAGATACAAATAGAGAAACATATATACAGAATACAGAAAGTGGCATTCTATTACACCCATAGTTCAAAATAATAACAGCACTGTCTATTTCTTTGCAGGAAAAAAGTCCTCCATCTGTCATCCATGATATCTGAGTTTGATGTCCATCTGTACCTCAAAGCCTGTTTACTCCCAGTCCTGTGAGGTTGCACAAAAGTTTTCCAAGTGTATTTGCATATTAATTGGTCTGTAATGTTAATTTAGTCATCTGGAGGGTTATAATCCCTGCATACATCCTGCGTGAATCGACAGACCAGGACTCATCTGTTCATGAATGTCAACAAAAAAAGGTTCAGTAAAAGAGCCACAACATAAATTTACAGAGTTATAAAAACCTTCAACAAAATGTTAATTTTTAAATCATAAATTGGTAAAGATTAATTGATGCAGTCAATGCAGCCTCCATTAGATATATCTGAAGTAACAGATATCCAAAGTGTGGTGTTTTTTTTCCTTACTTTCCTTTCGAAGTTTATCTTGGTTATTCCTTGGGAAAATAAATAGTAAGGGAAACTGTAGGCTTTCTGATGTGGCCTTAAAGCATTTTCTAATCAACTTTTATTCCCCTCCAAGGTCTATTCATCTAAGAAGTAAATACTTATCCTCATGCTGATTTATCTCCATATAAATGAGCTGACATATGGATTGGATTAAGTATTGGCACGATGTAAGGTTTATAGTTAAGGTTTATTATTTGAGCCAGGCCTCAGGAGATGTAATGACAGGCCAGTGATGTAATGCCCAGCTCAAATCATCTGAATTTATGATTAGAGCCCAAATGTAAAAAGTGTCTCAAAATATTTCAGCTGCACCCTCATCTCACCCAGAGATGACAAATTAAAGGGAAAAACCAGTGGCTCTGTTATGCTGAGGTGGACATTTTTCTGGCTTGGTTTGGGTCCACTTGTCCCCTTAGAGGAAATGGTCACTAGAAATCAATACAAGGTTCTTCTGACTGATCGCCTTTAACCTATAGATGAAACCTTTCTGTCCTGACTGACTGGGGGGTGTCTCTTCCAGGATGACACGGTCTCCAGTAACAGGGCATGAAGGCTCACTGAATGGGTTGATGAGAATGAAAATGATCAGTCACCAAATCTCAACCCAAAGTAGCAACCCATTCTCTACTACCATTATCAAAACACCAACTGAGTGAATATCTTTTGGAAAAATGGTGTTCACGGCTCCAGTACAGTTCCACTAAATTGTAGAATCTACGCCAAGGCTTGTCATAGCTGTTCTGGCAGCTTATGATGGTTCAGCATCTTACTAAAACAGTTTATGGTGTTTTATTCTTTAATTTGTTCATTCATAATTTGTATAAATTATAGCATTGATTCAGCAATGAAAGACGCTTTTGACTTCTTTCTAATAGGAGAAATATGTGAAAAAGAGATCTAGCCAATGTTGTGTCTACCGTCGAGCTAGCATCCCCTTCGAGTCGGATCACCGAATGGTAGTACTCTTTTCAAGACTACCGACCAAAGCTGAAAGAAAAGAACAATGAAGAAAACACACTCCATCAGTGAGGAAAAAAGCCCTAAATTGGAAATCGGTTATCCGTGACGAACAAGTGGCGGAAAATCTGAGCCATACATCTGAAGAAATACTACAGAGGGTAGCAGAAAAGATCAATCTTGCAGATGTAGATGACATTGAAAGGAATATCGTGGATTCCCTCTGTGAAGCATCCGACAGAGTTGTATCGGAGAAATCAATCGCTAAACAAGAATGGGTAAATGACGAATTCCTTTCACTAATCAAAGAACGTAGTATATGTAAAAGCCCTGATAGACTTAAAGAATTGAGGTGTCAGATCAAGAAGCTTTCGAGAAGCCTGAAAAATGACTTTTATGCCAGAAAAGCCAACAGTCTAAATACAGCAAGTGAGACAAAGGATGCCGAAGAGGAGTTTAAATTGTTGAAAGATCATAGCGCTACCAAGAAATCACATGAGCTCATGATACCACCGAAGAAACTCAAACAGCATTTTAGTCAACATTTTGGCCAGTCGCCTGTTGACCAGCTTTGTGAAGTCAAGAATCCCCAAGCTTTCCCACACATACTACCATCACCGGAACACGACTCTTTGGATGTTGATGAATGTCCACCTACAGTAAAAGAGGTTGTTGGAATTGTGAAAACAGGAAGTGTACAGGATCTGATGGTCTTGTTGCTGAACAATTAAAATACAACTCATCGGCGAAGCTGGTCTCCTTGCTGTATGCCCTGATTGCTCTTATCTGGTCGACGTACAATGTCCCAAAGTCATGGCTTCACTCCCTAATCACCTGCATCTATAAGAACAAGGGAGACAAGATGGACCCCACTAACTATCGCGGCCTCTCTATCACTGCTACATGCTCCAAAATTTTTGTTGCAATAATAATTGAACGGCTAAGACCAATCTACGAACGTATACTTCTTGCAACTCAGTTTGGTTTTAGAGCCAACAAGTCTACAAATGATGCAATCTTTGTTGTAAGAGATGTCATTGAAAATCACCAGGGCCAACTGCTGTGCTGCTTCATCGACCTCAAAGCAGCCTATGACTGGATAGACAGAGATGTTCTCTTTAAGATCCTAGTGATACGGACCGGAGCCAGAACGCTTATTAGATTGCTGAAATGCATCTATACTAACACCACTGCAGCCATCAAATTTTCAACATCAACGTTTGAAACAATTTCTGGTTGCCGGCAAGGAGGCCTGGAATCCCCATGTATATTTAACATTTT
>JAPFFA010000007.1:37292155-37311515 GCA_026153275.1 Sciades herzbergii | reverse complement strand
ATATAATTTGATATCTATGTCTGCCACGCGACCTCTGAGTCATGTGACACGGGGAATTTAAATAATAAAAAAAAAAAAAAACTGAGCGAAAAAATAATACTTCTTCGGCAATCGTGAATCGAATCGAATGCGCCACGTCTTCAATTCGGAATCGATTGTTGAAAGTTCGGAATCGATTTCCAATTTTTGTAATCGGATCATCCCAGCTCTAAACAAAACTCAACCGAGTATAGGGTTTCACCAGCTCTCAAGCTCCTGGTCAAGTCTACAGGCTTAGCAGCGAACAGTGGTTGCATATGATGTGCGTTTTTAATACTCAAAACCTCACACCAATTTTTCTGGGACACTCAAATTTACATTCAGCATGCGAGGTCTGTTACATGCGACACTTAACACCTTAATGATTTTGTTGGAATTTACATTTCAAAGTTTGTTTAAAAAAAAAAAACGAACACAAGCTGCCTCAAAACATCAGTGGCTTGGCTTCTGACAATCTCTCAAAACGCCCAACATTATCCGATACATCAACTGCCATTGTTTGCATAAATAGCTATGTGGAGTTTGGGCTATTTTGTGATGCATAAATATCTAGTAATTAACCAAGCCACTCAAGCTACAATTAGATTTAATCCCAACTTAGGCTCAGCTGGTGTTCCTGGCTCATAGAACCCAAATTTGAACAACCAAAACACACCTACGGCAAGATGCACAGCTGCAATCCTAGACAGCAGAAACCCAGCGATTTTCCTGCTTACGCCCCAAATAAATGTGTTAATTATTCAGGTGTCTGAACAAGGAAATCACCAAATACAACTATCCAGGACTGGAACTGTGCACCTCTGACACAGTGAGTTAGTAAGTGCAACCACTTTCCCAAAGGTTAAACATTAGTAAATGAGGCAGCCAGAAGTGTGCTGTGCTCACATCATATGGACACCTAAAGTAGAGTCTCTCTGCGGGGGGAGCTAGGGGCTCGGCGCTGCTCCAAGGAAACCGCAAGCTCCCGGCATGGCCTCGGACCCTGCATAGCAGCCGGGCATGTCTGCTGTGTGGGCACTTTGAGATGGGACTCTGCAGGAGCGGGCTGGTTAGTGTTCTCTGGGCAGCGTGTACACACAGCCACCCTGGGCCGAGGTGCATTGTCCAGAGAATTGGAGCGCTGTACTACAGCATTTTTACTGCAACCACTCAGACTGAACGTGGAGGCTGAACGAGCCATCTGCACTCGCACACCAGCATGTGTCCACAAACACACACACAGACACACACAGATTAGCCTTGTACGTTACAGCAGAGTGACAACTCGTTCTTTAAACAGAAAGTGTGCTCAAATGTTTGCAGAAAGAAATAAAGTCTGGCAATTTTTTTGGTCTGAAACACAAAAAGGCCCTTAAAATATTTACCCTTAAAGGCAACAGCGTCCTTTAAATTACTCTGGAAAATGAAAACGATGGAAAAATCAGAAGGACCCTACAGGATAAATGGCTACACTGACAATGCAAATGAAAACACTGAAGCAGTGAGATGGAACAAGGATACATCGACTTCATTAGTTTCAGACCAGACGTAATGTCCTTAGCATTCTTTCCGAAGTGATACTTTACCATGTGAGGATAAGCATACAAAATTGAATTTATTCTCCTGACAACTTGGCAAGAATAGTTCTAGGACACCTAGATCACAAAATAGCATTTAAAAAAAAAAAAAAAACCCACACACAATTGGAGGAGTAAAATGTCTCCAAATTGTCGCAGTATCTGCATGTCTGCAATATAGCTATAGCAGAAGGTGGCAACATACGAATGAGCAGTAACATTTTCACTGCGATCTGTGCACATTATACATTTTGGCACCGGCGGATTCAAATTCAAGCACGACTTTCCTCCGGTGTTTAAACGGGATGCATGAAAGGTTTGCTAGTTTGTTTACATGTCTTGCAAGGCATAAACGACGTCTAACAGTATAATTACAGGTGTGCCATTTCTGTTCATATTGTACAACCTTCTCTCAGATTCGTAAATAATGACTGAGCCATTTCGAGAACTTAGTTGAAATTACTACATTAATTTACTAGCATAACATCTCTTCATTCTAGCTGCAGCTAACTGGAAAGCAAGTGTCTACCAAAGGTGCTTGGTTTTAGACAAAAACCGTTTGCACTCCAGATGATATTTTCCTGATAACGCAGAGCAAGACATCTCCATAATACAACAGATGCATTCATCAGATGAAACATCTCTGTAATAAACAGCCAAGATATCCTATCTACATCTGACAACTATGTACTAAAGACAAAAAAAAAAACCCACAATCATCTTTTTAAAGGCATGATCAGACCTTTAGTTAGACAGGTTCATATAAATTTCCACAACGTTCAAGTACTAGTGCCTGATCTGGATATGTCCCAAAGAATAATACAGACACATGCTCCAACATGCACTATATGGCCAAGGTTGGCGTAGAAGAACTCAAGAGGCCTACGCAGAGTCCTGAACTCAAGCCCAGTGAAGAAAATCTAGTGGAAAGCCTTTACAGAAGAGAAGAAGAGGTGGTTATAATAGCATAGAGGGGAATAAATCTGGAATGGGATGTTCAACAAGCATATGGGTGCAATTTGTCAAGTGTCCACAAACTATTGGCCAGCCATGTAGTATAACCCTCCAGTGTAAAAAAAAAAAGGTACTGCATATATTAAACCTGCCTGAAGAACCCCAACTACTACTAACGCACAATAATACAAAAAGTTACTTCATTTTTTTGGGGGGGGAATGCATTCTTGTGTGAAAGCTGGGAACTGGTTTAACCTGGATCTGGGATGTTCTGCATCGTTTCATGGCTTGTGTGAAGCTAATTAACTCTGCTTAAAGAGTGGACGCGAACATCATCTAATAACATATGCCGAGCTAGTTAAGTACATTAATACAAATGAGTATATTAAGATTATCCGCTTAACATTTCTAATGTTGTACACTGAATTTAAACCTTGAGAAAAATTCAGAAAGTCACTGGCCATTGCTGAGACTATAAGATGGGAGTTTTGTCCCTGCATTACACAAAAAAAAAAAAAGAGGAGATATTTGAGTCTATTTTCTCTTGATCCATTTAACTGCAAAGTGACTTTTGTCACAGCACAGTTAATTATATAACTGTTTTGCAGTGGACTTTATTTTGCTCAGTTTCATCAGTCTTTCTACATGCCTGTGTGCTCCTGAGCCTGAAAAGATTCGTCGTCTGAGCATGCTCATTACGCTGCTTAGTAAAAACAGTCAACAAACCTTTCAGCCTTCAAACTATTTGTTTCTTTCATTATGCAATAACGAACAAATTTGCTTTAACAGATTGGCTGTGAACTTGTTTAACTGCTAGTAATGCGGCATTACGGTAACAGCTAAAGGTTTCAGCACTGACATTAATTCTCTAGAGACACCTTCCATTTTTTGGTCTGTTTATTAGGTGAACATCCTTACTTTCACCCAAGCCTAATTTAAATTATTAATTAGTTAATTTTAACTGAAGGTAAACCTCCGACAGATGGGATTTGTACATAATTGATATCGGATAGCAGGCCTCTGGCCAAAACGAATGTCAAATAAACCGTGTCACAATGGCCAACACCACCATGCAAGCTGTGCAACACCACTGAAATCTTTGCAACGCGGAGCATACATTTTGATGAACGCTTCACGCTTATCACCTTCTCCAGGCTTGTTTGCAACACTAGTATAAGCCAGTGATCAAAAACCCATGTATGTACCTGCAGATCTACTTTCTTACAGAATTCTGTCTCGGCCCTAATCCAACACACCTGCGCTACATAATCAGTTTACACGATTAGCTGGATCAGCTCCGTTGGATCTGGGATGGAACTGGATTATATAAGAAGGCAGATCTCCTTTAACATGGTTAGTGATAACTGGTACAACCAAGCGGAGTAGGTTTAAAAAAAAAAAAAAAACCTGAATAACTGTACCAATAAAAATAAATAAATAAATAAATAAATAAAAAAGTGTCAAAGAAAGCCAACACTGGATTAGATCTGGATCTGTTTCACAATGTTTCAAGCTATTAAATGGTGCATTCATGTTGCAAATTGATCATATGTTTAATTACGTGTTTGAAACGAAACACTCATCTACTATAATAAATATGACCAGGAAAAAGCAAGAGAGACACTCACAGCCAGTGTGGAGCTGCTAGACATTCGAGTCATATGATCAAGGCCTGTGCCAGGGCTCTTATCATCCGGGGTACTGCTGGCCATGAAAGCTCTCTGGATCACACGCTTGGGGGTTTTGGTAAAAGAAAACGCCCTGGTTACCTGCAAATTAACACAATCATTACTGCACCCAACCTGTACATTTCATATTACAGCCTGGAAACTTATAACAAGAAAAAATAAAATAAAATACCCAGCCATTATCTAACACAAGTAGGAGTATTCAATGAAACTTTGGTCTAGTTACATAAATTTTTTTTTTTTCCCACACAAATACACAGATAAGCACCAACATCAGTTACCTTTTAATGCTTAGTTCATGTCTTTAAATAAGATGTGGTTTTATTTCATAGAGACTCTCCATGTTACCACTCTGAAGCAGGGAGAATAAATGCATACTTCATCTGTCTTTAAACATTCTATTTTTGTCACCTGCTGTTTTTCCCTCTTTAGTTTTTTTCAATGAATCGAGCCATGTTACAAGTTCATCAATTAGATCAGAGGTAGTAAATTAAATGATAAATGAACAAGTGTAATGCCTTTAGCCTGATAGCCAGTCTCTGAGCTGCCTTCAGTTAAATAATTGACAATAAATGCATATGATTGGGTAAACCACAACAGAGAATCTCCGATAGAAAATCCCCGGTTTTTACTCTGCCATCAAGTGGATATCATGTGTGTGAGTGAGCACATTACATACAACACCCACAGTGCTGTTCCCACCCCTACCTTCTTTGATGTCTTTTTGATTGCCCTGGAGGCTCGACTCAGCGTGCTGTCCATGTCCTTCGTGCTCACTTGAAGGGTGTCAGGATCAGTACACTGAATTAGGTCTTCCTGTTTTAAAATAGAATAAAATATTAAAAAAAAAAAAGTCATTCTGCAGGCAAAATGCAATGAGTGAGACATCTTGGGCTGGCTAGAGAGAACAAGCGAGCATGAGAGTGTGTGTTGCCGAGAACACAGAAAAGAGGTGTGCATCGCCACCCTGTGGTGGACTCCATGCCTATAGGCTGGCAAGACAGACGTCTACCTGCAGGGCTTAGTGGTACTTGTTCTTTAATTATAAAGGCAAATATATACATCTGTCTGGCTGGAGCCAATTACATGTGCTGTTTGGCAGATCTGGGCCTGCACTCATGCGTCAGAGCAAGAGACCTGTGGTGCTGTAGAATGGAGATAAAGCCATCTGCCTCCAAGGTGTAAAGTTCAAGCACAATTCCACTTCTAATTACATTAATCTGTCTTCCAGCCTAACCACACTGGACAATCTAATAGGATTAACTGCCACAAAAAAAGGCTTGCACATGCCACCTAATTTGTTGCTGTAATATAAAAGTGAGGCCTAATAAAATAAATAATTACGCTAGAGGCCTTGTCAGCTTTCAGAGCCAAGGAAGATACCACGAGAGTAGAACACTACTCACCGCGGCGGCTCTGCAGATGGTGTTTGCCACTTGACGGCAGAGAGTCTTGAGCCAGGTCGACTTGAGCGTGTCCTCAGCAGCAAGCTGGAAACTAAACAGGAGGTTCTCCTGCTCGGTAGGAGGCCGCACAACCAGGGCAAAGGCGTTCTGACAGTCTATACACCCAGAAATCAAGTTTAGAAAACACAAACAGGGACTGATTTGGTGGAGAGTTAACAGTACAATCAAGTTCCCTCTCAAGGCACACCCTAAAAAAACATGCACGATCTACCTAGTTGAAGACTGCTGAATTGATCTGGATTGTGTGAATTGATTGGTATGATGGTGGTGGGCTATGACATTTTTTTTCTGGTTTACAGAGCCTGGGGTAGCTATAGAAACCAGAGTTTTTCCACCAATTAAATGCATCACTGGCAGGACTTCGCCCAAGATTAAGTATTCTGATATAAAAATTTCTGCCCTCAAATATAAGCATGAATTAAGGCTACATCTAGCATATTCCAGAAAGAATTTTTATTTAATTTTATTTATTTATAAAATATCAGATGTTACTGGTTTCACAATCTCGGACATAAACTACAGTGGACATTTTAGTCACTTATTGATATTACTCGATAATATGAACAGCTGGGTTTATGATTAACATTTTTCTGAACATCCTTCATGACCTTACAGCTTCTTTGAAAGGTGTCGCTCAAGGTTTTAGAGACCAAAATGTTCAAACGCTCCTTGTTAAGTATTACAAAAGCGCAGGAATTCTATCTCTGCTTTTGAAAAAGAGTGAGGACGCTTTTTACATCTTTTCAAAAATTGGTTTTTTTTTTCCCCCAAGACATACAAGTAAAGGGGCATGCTCCTATCCTTAAGCAGTTTTCATTTAGAATTTCCACAGTAATGGTGACTAACAAGTTACCAAGTCGCTGAAAAAAGGAATTTCAGAATCAATCCCAAATTCACTCTGAATCGTCAAGTACTGTATTGAAATGTTTCTTACAATCAAAGTGCATGTGTGTTTTGTAGCTGTAAAGTGGACTGTGAGCTTTACCTTCTGTGTCGCGTAGGTCCAGCACCCTGCGGATCTGAGACAGGGGCATGAGGGTGATGTGCTTGAGTTGAGCAGGTGGCCGTGTTTGCCCCAGAGGACTCTTAAAGGTGCTGATCACCTTATGCCTCTTCCTGGCAATCTGGAGATGCACACATACAAGCAATAAATAACCTCCTGCATGTGCTTAAATCCAGACTCTATACAGTGGGTGTATGTGCATGCACATGGAGGCTGTCATGTGTGATTCATTGATCAGCGCTGTTCAGAAGCTAAACGCCCAGGCTCATTAGGTACCCTTTAATCCTACAGCATGGGGCCCCGAGTAAGGGATGCAGTGTGATGTAGAGCAACAGATATGAATACAGAGGAATTCATCAATGAATAATTGAGCAGATGGAGCCCCAAAGCTCCCTTCTCTCATTAACAGGCTAGACCTAAACCTGTGCAAACAGGACAGCCACAGTAGACACAAGCCTCCCCCACCCAAGCCCACGCTAATCAAGAAACGGGGAGTAGCCGAGTCAGCAAGCACAGACTGCATATGCATTAATTAGGCACCTTTTTTCTCAAAGCTCATTCTCACCATGACCTCAGTGACTGCTTGTGAAGTGTGTGTGTGTATAATATATATATAAAAAATTGGGATAGGAGAAAAGCAGAGTGGGTGGAATGGGTGTTTGAGGGGAAAAGAGAAGAGGAGCTGACTCAATAGAGCAGTGCTAAAGAGGTCAATAAACTTAAAGGATATTGTGCGGATGTAACGGATGTTGGGAGGTCGGGAGTTAAAATGCAATGCGCTGGTTAGCAAGTCACTGAAAAGAATATCCATCAGAAAGCTGCCGAGGGAAGCCCAGGCCATGATACGCATATAAAAACGAAAGAACAGATGGTTAACGTGTACATTATAGCCTGTAAAGGAGAGCCAAGATCTCCCTTGTCTAGTAATTCTAAAAATATTTCCACACAAGGGAAAACGTGATTTCATCACGTAAATTATAACTTCACAGAGGCGAAATAAATATATAGTTCTTAACGAGTGCAAGTGTGAACATACCTCCAGGCAGTCGTTGAAGAGAAACAGAGTGACGTTTTCGCCTCGGTCACAGGGCTTGTCTCCTAGAGCAATGGTCTCCACTCTGTGTACCAGACTCCGATGAGAAGACAAAAGATTGGCCTGCAAAAAACACACACAACCCCCCCCCACAATTCTAGCAGCAACATCAAGCTCCTGCGAAGGCATTTATGAATATCGAAACTAATGCAAGCAGGGACTTGCTTCCTCACAACCTCTTTTTAAAGTGATTCACATTCTCTCTGATAGACCCCAAACAAATCTACATTAATATATTTCGCACAGACCTCAAAAGAAGAAAGGAGCAAGATTATCACACTGCCTGCACAAGATGCAAAGCTTTTACAAATCCTGACTGAAAAAGAACAACATAAAAAGGGAGCGTGCTGCTTAATTAACTGAAATAAATAGTGATGCAAGCTTGACTGAGCAGAGGATAGGCGCAACGTACTGGCACTGTTATTTAGAGATTAGAGGATCGTCACTACGAATAGAAGTCGGGTGAGTAAACACCTAAAAAAAAAAAATTTTTTTTTTTTAAAAACTTACAGGGCAGCCATCCACTTCGTAAACCACATCAAAGATCTGCTTCTGGCCTTCTGTCTTTCTCTTATCTTCATTTATATGGCTGGGTGGAACAGCAGAAAAGATTTAGGACAGTCTTTCTCCACTAAAGAATGAGGAAGAATGCAAGTATTCGTTGAAATGGAGCTGTTAAGTAATTTAACTCACGTCATAACTTCTTTGAGGGATTCTATGGCCTTTTCCAGGGTGACTTTATCAGGATTATCATCAGAGGTATGCTTTTTAATATCTGAAATAGTACAAGGTGTTTAAAAAAAAAAAAAAAAAAAATTATTGGGACAGACTTCCATAATTACATGGAGAGATAGAAGCAGAACATGGCCATGGTTTTGAATACTTATTTAAACTATTAAGAATCCCTTTCTCTAATCAAAGCCTTTAAATACACAATGAACAGAAAAATCTAAAGACGACTAAGCAACCAGCTACTGACGGAGAAGCACATATGATCACTTAAGTGGGGTGCGTGCGTACGTATGACTCACCATTGAGTAAGAGAGCCACACTAGGCAGTCTCTGAACAGGACGTATCATCAGCTCCACCAGCGTCTGCCGCCCACACTCAGGTTTAGCCTGATTGATCTAGAAAAAGGTTTGGAGGGAAACATGGAAAATCAAGACATTCAGGGATGCAGGTGGCCTTATTGTTCTCTTTATTTGCAGACACAGACTAGAGTTGGAGTTATAAGCCTGTTTTACACAGCCTTTTAAGGCAAGAATCTTACACCTTTTATCCCACCTCTCATTCTTTATAAAATATCTGAATGCCAAGCAGCAGCTCTGTGTTGTTCCGCCTCTGAGCCGGAATGAATGGTAGTAACCGAGCCGGAATCGACGTCTATATAAAAGTGACAGGCAGCACGGTGGGACAAGGGTGTGAGGTTTATGACCTTGACGGTCCCCCCCCAAGACCAGCACAAATTCAAGCATCTCCATCTACAGTGTCTATGGTGCACATGCCTTTCTGCCTCAAATCGCTTCCTACTTCACATCCTCCTCCAAAATAATTCTAATATCCCACAAACATGTTGCTTTCACTCCTCTCGTCCTCATTATCCATCCTTCCCTCTCTCTCTGTGCAGTTTTCTGTGACAGACATTTTTTCCCCCTGAAAAGCCGGCTTGGCTAAAGGACACAAACACGTTATAAACGTTGAGGCTGTTATGTTCCTTAAATAGGAATTCTTTAACGGAACTGATTAGACGTTGCATGTGATGCTCAGCGACTTTGCTTGTGCCTGAAGAGTGGTATTAAACGTGCACAGCTAACAAAAGCACCTCGACACTCCATTCACCCGCTGTTGTTTTGAAAGCAATGCCAGTATGCTTGGGGTATTTGTATTTCCGACACGCAGATACGTCGCCCTAGACGCTGATGCTGTGTCATCACACGTCACACCTCTGTGAGCCGATGTTCCGCAACCAATGTAAAAAACACACACAGGTGCAGCTTCATGTCAGCTTTATTTGGTTCAGTGAAAATCACTAAAGCTGGAATACTGAGGCGTTTTCTTTACGTCAATATAAAAGGGTCTTTAGCCTAATATTATCAGCAGACTGAATTTAAAACGGTACTATAATATATTTAAGAGAAATTTGAGACTTGTTACAAACATTAGGGTTATAGAAAAGGTAAATATCAAAAGGATTATATGGGAATGCAAATAAAACCAAGCCCCAAAAGTTTTAAATTCAAAAGTGAATATCATTTCAATTTAAGTATCCGAGTGGGATGGGCTCTGGAGCGCTGTATTCAATTAGCCAATCAGTAATTCAATAAATCAAGTGAGAAGAAAAGAAGTGGGTGCATTTACAACACTAACGGGCAGATCTATTGAATTACCTACTTAATTATGGACTTAATGTGTGCATTTTTTGGTCTTTAAGGCATGCTAGTTCTAGCTAAGAATATATTAGCCGAACAAGACGTTTTATTACCCAAAAAAAAACCCTCACTGGAGTTGAAAACTTTGTACAAGTTACTAAAATAGTATGGAGTACAACAGCATTTTTCTTCAACTACTACTATGCAGATCAGACAGAACACAGATCCGCAGTCTATCCAGCACAATAATTACCACAACAGTGTGTCTCGCCTTGCTTTGCCGCGTGTGCCAGAGCATGTAGAGTGAAACATTTCTGAATTAATTAGCAGAAAACTGAGTTGGGTGGGGGTAAGGGGGTTCACTTTTGTCTCCCGGTTCTGACATTTCCTTCTCATTTTATTTGATGAGGAAAATCTCTTCACATTTGAAAGGTGAATTATTTCGTTATCATTTCGTCTATCATGGAAAAAGGTCAAGGACACAGGTTTTTCCGGTCCTAGTTCTCAACGTCATTAATACCGCAGATACCCTGCACATTTACAAACAATACCTTCAGGAATGCGTGAAACCTGGGCTTCTGCTTCTCACACCTCACAATCGTCTCCTTGCTCATCTCAAAGAAGTTGACGAAAGGCGGGTAAGCTTTCACCAGCTCTCCGGACTGACCAGAAAAAGGGCGAGGCGTTACATAGGGGCCAGACAGTCGGCGTCATAGAAATGACAACATGTAGATCAAAACGCCATCACACTCACATATTTCAGAATGATGTCACCAACACTCTTGTCTTCTGACCAGTTCATCACCAGCTCTTCCAGGTCCGCCTGTCCAAAAGGCATTAAATCAGCATTAATAGCTGCTCTGGATGAATCACCCCACTTACACTCTCAGTCACCGGTTCAAACAACTGAATGGCCACCTTTATCCTGGTGTGCACTTCATAAATGTCTGGGATGCTGCCAAAGATGGTCTTAATCTCTTCTTGAGCCAGGATGGGGCCTCCGACCTGCCCTTCTTTCTCCAGTGGATACTTGAAAAGCTGAATAGCAAATCACAGAAGACTCATACCTCAATACATACTCAAAACCACGAGTCGTAATCAAAGTATCCGAGTATGTCTCATTTATATTGTTACTTTTTTGTGGGTATGAGAGAGATATTTTAAAATCGATGGTCACAGACAGACAGGGGGTGGATTTGTCATGTTCTGATGTTGTCATGGCAGCTGATCCTTACTGATCCCACACTCGGTGCTTGTTAACGTGTGTGCGCTCCTATCTGCATGCGTCTTGGGCAGGGGGGGGAGGGGGCCTCCAAGGGGCACAGGTGTTTGGATGTAGACTAGGCTCTGCTGCCCACTGTAACACGAATCTAATTCATTTTCTCCCCCATTGGTTTAGAGCACTGGTACAGCCTGATAAGACCACAGACAGGTACTGTGGAATGGCTGTCTCTCTGTGTGTGTGTGTGTGTGAGAGAGAGAGTGAGAGAGAGACCTGCAGGACTGTAGCCAGGATATCCACATAGTTGCTCTCAGTCTGGTACAGTTCCTTGGACACCTGCCATCTTGCCGACTGCTTGGGCAAAACAGGTGTGGAGCTTTTGGAGTTCTCTGAAACGCATGGGGAGACACACAGGTGAGCACCAAGATAATCTCTCCTGACAATTTCCCCTCACTTTCCTTTCTCCTCAAATATATTATAGGTCGAGTTGGTGCAATTATATTCACTTAACAACAACAACAACAAAGCTACAGAAGCCAAAATGAATGAATGGAATTGCTGTGTGTATATCTCACCATTTCATTTTTAAAAGGTCATAGGCAAAGGTTTTCAATTTATGCACATTTTAAACTTTATATGTTAAAAAACCCTCTGTAATTTTCTTCTGGTCCCAAGAACTATTGTTAATAAGTTAGCGCGGATCGCGGCGAATTTCTGCTCGGCGATTTCCGTGACCACTCGGCACGTGACGTCATTCAAGGCAAACAAATCGCTTGAGCTGAGTCCGCTTCAGTTTATTTGCATTCACCGGTTGCTTCGCAACAGCCATAGGTTCATCTTTTATGGTTTCACCTCTCGATATTCAATTTGGAGACTTCCTACTTCAAAATCGCTAGCAGACATTTTACACAACCTCTCACGACCAAAGTCCGTACACGTGTGCTCGGTTCGCAAGTAAACACAGAGCTGCTCCCAGTCCGTTTGCCTTGAAATGACGTCACGACGACTGTCCCCTGGCGGTAAAAGTGCGCGTAAGTGAGGTGTAAACAAACCTTTGGAACTTGTGCAAGCCGGTATATTTTAACCGTTTTATTCAATTTTAGGATGCAAATTAGACACCAGGAAGATTGAATCCGCTTTTTGGGTCATTCTTCTAGAAAATAAAGTTGATATTCTACGTTCCACCTCCGACCCTTGCCTATGACCTTTAAAAAGCATTAAAGATTTCAAAATGTACTGCTTTTCACAGTTACGCAATGCTGGGTGTCTGCAGGTACCCTCAAGTCAAACTGAATACTTTTCAGGACTTTCTCAGCACCACTTCAAATACAGCTTAAGATCAAGGTCTTGGTATACCAAACATATATGTGGCCCAAGAGCTTTGATCACCTAAATTTGAATTTAATTTGTAAAAAAAGTATTTTCTTTGGCTCGCTAGTTTTCCTACAAAGGTCAAGTTGACTTCACCTGATGACCCTGAATGCTTTCTACACACGCACCTCTGGACTCTGGAGAGGAGTTGCATGAAAGCTCCAAGTGCTCAGGGTGTGTGCCCTGCTCTGGGACTTGCTGTGGGGTGCTGGTACAGTGAAGGGGCCATTCTCTGCCTGTCCTACTCCTCCTCTGCTTCTCCCTCTCTCGCCTTCTCTTCACAGGCTTCTTATGTCTATGCCTGTCTTCCACGCTATGCTCTGTAACAACAGACCAGTCTTACACACTCACCTTGAACCTACACTGCTTCCCTTTCACACACCATGAGGGCTGTCAGAACGAATGCGTGTGTGAGAACACTATTCCAATTTCTATATTTATGTTTGGGGGGGGTGGGGATCCACGTTCAACTGATTAAAATCGCACATTCTTCTTGATGTCACCCAAGTGAAACATGCATGTACACACCATGTCAATAAAAGCAACAAATAAAAGTCTAACTAAAGAATCGAGACATGAAACATTACTGACAAACACTACAGTAATTTACTCACAGTAAATGAATCTAAAAAAAGTAAATACACAACTTTTAAAATAACAGCAGCTTTATCTTTCCCTTGCTCACACACCTGCACTCAGCCTAGAGCCCCGACTGATCCATCCTAAACCTCCAGCAGAGACACAAGTCACAGGAATCACGAGGTAGTCTTCGCCCAAACTATAATCAACTCACACTCCTGCATGACTCCATCTTAAACCCTTTGCAGGGGTGCTGGACCTAATGAGCTTGCGGGGTTGCAGATTTTCAATACAGAGGAACGATTTTAACTAAGTATCTCTCTCTCTTCCTCTCTGTCTCACCTGCCAAGGACTTGCATGTGTCTGGAGTGTTGGAGATGTCCAGCAGTGAGCCCATGGAGAGCGAGTGCTCTGCTGAGGGCCTCTTGCGAGGGGGGAAGGGCGAGATCTCGGTCTCTTTAGCGAGTTGGGCCAGAGTGTCGCGCAGACGCCGCCGCTTCCGATTACTCGTGGGCGTCGTGAGAGAAAGAAGGGACACGGCCTTCTTCATCGCCGGGCTCTCCGACTGGGTGGCAAAACAAGAAGATGGACACTTTTTTACAAAGAGTTAGAAGATTGCCCTGCCACTGTCGCAAAGAACACTTGAATAATAATTTTATATAAATGTTTACACTTCAGCACAGAGTGGTGTATAGTATACACACCATAGTAAAAGAAAAAAAAAAAAAAAAGCACGGTTACAGTCTTTGCCAGAATTATTGGAACCCTTTATAAGAATGATTGCACTGTTTAATCCAATGCTAAATAAATACTGTATTGAAACGGCACTCTCCATGTGCATTTGCTACTCACTTTATATAATTTTCATAATATAATTCTCGAGCTGACTATTCTCAATAGTAAAATGGGAGCCTGCAATATTTTGAAAGAATACAATAACCAGAAAAAACTGTGTGACATTTATATAAATAGAGCGATGAAATGAAAAGTTAAATGGTATACCGTCTTCTAAAATATGACATTTTAATAGGATAAGTTATTATCCCATTAAATAAATAAATTTTTAATATCTTTTTTTTTTTTTTTAAAGATATTAAATCAAGGTAAATGACAATGTCTTGAAACTGATAACACATCTTAAGATGAAATAACCAGATCTTATAAGAATGACATGGTAATTTTCAGAACCTCCCCTCCCTTGTGGTTCATAGCTTCCACAAAAATTAACGCGATTTATATATTTTAAAAAATAAAAAGATATCCACCCCTGCATTAAGCATATACAGCAAAGGTAGAGCAAGTAATATTGAGAGTTAGAGGAAATGGCCAAAATGTACAATTTTTTTTTTTAAATTATATAAAATGCTTAAATTATTATAGTATATACATTCACTGTTACCTTCTCATATGAATACATCGATTCCCCAGCTCGAGCATCCATCTGGATACTGCCCCAGAACCACTTAAAGGAGAGAAAAATAAATAAATAGACCATACAAACAACCAGACTGGACAGTCCAAGGCCACATGGTTCAACCCACTTACACACACCATTCATCAGCATAAATTAATATAAGAGGCTGAATTCATACTGTTCCTCAGGATGTGCTGTCAGAACAGAGCGCAGGTCCTCACCTCCTGTTTAACAACATACAGTCTCTTCGATGGCACAAAGGGCAGCTCTTTAATGGAGTTCTCCTCCACCACCAGGTGAGTGCACTTCTCATCTCCGACCTCCAGAAAGTGGCCACCTGGAACATACAACATGCTTGCATTCAACCTTAAAAATTATAACCCCAGTGAAATCCTCTTCTTCGGACAGAAGAGCCAGTGGCTCTGTAATGACCTCCCTACAGAATCCATTACCAGGCCTAAATCATCACTACAGATCATCAGGCCACTAATTTAGCCAAGTAAACTCTAGATCATGCATGGAACTGAACTTGTAGCAAGGCAACTCTCCAAATACAAGGTTGGTTAATGCTTCAGAGAATTCCTCAAAAGAGATGCCAAGCAGATCATGACAAAAACAACAAATAGGCTCCACAACATTATATGAAGTGCTTTTTTAAAAATAAAAAAAAAAGTTCTATCAAAACAGAGCCTTACAATAGCATTTGGCTACAGAAAGGACACAAGGAGTTCAAATAAACGAGAAAAAGAACTTTTCATAATGGAACTACAAGAGAACAATTATGTAGTTTGTCAGCAGCAGCTGTTGAAGGAGATTTAAAAGCGATTCTTCCGTACCGTGCTTCAGCGTCCTTTCCTCCATATTGCTTTTTTCCTCCTCAGAGAATCCCAAAAAGCTCAGAACGCAGTCCTGAAACGGTGGCACTTTGAAGGCCATACGGAACTCCTCTTCGCCTGCGTGGAAATTGCTGCAAGCAGAAGGTTGGCATCAGCAGAAATAACAACCTGGCATAAACACATGCTCTCAAAAGTTACAGGATTCATACTTTGTAAACTGATTTTAATGAATCTCTGGAGAACTGAAAGCATAAGGTATTCTTTTTTGAGTCTGAAAAACACGCACGTATCCTCTACCTGAACGTTAAAAATGGCAAATAAATAAAATGACGCTGTATTCCGAACAGAAGAGCACGGAGATAGATATTTATATTCAGATATCAATCCTTTTATCATTCTTCATACTTACACACACGTGCACTTACATGTTATCCTTGTGCTCCCAGGCCTTATGGATCCAGTCTGGAGTGAGAATGGGTGTACCCATGCACACAGCCAACTACACAGGAAGGAAAAAAAAAGTTAGCGAGAATGACAGTGCACGAATTAAACTCAGCCCCAATGCATTATGCATATGTACCTAATGCATGATTCAGCCTAATTAAGCAGTTTTTTTGTTTGTTTTTTTTTTACCAAGAGTGATAAATATGCACACCCATAATCAGACACTCTCCAAAACAAAATTTAAAAAATAAAATTTGTTCAGCTACAGAGGATGGATTTGCTTCACATCTAGAGCTACAAGAAAAACACAGACAATCGCCATTATTCCAACGAAGCTTAATTACCAGTACTGCACAAAAATTATTTGGGTAGCTCCTCTGCAAACAATGCTTATACTGTAGAAAACGGAGATGTTTAAGATATGTTTTGTTTACAACTCAGTAATATGAAGAATATTTCAGCAACTTTAATTGCTAAGGTAACGTACAGCAACATAAAACAGATTCTTAGCTTTTACGATTTCATATGTAGGGGACTGGGGTGGAGGGAGGGACACAATGCATACGAAATTAAAGAATTCAGTTGTGCAATAGCTCGCCTGCATGTTCGCTGTCAATCACAAAAACCTTGACGTGCCTTATTCGAACACCCTTTGCGCAGCCAAGCACAGAGCTGACTCCTGGCCAGGTTTTCAGCAGTGAAGAGGATGGGAGATTGAAAAAGCGAAGTGAACCCAAGTGAATCAATAAAACCAAGGGCTCTATATTTCGCCCAAGTCTCTCAGGGAGGAAAGAGCAATGCTTTATGTAGACTTCAGAACAGAGCTTATGGGCTACGTGCTAGCACTCCAAAGGTATTTGATCAGTCCAGATCTCCATGCTCAGGAATTTTTTTTTTTGGGCGCTGCAACACTCTTTACACGACTCAACATTCAATACATTAGTTAGGTTCAATAGTCAACAGACATAAGCAAAATGTGAATAAAATGGTTGCCATGGGAACAGGGAAACCTCATTTCCAGTCCTAGACAACCAAAACACCAGGGGAAAAAAAAAAAAAAAAAAAAAAGTTCAGATGTGCAACATGAATATTCTAAAATTTTATATAAAAACACACATTTATAACTCGTATGTTTAATTGTTGACGTTTATCGTTCACCATCCAGCTTTTTCAGGGTCTTTTAGACAAAACATTCAAGTTGTTTGTCCAGTAAACAAAGGATCCTGGTTTTATTTTGCCAAATAATGTAAAATTAGAATGCCTTTCTAGTTTAAACTTAAGGGCTGTCAGGGTTGATGTGACCGTATTTGATCGTTTAAATAGAGAAGATTTAATCCAAAACGTCAACTAGTGTAACTGGTGCAAAAATTAAAAGCAATACTTAATATTTATAAAATAAATCTGTGCTGTAATCATAAGGCCTTCTTTCTTTCTGCAGTGGAAAAGCTCCTTGGCTGCAAAACATTCGAAAAAGTTCTGCTTGAAAAATCACTAGTCTGTTGCAGACATTCTATTCGGTGTTTATCTGCAGATCATCATACAGAACAACACCTTGGCCAAAAGCTGCGAGAATTCAAACATAGTCCAACACAAAACTGCGCAAGCTGCAATTAAATATACATCTTAAAGGGCACTCTGTAGAGTGCATACCTCCACCAAGCCACATATTCAGATTTGCATCAAAATCTAATCGATTGTTCCTTGGCACATGACTCACCTTTCCTCAAAATTTCATCAAAATGCATTCAGTACTTTAAGTTACACTGGGAAGACAGACAAAGGGGAAATCATAACTTCCTCCAAAGTTGGCAGAGGTTTGAAGAAGAAGAAAAAAGTTTTTTTCCCCCTACTAGGTGCATTATGTATGTAAGCATATGTAATAATTTAACAGCCCTGCGTGCAGCTCTTTTTATTATCCTCATAGCATGTTTAGTTTAAGTACTATACATTTCACCAATTATTAACCAAGTAAACAAAAGCACGTTTCCACATATTCACAACTCTGTGACTAAACTGCTTAGAGATTTCACATTTAAGTACTGTATGTGCATTACGGAAGTCTTATTTGTAACAGTGTGCGTTTCCCTAAGCTGATCTGTACCTCCGGAGTCAGTAAACTCTTTTGCCGTGACTGAGATTAGCTCCACTCTCACTCAGCAAGTCAGTCTGTGACTCAGTTAATCTTTTACCTATTGCTTTAGAAGAGGCGTTTTCACTGTTTATCTGGGATGTATTTTTGGATAGTTGCAGAGACAGTTAGGTTAGCTCAAGTTGCGGCATTTCACACAGGCGAGATATCGTGTCAAACATTATTGAAGCTAATAACTTGTTAAATGAAGGGGTGTGGGACTGTACCGTGGTATGAATGTGCTTGTAAACAAATACAGCTGCTATGTAGCATGTTGAATATGTTCTGCGCTTAGCTAGCTAACTATCCAACAGTGCCACAGCACCTCTTTTGAAACACACAGCATTGCACAAAACTTTAAAATTACATCTCAAGAACTTCTAATGAAAAGGATAATCTTTTAGACCCTACATAAATGACAGCGTTAGCATTGCTTAAATACCATTGATGCTTAACTATGTTGTGCAACTGATGGCGGTCCGGCAAAACTAGGCCTAGTTTTAATTAAATTGTTCATCTGCTGGTCTTTATACCTTCATGCATTAAAAGTATCTTAATGAAGCATTTAAATTAAGAGAGTTATTTCCAGCCCCCTATAACGGAGTGCACATGATCAACCAGATCTGAAATCTCTGTGGCCCAGTGAACAATTTGGAAATTAAGTATTTAAAATCTAAACAGAATAAGCTGCAGCTTTAACTACAGAGGATATGATGTACTGCTGAAATACAAACCCTATATTTCTCCCCGTGAGTGGAATGGGCAATGAGGTGGGTGACTTTAGCACTGAAGTCCTTACGGATGGTCCCGCCCATATGATGCACCAAGTTAACTAGGTTTACCTGAGAGAGCAAAATGAATATGAGGTCACGCTGAAGGGGCAATCTCAGACATCATATCTGATCGTAGACCACAGAAACTCACCACTTCCTCTTTTTTGCGGAAGCCAGTGAAACAGAGCGACAAGTTGAGCATGGTGGTGGAGTAGAGAGGACGGGATGAGAAGGGCAGCGGCTACATAGGAGAGAGAGAGAGAGAGAGAGAGAGAGAGAGAGAGAGAGAGAGAGATTATTTACGAGTAATTAGCACAGCCCTGTGAAAAACAATGAAGACCTGTAGATATGCAAAAGACAAGTCTAAACTTTGACCCTTACAAAGACAGCAGAATCTATGAATATACATGAGTATGCACATTAT
>JAPFFA010000007.1:37024828-37035525 GCA_026153275.1 Sciades herzbergii | reverse complement strand
ATTCACACTCACATTCACACCTACGGTCAATTTAGAGTCACCAGTTAACCTAACCAGCATGTCTTTGGACTGTGGGGAAAACCGGAGGAAACCCACGCGGACACGGGGAGAACATGCAAACTCCGCACAGAAAGGCCCTCGCCGGTCACGGGGCTCGAACCCGGACCTTCTTGCTATGAGGCGACAGCGCTAACCACTACACCACCGTGCCGCCTCGCTTTACATATAATACTATTTATTTCTTGCATAATTCCAGGAGTAGTAGTAGTAGTGGTAGTAGAAATAGTAACAGTAGCACTAATAGCAATAGTAGCAGTAATGTTGGTGGCGGTGGTATTATTAGCATTATCTTTACATGTATTAAAGGTTAATTGTATACCAAGGTCACAATATCACAGCCCAGACTCCATTATATTTAACCGTAGGCATACTGTGTTCATTCGATCTTCTGAGTAAGTATATATATTTTACTTTTCTTACTGTGACTGACAGGATATCGAAACAGAAGTCTAAACAGGCCTTCTATCCCTAAAGCTGTACACCAAACAGACTCGCCAGTAGGAGAGCCATTGATTCTCCAGTTGAGGAAACCGAGATCCAGGATTTGTGACATTAATGGTGAATAATGAGCTTTAATATGTCCATGCTTCTCCAGATAGCCAAAACATGTGTTTCACAAGTGTGCAGATAAACGAGCCCAGTGAAACTTGCGTGAAGCCCTCCCATGTCACTACGGAGCCATATGTTATGGCTTTCAGAATCTGAACTCTATTTTAACTCGTGGTCCAATGGGAAATTGAGTTTTTGCTCAGACCAAGCCCGCGCAAGATGAGCTCGGTGTTAGTAGAAATAGCCCTTTTATGCTGGTATGAAGTTAGATTAGTGCGTATTGTCACAGTGATGAAGGGAAGGAATAGGAAATGGATGTTGCATTGGGATTTCAGACTCATTTCTACCTGGTACCATGATTTCTCATTCCATTCAATGTTATAAATCTTCATCAGGAGTCCAGTTTAAACCCATTCGCTCTGTTTTCAATGCTTCCTTTTACATGCTGTACAAAAAAAAAAAAAAATCTCAACTAGCCCTTCGGTGAATATTCCACGTAAATGCTCCAGGCTCCAACACAAACATTTTTATAGTGCGGCTCATAACAAGTGGTCTAACATTCTGTAAATCCTGCCTGGTTCTTGGCAGAATTTTTCTCTTACTGATGAGGTCAGGGAAGCTATGCAGCACAGATACAAGAAGGAAGAACGCATACTAAAGCGGATGAGTCCTGGATTCCTGGATATAATGAAGGACTAATGTTGGATAGTAGACTTTCACCACTAGTGTCTATCCTGCCTGCCTTGATTCTCAATAATTGGAGTAAAATGTGGCTGGAATTGCCTTGGCTGCTGCTCTTCAATGTGGGAATGAAGTGGGAGCCCTTATAAAAATTCCTAGCAATCTTGTGGTGGAAGACCCATCTCTATCATCTCTATCATGGAAATGGAAAAAAAAAAAACTCGGAATGAGATTTTAAGGGTGTGCGAGTGGTCTTTCGGTCAACCGTTAAATGTCGGTGTAGATTTGGCAGTGTTTAGACAGACTCTGGTCTTGTATCACATTCCACCATCAGCCTGTCTTCTTCTGTTAACCAAACCGTTCAGACAAATGAGCAGGAAAAGAGCTTGATACTTATGTTGGACTAATATCGTCACTGTGTTAAATGGTGCATACTTCTGAGCTCATTTCATGCTCGGATGACAGAGATATAAAGTCGTTCTCGATTTTGTTTTAACTCCACTGTGTTTTTTGGATGAAAATATTTCTCGACTCCAGGCAGGTTTAAAATAATTTATTTATTTATTTATTTATTTTTTACATCTTGAGTAAATTTCGCTTAAAAGAAATCACTATTTTTTTTTTAAACCTGTGTCTCTGAAATAGCTGTTCTTTATAGGCTACTGTTCAGCGCAATGGATGGCTTTCTCAGACCCAGAAGTTATTGCATTGTAAAAACAAATTACCTAATCAAAACCATTTGAGAGTTGCGGCTTCAAGGAGAGTGCTTAGGTTACAGTAAAATACGATGATCACAAGAGCAGATGGCGTCTTTGTACTACAGGCTTTGCGGAGAAATAAATACACTTTCTAACACTTTATTAGGATGCAGGTGGTGCACACGAGTTCAACACCTGCGAGCGAATGCTGGCTAAAACTACGAGCCCAAACAGCTATCTTGAAAGTCTGCAAATAAAATTTTAAGATCCGATTCAGATTTAGGACTTCCTCAGCCTGAAGGGTTCACGGGATAACGGTCCCCTATCTTTGCAGGTGCCAGATGACTTTCTTAAGTAAAGGATACAAACAGATAATTCATAAACCTCAACAGCTGGGGAAAGCTAAAGAACCTCATAGGACCTCATTGGGCTTTGGCACGACTGCTCGCCCTTGTTTTTCTCCAAAACGCATTCTCAGCTCACAAAAGATATATATTCAATGCAAAAAACCTCCTGCCGGCTCGCAGCAAAGGTGAGACAGAAAAATATGCTCAACGTTCGAAGCCAGTTAGAGTTAAGAGCAGCGCTTGGCTCCTGAGGGAGATGAGATATGAGCTGCACTGGGGAAGCCTTACCCCGTCTGCGACCCTGCTGCTCTCCTTTCCACTCGGGCCGCTCCAGGTCACTTTGTAATGGTGGAGCTGCAGGTCTCCCTCTTTGGGGGGCTCCCACCGAAGCAGCACGCTCACCCTACCGTCAGCGCTCACAGTCTGATTTTCGATGCTGATGTTCTGCGGCTTCTCTGGGGGCAACGGGTCTGTAGCAGGAAGAAAGAGAACGTGTATTTTAGTTTGCTAAATCGGACCACATTTGTTTGCGCTCTCCTGATGCGTCCTAGAACCATTGGAAATGAGGAAAGTCCGTGCAAGCCAGAGAAGGATGCAAATGAGGAACTCATGGAAACTGCAAAGTCGATGAAGATTGAAGTCAATGAATAAAGCTGTCTGACAGTACTGTGCTGCTGTGTTCACGTTTTCTTCCTTTTTTACGTAGCCAGTGGAAGGAGCGCAGTAGGATATAACACCCAATTAAGTTGGATTTATTCAATGCACCAGCTAATAATTTAAAGAAAACACACTGGAGTTATTAAGAGAGCAATATAAATTGTTTGTATGCCAGAATCACAATTAAATGTCAGTGGAAACAGAACTGGATGTCATTGTCTTCTTGTCATTTTTGTTTCTGTTATTCTGCTTTCATGGTCTTTCATGGTTCTTGGCTGCATATGGAATGTTTTCGCAAGCCTGCGCCACAGCTCAGCAGGCCATATGTGGGAGTGCATGTGTATCATTATGTGTGTGTATATTCATGGTGGATGACTCTTCAGTGGAACAGATATATGATGAATGGTGACTCAGTCTCTTGCCACTGGGTGGGGTGGATAAGTCTTCCACACAACAACGCAACCAGGGGTGTCGAAGCCATGTTGCCTGAACACATATAGAGATCTGCTCCTCATTTTACAGCAGTTTCACCTCATCACAATATTTTCGAAAGTTGCTAGGCGTACAATGTACACAAACTGCAATACTGTTCCATTGTTATTGACTCAATCTAAACAAAACATGAAACCAGCGCTAAACATGAGGAACTGTTCAGACAGAAAATCAGCATAACTTTTCATTATCAACAGCACATCAGCAACTTGGGTTTCACCTGGAACACATTTTAGCTTTGAATCCGAGCAACCTGATTTTACTTCCACCAGGTATGAGAGAGCAGTGTTATCTACTGTAAACGCTTAAACGGTTACTGCAGAAGGGCTTTAGGGTGGGCTTCCAAACTCTCAGCATCCATACGAAAACAAAGGCTCCATTTCATGCTGTGAGGCAACCCCCGATCAACACACGTGGCCCTGCTGCCTCCTTTAAGATTGCAAGTGGAAAACTGTCACTTGGATTTTTTCCTCACCGAGTCATATAGCCTCGGAGGAGGGACCTTTCATCTCCAGATATCCTTGAGTAATGGCAGCTACGCACATGACCTACGACCTTCAGCATTCTTCATGCACCCCCGCACCCCTGCCACTCAGATGTCCCATGGCAATTTGATGAAAGTTGCATGTTTTGTGACCCCAAGGAAGAGAAAAAGAGAGCCATATGGCTCTACAAAGTGGTACTAAGTATGTACCTGATTAACGCTGATTTGCAATATTGGCTATAGAGAATAGTTTCTTAGAATTTAAAAGAATATGACCAAAGCTGTGCTTCCCACAGAAAATTGCAAATCTTGAATTCGCGACAGACGTCATTTTCAGCAACGAAAAAGGCCAAATTGCATCCACGTATGCATCAATTAAAAAAAATAAAAAAATAAACTTTCAACACTGTGCATTTTTTTTTAATTCTCTACATTGTTCCAAGTGCTGGTAATCTTTAAAAATAAAACAAGAATTGATTTGAGTCATTACTGGTGATGGCTTCAGTCTGCATGTAATTATAGCTTGGACTTGGCTTTTCAATAGACTCACTTTTGGAATGTGCCAAATCAAGCACCCCTGTGGTCTGAGACGACATGAAGCACGTCCCTGAGAAACTTGACTGCACCATAAATTGCAATCAAACGAATAAGACAAAACAAAACAAAAAGCAAAAACAGATACAATGAAAGAATCTTATATGAAGCACGCTCTTCTTTTTTGCCTCTGTGTGTTTGTTTGCTGCATCCATGGAAAAGTCTATCTCTCCATACAGTGAAACGTTTAAAATCTGACACAACGTCGGCTCGCCAAACTCTCAGCATGAGAGATGGGGTGTATGTGTTTGGGTGTGTGTGTACGTGGGAGTGTGAGAGAGTTGAGTGGAGCGGGCTGTGATGATGTACAGGCTGTAGACTGCTCTGGTTTCAGGCAGGCCAGTTTTACAAAGACGGCTGACTCTGCAGTGTTGCTGAACTGCTGTGAAGGATTTGCACGTTTGTCTGTAACTCTCCATAACTCCTCTCACTCAGCAGTGTCCCAGCAATCTACACTGAAGCTTTGCCCATGTTACTGAGCATCTGACTAAAAAATGTAATGTGCAGACTTGATCAAAATGTCAGCAGATGCAGTAAATCTTCACCGAAATTTAATTTGTCGAAAAAGTGTAGCGGTTTACCTCGTGTTGAGAAGAAGTGCTTGCTGGGAGTGGTGAAACCGCGTGTGCCCTGGCTGTTCACCGCGCTCACCCGAAACTGGTACCACCTGTGGGGTCGGACGTCCTTCAGCAAGGCCCGCTCTTCCACGGTCTTGCAGAGAGAGAGAGGGGGGAGGGGGGGTCATGGTAGATTTAATGAAGACAAATCAGACGAAAGGACTCCATCAGTGCTGTAATGACTGGCTGATCGTTTGCAAGAAGATCTTCTTAGACCTGCTGAAAAGCACTATTTAAATGTTCCTATTCATTACCTCGCAGTTCCTATTGGGAGAAAATGGAGATGACAATGGACTATTTGTTTCAAAGGTTTCTTGATCTGATGGTTTGAAATTTAAAGCTCCAATTAGGGGTTGCTGAAATCATGTCCCTGGATGAGCTCAGAGCCTCTCAGAGAGTATCTGCTAAAGAAAACAATCTGTACGTAATTGGATAGTGACACAATCCTTTGTCTTCTGGCTCTGTATTCTTGTATGTTGGCTTTGGATTCCATAAGACATCAACAACTATTACAGTAAAGTGCAAAATATCAGCCTTAATTTAAAAGCATGTCCATGTTGAGTGAAACGGTGAGAGGGTTTTTTTTTTTTTGTATAAAGTATATTATAGAGGTGCAGTTTGCAATCAGGCTGTTCACTTACATTGTCATATCATTACTTCATGCACAAAAGAATTAACTCACAGTCTGGAGTTCAGTCTAGACATGAGAACCAGGGAAGTTTTACGAAGGGAGGAGAACCAGAAAGCCGACAACCGTGAATCAGAAAAAGCAGATTCATTAAATCAGAGACAATTGGAAAAAGCAAGAACAAAAGCAAAATGAAAAACCGCACAACTAAAGGTCAAGAACCCTTTCCAATGTGGTCTATCAAAAAAACAAAAAAAAAAACCCCAGCATGAGCTTGGAAGGTTAACAGGAAAGATGCAAAAAAACCAAAACAAAAAACTCCCACACATGGTAAATCTCACTGGAGGCTGCTGATGCAGTTGGGTGGCCAACAATCAACTGCACACCAAATATAACTATTTTATTTCAAACACCTGGGAATGTAGAGCAAGAGAATTTCTTGCTACACATAAAGACAGAAATATATATATAAAGAGTACACGCTCTTACAGAACACCTATACACCTGCACATTCATGCAATTATCCAATCGGCCAATCATGTGGCAGCAGTCCAGTGCATTAAATCATGTAGCTACATGTTAAGAGATTCAGTTAACGTTCACACCGAACATCAGAATGAGGGGAAAATGCGGCTCTCAGTGACTTTGACCATGGCATGGCAGTTGGTGACAGATGGGCTGGTTTGAGTGTTATAGAAACTGCTGATCTGAGATTTCCACATATAACGTTCTCTAGCGTTTACAAAGAATGTTGTGAAAACTAAAAATGTATCCGATCACAATTCCAGTCAGCGGAAATGCTTTGTTGATAAGAGAAGTCAGAGTAGAATGGCCAGACTGGACCAAGCTGACAGGAAGCCTATGGTAACTCAAATAACTTCTCTTTACACCAATGGTGAGTAGAAAAGCATCTCAGAACACATGACACGTCTAACCTTGAGGTGGATGGGTTACAGCAGCGGAAGGTCATCTCAGGTTCCACTCCTGTCAGCCAAGAACGGGAATCTGAGACTACAGTGGGCACAAGCTCACTGAACTTGGACAAGTGATTGTCTAGGAACAATTGTCCAGTGAAAAATTGAACACCTTGACTAAATGCCAACAAACATTTGCTCACTTCAATACATGTGGCCAACACATGAGTTCTAGAACTTCTTTTCAGATTCAAATAAAAGCTGACAATCAAGAAAGATGATCTGTGTAAAGGATGGTTTCAAGAAGAGTAAAGCTTTCAGTGATGTACTTTGGATAACAATTGCCTTTTGGCATTTTGGAGGTTTTACAGAACTAAATGTTTTACATTATAGGTCATAGAGTTCATACTAATGGACCACTTACGGATGTAATCCGTCCAAGTATTTCCATTATCATAGCTGTAAGCTCTGAAATGTCTATACAAATTAAGAGTATTTGAATTTGTCTCTCAGGAGCCAAAAACCAGAGTACTGTCACTCACACAAAGAAAATAAAAGTCATTCTGATCCAGGCACAGATGACGATAGTGTGAAGTACGTTTGTGGAAAACTTGGCTCGGAGTAGTGAGTGTTGCTGTTCTCTTACCATCAGAACAGTGTGCCAGGGTGAGGCGTCGTCTTCACTGGGATGAATGCCATGGTTCCATCTCCTCTGCAGTATATACAGCACTGGTTCAATAGACACGTTGAACTTCGACATCCATGTCACCTCCAGCTGTCCATGCTGGTCTTCTAAAAAGGCCATGTCTTTCCTTGGCTTCAGGGGGACGCCTATGACACAAGCATGACACATGCTGGGAAGCACCTACTTAATGTCCTACTTGTTCTGCATGTTAAAAATGGTTGGAAAGAGAACGTGATAGTAAATCAGAATCAATGATGTGATGTTACAGTGCAACATAAAAATGGATCATTGATGTTCAGAGCATACGGATCTAGCATTCTCCAGTGAACATCAAGAAACCAAAACGCTGGTTTGGTGTGCTGTAGGTATTTGTTATTATTGGGACATCTTAGGAATATTCGCTCAATTTTGTCAGGTTTTTTTTTCGGGAATTCTTAAACAGCAGAATATTCTTCCTTGTTAGAGCCTGTTACGTTAACTTTTTACACCAGTAACGTTTGCGGATTACAATTTATCTTAACTGATAAACAGAAACATGGAGATTTGGCTGTACTTAAGCCTGTTTATACATATACTACACTTTGAGACAGCATATCATACCTTTATAAAGGTTGGTTGGTGCTTGGCAGGTGTGACCACAGCCGTTTGAACAGCACTTTTTAGAGCCAGAGCACTCGCGGTCACCACTGCAGCTCTCCACACAGGCGGCTGCAAAGCCTGATGCCCTTTGAGGAGAAGGACAATCGCCCTGCTTCTGCACCTGCAGTGACTGCAAGAACTCAGCGCTGGTCACACACTCATGATGCTTCTTTTTATGAAAATGAGGGATAGAGAGACAGAGAGAGAGAGGGAGATGGAGACAGAGCAGGAGATACAGTGGTTAGCAGCAGACACCCACCCATGTTCCCTGGCCAGAACAGTTCCGTATGAGACAGAGCCATGGCGTGTGCTCGCAACGTCATTCTCCTGCCAGCGCTGGCATCGCACTACTAAGCCCGAAACAGACTTGACGCACACAGAGTACTGTTCCTGAGGACACATCTGGCTGTAGGGTTCCTGACCAAGGCGCTCTGGAAACCGTTCATTTGCAAAACATCTCCAAGAATTACTTAACTCAATGCTTCTCTGGTTTGATGCAAGGCACATGTTTCTTCCACTGGGTGAATCACACAGTTGGGGAAACAACAAAGCATGCAGCTTGCTTCTAATACACAAAGACTGCAAATTACACCAGAGTACTTATTATCCAATGGGTTTAATATACTGTTGTTGTACTGCACTTTTACACTAAGCATCTTTAGAAGAATATTGAAAATCCACGACTCAATCGGAGTAGTTATTATATCGTCTGAGTGCACAATTACATTGTTTTGTCTGTTTGAGTTCGTCTCTTCATACCTCATCACTCTACAGAAAAGGATTAAAGAAGCGTAATCAAATCTGAACCTAGGGGCCAGGTGGATAATATAAAAGTGATTCAATTTTCCATTACGCACACACATACACACATATGTGCACATATAGGCTTGTAATGTTTTAAATCACAGATCATCACAGTGTAACGTTATATGGTAGCTCACAATCTTCCTCGTATAGCTGCCTGATATGGGTGAAATTAAATTACAGGAAGGCATTCTACCAACATGCACATATATCACACCCAGAGGTCTCGGCTCTGTCTGGTAATGCATCATCTCCCAGCAGGTTAATGACTTGTGTTCCTTATGTACATCTCGTATCTCATTGTGGTTTCGTGTTCATCCTTTGCTGGTTTTAACTGAACTGGTCCACTCAAACACACTGACAATCTGAAACAGACTTTGTGTGGTAAGGCTTACCTCGCAAAACTTGTGTGAAAGAAGTCTTCTGGTTTCCCATAATTCCTTGCATGGCTGTAGGCACTGCAGACAAACAAAGAAAACAGACCTGAGAACGGAATGTAACCAGACATTGAGTAAGAGAGAAAAATAGTAAATAGCGCAGCCACATATGCCTAACGTTACATCATAAAACCAATCTACTTCATAAATACCCAATTAAATTTCGTCTTTAAAAAAAAAAAGTACTATTAAGCACATCCTAGGAACCTTAAGAACTGTCTTCTTGCTATAGTGTGGAAATTTGACATTGTTATTATTAAATAGCAATTGTTCTTTTCAGAAATCAGGTGACTTATAGGTCATGCCTCGCTGTTGGTCAAACATCGGTTATTCACAGGCTGGACTAGGCCTCGCAGAACTGACTCACGTTAAACTGGGAAAACATGAGCAATACACTTTCCACTTTATTTGAAACACCCGTCTACCTCCTCATTCATGGTATTATCCAGTCAGCTAATAAAGTGTCAGGTACAGGTCAAGAGTTTCAGTTTATGTTCACAAGAAAGATCAGAACAAGATAAAAAAAAATATCATCTCAGTGACCAGCACGATGGGCTGGTTTGAGAATTTCAGAAACAATCAATCTCCTGGGATTTTCACACATAACGGTCTCTAATGTTTCCATAGAAAGCTGAAGGAAAAAAACCCACCCAACATCTTGTTGAGGAGAGAGAAGAAGGAGGAGGAGAAGACCAGACCAGTTCTAGCTGACAGTAGGTCTCAAATGACCAGCCTTTACAACAGTGGTGAGCAAAAAAGCATCTCAGAACACATAACATGCCAGTCACTGGGGTGGATGGGCTACAACAGCAGACGACCACATCAGGTTTCACTCCTATCAGCCAAGAACAGGAAACTGAGGCGAGAGAACTTTCACTGACACAGATTCGTTTTTCACGCGGTGTCCGCCATATTGCCGGGCAAACAAAGAAACAGCCGCGATAGTTAATAATGAAAATCGAGGTGACTGCAGTCAGTACAATGTATTTGAAATTATTAAAAATGTATTTTATACCAGCAGATCACGTTACATCGAAAAGCTGAAACATGCAGGCATCCACAGATCCATATAATTTACCCACAAATGTATTTATTCATTATTTATTCAGCACACTGCTCTCTCTCTCTCTCTCTCTGTGAGTAAGCATGCGCACGTGCGTTCACTGCTTCAGATGGATTAAACGCAGAGGAGGAATTCTGCTGTGCTTGAGGTCGCATGTGACAAAAATAAAAAACAAAGGCTTCTTCTTCTTAATTTACCCACAAATGTATTTATTCTACCTGAAAAGCGTATGGGCGGCACAGTGGTGTAGTGGTTAGCGCTGTCGCCTCATAGCAAGAAGGTCCGGGTTCGAGCCCCGTGGCCGACGAGGGCCTTTCTGTGCGGAGTTTGCATGTTCTCCCCGTGTCC
>JAPFFA010000007.1:35813539-35825626 GCA_026153275.1 Sciades herzbergii | reverse complement strand
CCCGACTCTCGGGGGGCCCCTGGGCCAGGGGGCCCCAAGCAGTTGCCTGCCTTGCCTGTTCACAAGCTGCACGTCTGATCACCATCACCCCCAAATGCTAATATTTTATTAATGTTATGGTGGTTTCCTATCATACAGTAGTATTTCATTATTAATAATCATGATAACAATAACAAACGACGATCATATTGTTATTTGATGGTATTTCTACCTAAAAGTGCAAAATGAAAAAATGTGTTGGCTGTAAATGTCTAATAATGTGCTGTGTATCCAAACAGATTCATTTCGGAAACACTGTTACTAAGCATAAAAGTGACTACAGAAGATTCACTGTGCAAATTAATATGACCAAAGGGCAGGTATTAAATTTCCAGAGGCCCATTTTTGTAATTTGAACTGAATTTGCAAATTGGTCTCCCGATATTATGTATCAGTCTCACAAAATAACGTTGATGTTTCTTGAATTTTTAAAACGTTGCTGTGGTAATTCTGGTTTCACATACGCCACTCATTTGCACTGCTGATGTCAGCAGCATTTATAAGAGAGCCTGTGTAAAAGTTCTCCTCGACACATTCAGTATACCTTATGTACAAAAACCTCCCTGTGGTTTCTGTCTGGCAAATTTCAATTACAATTCTACACTTTGGGGTGTCTCAGTGAGATTTGAACTCGCCATGTATGTTGAGATCATTTAGCATATGCGGAAAAAAATAAAAACACATTTAAATTTTTTTTCCCTCTGCCTATTTTGCACATGACATCACTGACGTGCGACAATTACAATTATTCTTTGTAAACCACTTGCAATAAGCCCACTAACCGCAGGTACAATTAATCAGATTGTACACTCACAGGTTAGCAGTCTTTTTTTGGGATCTTAGTCAATTGGGACCAGGCTATGTGCCATGTCGTTTCTTATATATGGAATTATTTGAGTGAGTGTAGTAAGTATTGTTTGAAATCTGATGTCTGCATACTGCAAAAATTAGCACACACCCCATTTTGGATTTTCTGTACAGTTTAAAACAATCAAAGAAGTGACTGGTTGAAGTTTGTGTGTGTGTGTGTGTTACTCACTGTGAGGTTTTGCTCACAAAATCTATTTGCGCTGGATGTCTATAACATGAAACTGTTCAGTGCCGGAAATCCATTGATATGCAGTAAATGTATTTTTCCAGACAAACAGTGCAACTAGGCCTTAATTATGAAAGAAATTAGGCCCGGTGGTTTACCTATAGAACGTTTTAAAAAGAAATTACTGGTGCTTGGAATATGACGGAATCTCAATAAAAGCTCTTTTTTGATCAGATGATATAATCTGAATTATCAGTGAAAGAGACACACAGAGAAAATGACACAGAGAGATATCAACATAACTCTATCAACAGGGTCCCCTAGCAGCAGTGAGGGATGAACCTTTCCTCTGATGTTCCCTGACGTCTGATCACTCTGTGTGTGAGTGTTTGAGCTAACTGCAGTGCCAGAGTTCAGGCTGGGTGGTGAATGTTCAGGCACTATTTCTGAAGCGTCTGTGCCAGTTGCATCACTGCCTCTTCCAAAATAGTCAGGAGACAGCCAAGGCCATGAAATAATTATCGGCTGGTGAAATATTTAGCAAAAAAAAAAAGCAGAGATGAGGAGTGCCAGAGTGTGAAGGGATAGGGAGTATAGCTGTGATCCTGGGAGAGTATAAATGCCTTTGCATGCACAAGATTTCCACATTGTTTGAACTCTCCTCCACTCTCTAACCATTGCTAAACCCTGCTAGGCAGATCAGGCTCCTTGTCTATACCCAGTAGAATCATGGTAAGAACCACAACTGGATTCTGCATGCTACAGTCAAGCAAAAGGCACTGGAACTGGGCACTCAGGTAATCAGTGCCAGCCTCCATCTCCCAGCACAAACCAGTGTTCCAGCAGCTGCTATGCAGTAGCTTTCTACTCCATCTTAAACCTGATTTAACATTCCAGATTCTACAGACTCAGTGAGTCGCCTGCAACGTGGCTTCAGCACAGCTTGCTCTGTCTCTCTTCGTGGGGTTGACCCAAAGCTGCAAATCCAATGCTGGATTAGAAAATGCACACTGGCAGGGGAAAAACAACCTGGTGCCTTTCCAAACCTATTCTCAGCTCACTTCTCTCACCTCAATGGCTTTGGCTGATGAAAACATTTGATTAGAATGGAAAGCCATAACTGACTGTAACCTGTTTAGGCTCCAAAATCCTGCAGTGTTACATAGGTGCGTTGCTCAAAATCTGCAGTCAGAATGAAACAAAGGAAGGGCAGTGAGAAGAACATGTGCCAAAATGAGCAGCTCCTAGCTAAGTGAGCATGTGTGAGGCCTGGGGTTGGATATTTGGCGTAGATGCTTCCCTTGGCCACCTGATTAGTGCAAGAAAAATTGGCTGTCTCTCTCTCTCTCTCTCTCTCTCTCTCTCACACACACACACACACACGTGCATACTGTACGTACATTGGAACAGATATTTTCAATAAAAAGCAGGAAGAGCAAGTTAATGATTGATGAAAACTGCTAAGGATGCATGATGTCTTTTTAAATTTTTTCAACAATATTGACGTCAGTACCCAATATCCTCTTAGTAATTAAGCTAACTCACAGGCCTAAGGTCAGCATGCAGTTTGTGTCCTATGGTTATGGTCATGATCTGTCTTGCCAGTTAAATTCCTACAGATTAATCATATAAACATCCCAATCCAATAGACTAACAGTGTCGCCCATGTACCAAAGCCAAACTCTTTTAGTAATTAGGCGCAAGTGATGATGTGCAGATGCTGTGATCAGACGTGGTCCACACATACTCATTTAGCTAAGAGATGCTCTTTCTGCCTCTTATTTTGATCCTCTTCTATTGAATCTGCCCCAGTTTCTAGCTGGTGCAACATTTTAGGAGGCACATAAGGGAGATTTCTATCACACTCCCAAACAGAGGCAGTGCTTCGTGAGTATTGCTAATATTTTGTGGATAAATTATACAAGCCACGAGGATCATTCTTCCAAGGATACGCCCTCAGTTGGTGTTTTGATGATGATGTGAAACACATCACTCCAAAATCTCTATTGAGCAGTCAATCTGAAAGAGACACTCCCATGCAGAAACGGGATAACAGTGAACATTCAGAAGAACTTTCTTTTGATTTGCAGTGACTGAAACCATGACAAAATGGACCCAAACCATGACAGCTAAATAAACAAAAGCTCCCCAGAGCACAACAGAGCTTCTGCTTTTTCCTTTTAATTTGTCACAAGTCTGTGTACATGCACAGGGTCGGGCGCAGCTTTGCATAAATATACATTCAATACTGCAGACAATTTTCGCAAACACACATACACACAATCCTTTCCTTCAAATATAGACTGCACTAGAGCAACCTGCAGGGGATTCACACACCCATATCATCATGTCATGTGTTCACACCACTACACTCCATTACTTAATGTATAAGATTACCTACGCTCTCATGAAAGGTGTGCAGTGTTTATCCCAAATAAGTCTTCAGCTTTCGTCTGAAGAGCTGGCTCATGTTACTAACGGCTTGCACCATGGAAGCGTGTGTCCCAGTATGTTTGTTGTGGAGAAGCAGCCTAGAGTTGATCATACCGTGCTATCTTAATTTTAACCTAAACTCAGATGATCTGAGATTTGAAGACACAGTCACCTCTGTGCGGTCTGGTTCCAAGCAGGTGCCAAGGTTTATGTTTTGTAATTGCAGAAAAGTTGAGGTAGGATGGTGATGGGCCTTGAAAAATAAACAAACAAAACAACAAAAAGTGAAGTGTTCGGTTAGCATACCGAAAGATGTCAATCAAACTGCGTAACTCTCTTGTAAATTTGTATTTATCCAAACAGCAGTTTTTGTTGTAGAATAATAAATGGCACTTTTATTCATTTAAATTGAAATTTTAAATTGTACTTTTATTTTTCTTGAATACAAAATAAGAAGTACAAACAGGAAATGATTATCTTGGCCTGTCGTACCAAAATTATATAAAAAATACAATTATGACCCTAAAATGAGGCGGCACGGTCGCCTCACAGCAAAGAGGTCCTGGGTTCGAGCCCAGTGGCCGGTGAGGGCCTTTCTGTGCGGAGTTTGCATGTTCTCCCCGTGTCTGTGTGGGTTGCCTCCGGGTGCTCCGGTTTCCCCCACAGTCCAAAGACATGCNNNTCCCCCACAGTCCAAAGACATGCAGGTTAGGCTAACTGGTGACTCTAAATTGACCGTAGGTGTGAGTGTGAATGGTTATTTGTGTCTATGTGTCAGCCCTGCGATAACCTGGTGACTTATCCAGGGTGTACCCCGCCTCTCGCCCATAGTCAGCTGGGATAGGCTCCAGCTTGCCTGTAACCCTGTAGAACAGGATAAACAGCTACAGATAATGGATGGATGGACCCTAAAATGAAACTGTGTGCCATCAAACCTGTGTACCATTGGCGATGACTATTTCAGGTAGGATAAGGCTTATAACCACTCCTATCCAATCCCAACACCAAGGGATGGACAATTTGGCAAAATATTATAGCACAATACTGGAGCTTTTGAATCCTTACATGTATATTGGTCTTTATGCTTGCTAACAAGTGCAAGCAGAACTTTTTAAAAACACTCGCAAACCTTTAAAATTATATTCTATATTACAGCTAAAAACACAAAAATACATCAACGACTTGTTTCTGTAACTAATCTTCTCTAAAAAGCCCACTGTGGCATAAATTATCACAGTATAACATCACATAGCACAACCCTGACACCAACTCCAAAAATCCAGTGGTGTCAATGATCACTACCACTGTTCCTGGCACGGTTTGCCTTGTAAAGCATGTCTTAACTCATACACACTACACACACGTAGGAACAGAACAAACAGAGACTGGCACTGACAAGATTTCATGATGCCTACGATGTGCAAGATCTGCCTATCTAGTAACTGAGCTGATAGTGATGACTGAGAAGTTGAAGAGTTTCTGAAGAATATACTTGATTTTGTCATCTGTTTGGCAACTCATCATGTTACAAATACATGTCGATGATCCCAAACAGTATGAACCAAGCAAACACATCCCCCAACTTGAAAGGCATAGATGCATACGCTCAATCACATTATTCTTTCCATTTTCTCTGCTGCAAGTGAGATATAAAAAGAAACACCTGCTATAATTGCCCTCTGGAGTTTATTCCTCGTCGAGAAGGCTCTCTATGGCTGTAAGTTCAGTAATACAGCAGCTTTACATGGATGATGATAAGGCAGTGATACAGTATAGAGTGTTGTATGGAGAGATATTTTAATCAGGCTGTGCTGGGGTAATCGTTTCACGCCAGCTGAATGAGACTGAATTATGGATTCTCAGTGGTCTCTAGCGGGAATACATCAAACAGGCCACTGACCCATATGCTTTCAACACCTACCTGATAACAAGCAAGCTCGCTGTGACTGGTCCTCCTTTCCATGAACTGAAGTGTGTAACATGCCAGAAGGATATTATACAAAGTATAATGCACACACACACACAGAGTGCTATTCCGCCCACACAACTTAAAATAAACTGGCTACTGAGAACACCTGGGTGCAGCTGACAGGCTTGTGTGTGTGTGTGTGTGTGTGTGTGTGTGTGTGTGTGTGTGTGTGTGTGTGTGTGTGTGTGTGAGATTGAAAGACTCTGAAGAGAGACATCTCTCTCCCAGGAACTGTTTCATCTCTGTCTTTCTCGCTGTTACAGCTTACTCTTCACTGAACTAGAGAGGAGTGCCTGTGCATCACTAAAAAAGAGAAGGGATTTAGAATGGCAAATAGACTGAGAAAAGGAGAGAGAAGGAAGATAAAAGCAAAGGACTGTCATGCACTTACCGGGTGTCTACCCTGTGGGTACATGGTCAGTGCAGAGACGCTCGTTAGGAGTCTGATGGATAATGGGTTCCTCAGCTCTTTGCACTCCTGTAAAGGAGAAATAGCAGGGTTTTCTCTCTCTCTTTGCAGGGACGGAGCCCAGGATCCAGAGTTGGGAACCTGGCTTCAGCCTTCGAGTTTGGACAAACTCAGTGTATCCAAAATGGGCTGATGCAAAATTAATTCCAGAAACTCCCACTGCTGACTTTTTCTCCACCTTTCCTCTTCAGAGGAGTCAAAGTCACACTCTCAGCTGTCCTCCTCTCTCCCTCTCTGATGACTCTGAATGCTCTGATGAAGCCGCAGTCACATCCAACTGTCCCTTCTCTGTCCTTCCTCAAAGCACACCAACAAGGTCCAAAAACCAACACACACCTCCATCCGAATCGAGCCAAGCGACTTCCTCCTGTAACACAGAGACACAAACTAAAGAGATTTTTTTTTTTCCCCCAGCTGGACTGAGAGTGGAAAAGAAATGGGCAGAAGGTCAAAAAACGAGGATGGGAGAGAGAGCTTTGTTTTTAATTTAAATCAGAGAGGGAGAGAAAAAACACAGGAAAGCAGGAAAGAACAGCAGGTCACTGGAAGATCCAGCAGGCTTTTCAGCAGCGAGCCCTAGACTGTAATATATTGTGCCTGTTGGCTTCAACACAAACATGAACAGCCTGCTCTAGCTGCAGTTAAGGTGGAACAGCAGAGATAGCTGAGGAGGAAAGAGAGCAAGAATAAGAGGCGTAGAGAGAGAGAGAGCATACTTATTCGACTATGTGACCAAGACCCTGGTATATATGGGTGATACGTGGCTTAATTACTGACACCATGGTTAAGCAATAACTGCAATATACAATTAATGCATACTAAGCAACCTAACAAATGTTGTTATTGTTCGCAATGAACAAAGTTGTAAATTTTGAAAGGTTTGTCAACTGACAATAATGATGCAAACTGAGACATACAAGGAAATCCCACCCATGCTGTTCCATGAAACAAAAAAAGTTTCCTAAGTTTACTAGCAGGTGGCACGGTGGTGTAGTGGTTAGCACTGTTGCCTCACAGCAAGAAGATCCTGGGTTCGAGCCCAGTGGCCGGCGAGGGCCTTTCTGTGTGGAGTTTGCATGTTCTCCCCGTGTCTGCATGGGTTTCCTCCACAGTCCAAAGACATGCAGGTTAGGTTAATTGGTAGCTCTAAATTGATCGTAAATGTGAGTATGAATGGTTGTTTGTCTCTGTGTCAGTCCTGCAATAACCTGGCGACTTGTCCAGGGTGTACCCCGCCTCTCACCCATAGTCAACTGGGATAGGCTCCAGCTTGCCTGCAACCCTGTAGAACAGGATAAGCGGCTAGAGATAATGGATGGATGGATGGATGGAAGTTTACTAGCCAGCTAGTTATAAGAAACAGGAGAAGGATAGAGGTATTTCGAAATTCTATAGACATGAATATTCATAGATCCTGGTATGAATATTCATTCATATGAGATCATTTATTTTTCAACGTAGCTTATATTAATTGATTTAAAATGACAGATTCAGGGTAAGTTGAAAGACATACTTTCCAAACATTAATTAAGTTTGGCCAGAGTGGATTTTTTGCAACCTTAGATAGTAAGAGTATTAGGTATTTTAATTAAAATGTCAAATGAAAAGTCCGTTTTATCAAAAACAAGCAAAGAAACAAACAAAAACTGTGTGGTACATTTTTGAAATACCATCCATCCATTATCTGTAGCCGCTTATCCTGTCCTACAGGGTCACAGGCAAGCTGGAGCCTATCCCAGCTGACAATGGGTGAGAGGTGGGGTACGCCCTGGACAAGTCGCCAGGTCATCACAGGGCTGACACACAGGGACAAACAACCATTCACACTCACGGTCAATTTAGAGCCACCAATTAGCCTAACCTGCATGTCTTTGGACTGTGGGGGACACCGGAGCACCTGGAGGAAACCGACGTGGACACGGGGAGAACATGTAAACTCCACACAGAAAGGCCCTCGTCAGCCACTGGGCTCGAACCCAGGACCTTCTTGCTGTGAGGCGACAGCGCTAACCACTACACCGCCCTGTTATTTTTGAAATACAAGATTTATAAAATATGGTCACCTATTTTATGTCAGGGGACACGGTGGTGCAGTGGTTAGCATGGTCACCTCACAGCAAGACGGTTCTGGGTTTGAACCTCACAGCCGACAGGGGCTTTTCTGTGTGGAATTTGCATGTTCTCCCCATGTCTGTGTGGGTTTCCTCCGGGTGCTCCGGTTTCCCCCATAGTCCAAAGACATGAAGATTAGGTAAAAATACCCAGCCACTGCAGTTGCACAAACCAGTGCATACTTAGTGCTGGTCCCAAGCCTGGACAGATTGGGGAGGGTTGCGTCAGGAAGGGCATCCGGTGTAAAACCTATGCCAAATCAAATGTGTGGATTGTGATGATCCGCTGTGGCGACCCCTAACGGGAGCAGTCAGAAGAAGAATATTTTATGGCAGGGGGCAATCTGGAAACAGAAACAATATTCAGCATTGATTCAACATTGTTAAAATCTTGAAGACTAATAACACTCACCTTTAATAATATTTAAGAAGGACTGCGCTGTTGTGGTGATATACAAGATTAATATTTAAGAGGCCAGATGAAAGCAATCTACAACTGATTTACAGTGGACAAAAAGTCATCCAATTTAAGTCAGCCAGGCTCAATAATGTTCATTCATGGTCATCTCATGCAAGTCTGTGCTCACTGGGAAAGAGAGAAAAGGCAAAAAGAAACCGAGCCAGCGAGGGAAAGTAGACCAAGAAAACAAGAGACTGAATGGAAGACAGACAGATGAAATATGATTCAATTTGCAACCAATTCTGGTGAAGTGTTTTGTGTGTGCATCCACACATCTACAGTCTGTTTGTGATAGACGAGCTTTTATTGGCCCTTCAAGAAATAAGCAGGCCAATTTGTATTTTAATGACTCCAGTCATGATTGCAACACTCACAACCTGGATTCAAGTGATATTCACCATCAGCAGATCTCAGGTCACCATCAGCATGCTCTCCAATCCATAAAGCTCCAAATCAGCTGCTTAACTCATCATATTGCTTTATCACACAAAGTAGAAACCATCTCCAAACCGTCCTGTGTATTTCTTTCCCTCTATCTCAGTAACCACATCACTCTATCTACACCATTCATGCAAGCCTGAGTCCTGCCACTATTCTCCTTTGTGCATGCTCTCTTCCTCCACTGCAACCCATTTCTCCATGAGGTGTTTTCCCGTCAATCATTCTGCCGTCCGTGACACTTAACCAGGTCAGGTACTGCCCTAATCAGTGTTATGTAATAATGCCCCTGTACCCCTGTGCCTCTTACTGATGGGGTGTGATAATTACCACCATAGCAGGGTTCAAACAGCCACCCTGAATAAAGGAAAGGCAAATGCTGTGGGGACAGCCATGGCCTGTAGGTTAGAGAAGCAGCCTTGGGCCCAAAGGGTCGACGGTTTGATTTCCAGGGACTGGGAGGAAAAACGTGAGGGGAGTTGAGTGAATGAACAGCACTTTCTCCTTCCTCTGTATTATAGCTGAAGTGCCCTTAAACAAGGCACCTAACCCCCAACTACTCCCTGGGTGCTGTAGCATGGCTGCCCACGGCTCTGGGTATGTGTGTGTCAGTGGCAAACCGTTACTATTAGAGCTGGGACTTCAGCTCAGCCAAACTTTAACCAGACACCAAAAAGGCAACAGGGCAAAGGATTTTGCAAGGGATTAGCGCCAGGTTGCTCTGTTGTGTATGGTTGTCGATGTTGATTTTAAAAGTAAGTAAATTATACAGAGAAATGAATACTTAAGTCTGAGTAAAAAATACTGTAGCAAGCTTGTGTGGAAGAGGAGTCTGGAGACAGAAATCTTAATTTCTCAGTTGTTAGCCTGTGCTACTTGCTCTCGATAGCACTGGCTTGACTGCTTTATTAGCATTCACTAACACTACTGATGAATGCTACACCAGCTGGAAGGTGACTTCACTGCTGTGGTGACGGTGCTGACTCACAGTTAAGCTCGCGTTGGCCTTTGAGAAGGCTGAGGGTGATACATTTTTGGTCCCGCCCACTATAAATCAAAATCTGATTGGTTAATTCATCTGTCACTGCCTACATAAACATACACTGCCATGGCCTTTTGTCCCAGCAATGAAGTCCTAACCAGTGATTGAGCCGGCTCTAAACACATCTCAGCCTAGAGAAAAAAAAAAAAGTCATTGGATAACTCGATTTTAATGTTTTCAGGACAGTAACCCTTTCATTTCTGAAGCAAATTTGATAGAAAATGAGATCAAATTAGAAGAGAATAATTATAATAAAATAATTAAAGAATGAAAGAAATTAAATATAACATTTGAAATGCTGATATGTTTGGGTCTTTTCTGAAGGCCTAGAAGGCCCTGACGGTTCCCCTCTGGTGTGTGCGCTCATTGCTCACTTGTGTGTGCACATGCGTGTGTTCACTGCTTCAGATGAGTTAAACACAGAGGAGGAATTTCACTGTGCTTGTGTACATGTGACAAATAAAGGCTTCTTCTTCTTCTTTTTCTTCTAGCTCTTGCTTCCCATGTGACATTCTATCAGGCGTCATGTCACTGAGGAAATAAAAAGTCCCAATGTACAGCCAATGGGCTGTAGTTTACACTACTGTTCAAAAGTTCACTGTTTTCAGTACTCAGCTGTCTTTCAGACACATCTATAAAATGATTGTACAATGACTGATGTTTTGCAAATTTTGCAGAAAGTTAATATGTGTCCAGTCTGATGATTTCAAAATCACGATGAAAGGTTTACAGTATCAAGAATGAGGTCCATATGAAATGAATATGCAGAACACCTCTTCTGCTGGAAAGCTGTACTTAAATCTAATTGGATACTGATGTGAGAAATTATCACACATAAATGATTCCAGCATACTATTTATTTGTAACACAGCTTTGTTGAATACGCAATTCTGACTGGTGAATTTATGGCATTCTATGGTCTGTTATTACCGTACAACAGAATGTTGTTTTGTATAGCAGACTGTTGCTATAGACCACGTCATTAGCTGAAGCAATAAAATAATTTTTAAATCAATAAAATCATTTTTAAGTCAATATAATTTTTTATCATTTTTCAAATTATTGTCAAATTACTGATTTCTTTAGTAAGTAGCTGTGTAATAAGAATGATAATGCACAGTGAGCCAGTCCTTATTGCGAAATAAACCTCTTCGGGGTGATTCAAGGCCCCTCCGCTTTGCATCAGAGGCTTACATCACCCTGTCAGGGTTTATTTAGTGATAATGTCTTATCAACTTGCTGTTAATGAACTTGCTGTTCATTATCCCTTACTTTTAAATGACTTGAGTAACTTTAAATACCTTGTACCAAAAAATGAAAAAGTTATTTTGGTCTCTGGTTTATATTAATAATTATATTAGATCTACTACATTGTATATACATTTAGTGAATGGAATAATAGCTGGTCATAAAATAAGAAGGATAGTGTATGTCACTGTGATGCAGTTTTCAAAGTGATTTGCCATTCGCTGTACATTTCTATGCTGTTTCTCATTCATCTGATAAATCCCATCAGATACAAATCAGTTCCTTTAAGATCAGAAGCAGGTGTGTTATTCAGGGGAAATCAACCATCTGCAGTATCTGCATCTGGAACTGAGAACCACTGGACTCACTAAATGACAGGGAAAGTAAGGGAAAAAACTGACACACCGTTGAGCTATTAATCTAGATTATTGATCTAATGTATTAAGACAGCTATGGCAAAATAGGACCTGGACTATCCTATTAATTAGACATTAATTAGGCAGAGAGTGATAGAAAACAAAGACATAGATGTAACTTCATCTGTGTATACTTAGTGCCAGAGGTGGACAGTAACGAAGTACATTTACTTGAGTACTGTACTTAAATAGACTTTTTGAGTATCTGTACTTTACTTCTTCTTCTTCTCCTTTTGGCTGCTCCCGATTAGGGGTCGCCACAGCGGCTCTTTTGTCTCCGTTGTTCCCTGTCTTCCGCATCCTTCTCTACCACACCTGCCACTTTCATGTCCTCTCTCACCGCATCCACGTATCTCCTCTTTGGCCTTCCTCGTTTTCATGTGCCTGGCAGCTCCATCCTCAACATTCTCCTTCCAACATGCTCTG